>JAJJHQ010001034.1:32518-247817 GCA_021223825.1 Drosophila ironensis
TTTATTTATAAAATTAATTAAGATATAGTTCCCAATACAAAATTGGTAATTTACTTTATTATAATTAAATTGAATTTATGTAATACACACGACATTATACAATTTTAGAATACATTAAATGTAGAAACTTTTGAACTTCTAATGCACATATGCGTGACGATGTATGTTTAATTAATGCTTAATATTAAAAATAGATTATAAATCGTACACCAAAATAATTAAAAGCTGGAAGTAATTTTACTTCTAATATTTTAAAAATTTTGGAAAAATATAAGAAATTTTATTTAATTTTGTTTTATTTTCAACCACATATTGTGAGCAGTTTGAACATTCATGGACCATCTGCAAGGTAATATACATTCTATTGTTATTTGATAAACCTCATGGTATTAAGTGGTTTTTAATTGACTTTCATAATATACAGTTATTAGCTTAAGTTGTATATTTTAATTTTGCATATTACCTATTTCCATATATTAAAATCTATGTATTGCTTATTGTAAGTTATTAATATTTATATAAAAGTATTTAAACAATCATTATTTCATGAAATAATGATAGTTAAATAGTCTTTGCTTAATATGTAAAGAAGGCTATTAAACCGCTGACTTTGGGCGACATCTCCCATGGAGAAGAGATGATAAATCGGAGCAGCTCGCCAGTATGTCAGTACTGACCAAGCCACCCAGAAGAGGTAGACTTAAATTACCACCTCTATTGGCGATGTCCCCGCAAGAGTCACTTCTGGTCACACCGCAAGAGGAACTTCTGGACGCACTTGTTTACAATCACGAAACCGGGGCTTGGAGCTTCCTTGGGCGGCCCACTGACGCCCCCGTTGGCCAGGATGAATTCCCCGCTGGCGCTGATGAAGTGTCGCGTCTGCCTGGGCGAGTATCCCGCGGACACAATGACTGGTCTCTTCGTTGGCGAGGAGCCTCTGAGCGAACAGCTGGAGCTGTGCGCCGGCATCAAGGTGAGTCGGAGTCCTGGGCCAATCCTAAGCAGACAGCTGCAACAATGCAATCGTGCGATATTCCACAGATCCGGCAATGCGATAGCTTGCCTGCGAGCGCCTGCAGCAACTGCTGCGAGTTCCCCCGGATCTGGTCGAGCTTCCGTCAGATGTGCCTCAACTCGCAGGTGTTCTGGGAGTCGAGTTGTTCGCGGGCAGAGCGGCCGCACGATATGATGGAAGCCACCGACGGGGAGTACATGAAGTTCCTGTACGACAGCCTGCAGCTGCTCTCCGCCGACGGGGAGTTCTTCCCGGAGGAGGACCCCTTTTCACTGGAGGAAGAAGAGGACCCCTCCTCGTTGGAGGCGGAGCTGTTGGACACGTCATCTCAGTCGCAGGAGATGATCGATGTCAACGATCTGATCATGGGCGAGGGCGGGGCCATGGTGGAGCAGGATCAGGATGAACTCTACGGCGGAGCGATGGTCTCCGAACTGGATGGCTATGAAAATGCTTCGGAAATCGAAGAGCGTCTAGATCTCGGTTGCCAGACGCCCGCGGAGGCCTCCCTACTGACGGACGACCCCTACGAAGAACTGGACTTTGAGGAAGAAGAGAGGATCCATGAACCCGATTTCCTGTCCTCCTCCCCTTCCCCCGAGCCCACGAGCAGCTCGGATGTGAAGCGCAAGCCTGGGAGGCCACGCAAGCAGGATCACGAGCTGAAGTTCAAGCGCAAGGAGAAGACCAAACGCAAGCCGGGCACGGGCACCGCGAAAGAGATGCCGCCCATGAACTTTGTGTGCTCCATCTGCGGGAACATCTACGACAAGCGATCCTCGTTCACGGCCCACATGATGGGCCACACGGACTACAAGCCGCATCAGTGCGAGTAGGTGCCACAGAGTTTCCTTGATTTCTGTTTAATAAGTATGGAAATTTCTTGCAGAATCTGCTTAAAATCATTCCGGCAGATGGGAGAGCTGCGCGCCCACATACGCCGCCACACGGGCGAGCGTCCCTACCAGTGCAAGCACTGCGAACGACGGTTCTACGACCGCAGCGAGCGGGTGCGCCACGAGCGGGTGCATACGAATACGCGGCCCTTTGCCTGCAAGGAGTGCGGCAAAACCTTCACGCACACGGCCATTCTGAAGAACCACATCCTGGTACACTCCGGCGAGAAGAACTACAGGTAAGAGAACTCCGCAATAAAGACAAAACCCGGTCTAAAAGTTCCCGTCTTTTAGCTGTGACATATGCTGCAAGTCGTTCGCCCTGCTGCACCAACTGAAGGCCCACCTGCAGACGATCACTCACAGGAGCAAGGTGGAGCAGAGCTTGGCCAGCACCTCGGACTACATGCCCGGCTAACAAATTATCAGATCATAAACTAGGTTTAAGCACTTTAGACATACTACAAATACACTCAAATAACTATTAAACTTTATAACTATAAAACTAACTGCTAACCAGGCGATCGTACTCCTGGTGGATGATTTTTAGGCCCATCTCCTGGCGGTGCACGTGGGTCTTCTCGTGCGCCTTGAGCTGGTGCCGCAGGCGAAAGGCCTTGTTGCAGGTGACGCATTTGTGGGCCTTTTCGTTGGTGTGCGAGAGGGCGTGCGCCTTGAGGGAGGTGGACAGGGAGAAGGCCTTGCCACAAGTGCCGCAGATGTAGGGACGCTCGTTCGTGTGCATGCTGATGGAGCAGGGAAAGTTAGTAAAACATTTGAGGTGTACCATCCAAAGTATCTCACCGCTCGTGCTTGCGATGAGTGCTGCGATCGGTGAAGCGGCGCTGGCAGAAGCCGCACTCGAAGGGTTTCTCGCCCGTGTGGGTCCGCATGTGCGAGGTCAGATTGCAGGCGGCGCTAAAGAGCTTTTGGCACACCCTAAAAGGATCAAATTGTTAGATAAAAACTCTGAGGAAACCCCTCGTTACTCGTTACGTACTCGCACTGGTAGCTCCTAGCGTTGCGATGTGTGCGCAAGTGTGCGGTTAGTTGGGAGGCATTGGGGTAGGAGTTGCTGCACACTTGGCAGATGTGCCTTTCGGGCTCGCAAGCCACGCCCAGATCTATTTTGTAGTCCTCGCCCGATTCAGACTTTTGGGTCGAGCTATTTTCTTCGCTGGTGTCGGGTTCGCAGGGCACCTTTTCGATGTTCAAAGCCGTGGCGCTCGTTTGCGACGCAGTCTCAATGTCTTGGCCCTCGCTTAGCACCTCCACTATATCGCTTATGGTGTACTCCTCCAGGATCTCGGGCTTCTCGGCCTCGATGCCCTCACTTACGGCGGAGAAGTACTTCTCCGTGGGCTCCTCCTGCGGAGTAGCTGCCTTCACATTGTCCGCCGTGTCGGATGGCTCAAGCTTTGTCACTACCGGTTGCTCTCCAGGCAGCCGCTCCGATATGTGCTGCTTCCTGGCCCGCTTTCGCTGCCCAATCGCGGCATCCTTGGTCTGAAAGGAGACCGCCGAGGACATCGTCTGATTGACGAGATCCCTCAGCTGCAGCTCGGAGCTCTTGCAGTCGCTGATGAAGCGGTGCACCTCCTCCAGGCTCTCCAAGCAGCGCGTGCAAATTTGGTCCGGCAGGCCGTCATCTTCATCCACCTAACAAGCAATAGAAATAATGATTTTGATCTTGCGACAGTTTAAAATTCTCAGAACCCACAACAAGCCCTGCATAATTTTTTAAATGCTTGACAGCGTCCGACTGGAATATCGACAACAGGCTGGACCCCTTGTCAGAGGTGCAGGTGCGGCACATGCTCCACTTGATGCTGATCTCCATCGTGGGTGTCCAATCTTCAGTTTATTTGGGTTTTAAACAAACTCCGCGATTCAAAAGACTCGCATTGGCATTGGCCCTGCCAGGGATGGCACTGCATCCGATTGCCTGCGATAGTCCACCACTATCGTGAGTTGGCCCAATAAAATCCATTTATAGTGTTAAAAAAACTTAACTAGCCATTATTTTGTTTGGCTATTGCTACTAGAGTTATTTTACTTCTAAGTCAACTCCATTTGATTTTCATTTAATAGAGTTCCTACAGCCAATATATCGGCAGTCACGATAGTTGTGCAACGCCCCGTCATCTGACAACCCTGCTCAGTTGTGCTCAAGACGCTTGTTTATTTTAATTCTTTTCCTGGAAGAGGAGCGTTCCAAGTATGCCCGAGTACATGCTGTGCAGAATCTGTCTGGCAGAGGATGGCACCACAGACCGCATGTCGCCTCTGTTCAACGAGGAGGATCCACAGTGCCGCGAGCTGGTGCGCAAGATCGAGGAAGTGGGCAGCATCAAGGTACGTACTACGTACTATGACACCTGCACTGGCCCTATTTTCTGTGCTATATCCCGCTCTGTCTCCAGCTGATGCCTCTGCAGGACATACCTAGCATGCTCTGCTTTGGCTGTGCGGACAGGCTGGCCATTTCGTACAAGTTCCGGGAGCTGTGCCGCGAAAGCGAGGGCGCCTTCGCCACCAACGTGGTCAAGGTGAGTGGGTGTTCAAGGACTTTTCAAGCCTTGCTAATTTTTTCCACCGAACCTTAGGCCGAGATGAAGTGCGAGCCGGTGGACGAGACCACCCACATGGGCGGCAGCCACATCGATTACATCTACGATGGCCCCAACGACTTCATGGACGCCTCGGAGGAGCAGGGGGAGGAGGAGGACGAGGAGGAGGACGGGCAGGAGGAGGAGGTGCCGCCGGGGATGCGCGTTCAGCTGGGCGCCATGCTGGAGGAGCGTCTGGACGAGGGTATTGGGGAAGTAGACCAGCCCTATGCCATGGACACCGCTGGGGACGACGTGGAGGATAACGAACTTATTGTGCCGCATGGCAGCGACAGCGACTACACTCCCGGCGTGCGCTGCCGCAAGACCAAGTTGCGGAAAACGCGTCACAGCAAGCGCAGTCGCGGTCGCCCGCGCAGCTCCACCCGCCGCCAAGACGGAGAAATAGTGCCCGTGCAGTTGACGGCTGAAATATCGCAGGACGATACGGCCACAAACATCATGTGCGAGATTTGTGGAAACATCTACTCCAAGCGGGCGGCTTTGAACATTCACATGCGCCGCCACATGGCCGAGAAGCCCTTCGAATGCGAGTAAGTTACGAGTCTTTGATCTGAGGCTGCTAAACAGTCTTGCGTAGTAGACTTCTGCATGAATGCATCCGGCAAATGAATCACCTATTCTAAAAGGAGGCACACTTTTTTTCTGCAGAGTATATTTGGGTTTGAGTGAGTGGGGTAGTATTCCATAGTTGTACAGCAAAATTGGTGTGGAGTAGTCAACACTGTACAGTGTTTTGGTGTGCAGTTGACTTACTGTACAGAGTGTGAAATTTCATGACGTACATTTTATACTTCTAACCGGTACTTCTAACGCTGTGTCTCTGGCACTAAATAACGTCAAACATACAGGGGACAATTAAAAGCATACAACACATTAACTTTGTTACAAAAAACGAGAGTGCAACTATATACTTTACTCACTCGAAGTGAGTACCCTGAAAATGTGCCATAATCTTCTGGCCTATAGAATACTGTACAGTAGTATTTTAAGTACTCATACTCATACTTGCGTAGTCATAGCTCTGTTTATAGTTTAAAGAGTAACGTATTCCATGCCTTTTTTTTTAGAATCTGCGGTAAATCCTTTGCCGGCCCCTCGGAGCTCAATCGCCACATTCGCGTTCACACCGGCGAGAAGCCCTTCACCTGCAAGTACTGCGCCCGCAGCTTCGCCGACCGCAGCTCCAACATCCGCCACGAAAGGTTGGCCATCATTCTCCCCTCTTGACCTTTAATCATTCGCTAAATTTATCCTTTTTGCTTGCAGAACCCACACCAACGAGCGCCCTTTTACCTGTGCCACCTGTGGCAAGTCCTTCTCGTATTCGAACGTGCTAAAAAACCACATGCTCACCCACACCGGGGAAAAGCCTTTCCTGTAGGTTACCCCAAATCGAAATCAGTTTTCAGATGGCTTAAGAATGTTTTTGCTTTTTGCTTTTTCAGCTGCCGACCGTGCAATAAAACATTTTCTCGAAAACACCAGTTGGAACAACACGTCGGTACGATGACACACCAGCAAACTGTGAGAGCCCACCAAAGGAACGAGGCTCTGTCGCAGGCGGAGATCTACTAGTCCTTCTACTCTGTAGCACCTATCTTAATAGTTAGTGTAAATAAAAAAAAAAGAGTACAAATGTCCGTTACGGTTATGTAACAGATTATACATTTAATTTATATTATTTCAGGGACATGTACATAAACTTTTACATTATGTTACCCTAAAACAAAACTGTCTTTTAATCGCACAACACATCCAGCTCAGCGTTGGCTCTTTGGGCATTTTCCAGGTGGATTCCCGTGGTCAAGTGACTCTTGAGCTGGGCAACTCGGAGGAAACGTTTGTCGCAAATGTCGCAGCTGCAAAATTGGGAAATCAGTGGGAAAATCGGTTAACTTGGAGCCTAGGGAAATGCTCACTAGTGTTGGCGCTGCTTTTTGGAGGAATGGGTCATCTTGTGCTTGCTGAGACAGCCGGAACTGACGAAGCTCTTGTCGCACTCGTCGCACCGGAAGGTGCGCTCGTTGCGATGGCGACGCTGGTGCTGCTGTCGGGAGCTCACGTCGGAGAATCTGCGGGGGCAGTAGCTGCAGGCGAAGGGCTGCTCGCCAGTGTGGGAGCGAATGTGCCGGGTCAGCTCCTTGCGTGTGGCGAAGCACTTTCCGCAGTCACTAAATAAGATTGGTTTGAAGCAGAGTGTTGGGATTGCTTTTGGACTGCTTACCCGAACTCACACTTGAAGTTCTTGATGCCCGTGTGCCTGAGCTTGTGCTCCTGGAAGTTTGTCCAGTGATTGATGGACTTTCCGCAGTCCTCGCAAATGTAGGGACCTGCTCTGGCGAAGGTTTTGGGTTCTTTTAAGATTGCGATCTCCACTGTTCCCTGCATTGCTTCTGTTTGTGAGCTTGTTGCCGCCTCCTCCTCGTTAATGTACAATTCGATCTGACGGTCATCTATCGGATCCACAGGGACGGGTGCTTCTGCGCACTCCTTTTTGTCCTCCGGGGGGGTGATCCTCTCCAGATTCCTCTTCTCGGAGATGATGCAGCGCTGTCGGAACAGAATGGCGCCCTCCAAATCGCCCACGCACACAGGGCAGAGGTGGCGGGGCAGCTCGCTGCTATCATTCAGCTAGGGTATAAATAAAACACTATAAATATATAGAATTTTTATTCAAATTTTCAAGGTATACCGCAACACCGGTTACTGAGAGAATTTGTCGGAGGAGATGCATATTCTCCGGTTGAAAAAGGTTCACTGCTGTCTCGGGTCTGGAACAAATGCGACAAATATTGTGGGACATCTTCACTTTAACAATTAATTTTGGTTTTTTAAACAAGTGTTTATTGTTTACATTCCATGGAGGTGTATATCTACATATATATGTAGATATGTGTATTTGCAAGCTTTGGCTTTGTGTTGCCATCTGGCAGCACTACTTTCAGGGGTGTAGTAAAAAAAGTAAAAGGGTCTCGCTGAGGCCAGCAATTTAAACACGACATTTAAACACCTATAGGCTATATTAAGCCTATAGGCCTAATTAAAAAACAATTACTATATCATGGCTTAATAGATAAATCATCAATGGTTCTCTTGCTACATTACCTATAGACACTTTAAACATTAAATTCATAATTATTATTATAAGCTAAATAATAATTATCACGGTATACTGTTTCAAGTCTTCAAAGGTGAACCAATATATAAGCTAATTAAATAAAAATAAGCAATCTAAACTGTTAGAAGGTTTGAAGGTTTTTCATTCGATAGTTCTCGTACTTGGTAATCGATTTTACTCGATAACCCATCAGCTGGGGACCAACAAAAATTTGTTTACACTCACTCAGGCACAAACTGCTTTCACAACCTGTTCAGTTCTTTTGATTAAAGAAAATGACTCTAAAATGCCGAACCTGCGGCAATGTCATTTACAACGTCAAGGCCAAGAATCTGTTCCTCTCGGAAAACCACAGCATTCTGATGAACGTCGAGCAGATCTCCGGCATTTCGGTGAGATTGAGTTAGTCCCCGATTTCGACCTCCTATTAATTGCCCCAGTAATTTTTTTAGCTGCTGAATGACGCCGAGCTGCCCAGCTGCATCTGCGCCTGCTGCGTTGTGGAGCTGAACCAGGCGGTGGCCTTCAGGGATCGCTGCGTGCAGACCCAGATAGATCTCATCCAGCAGTGCCATTTCCTCGCCACGGAGGCGGACACTTCAGAGGTGGACAATGCCGGGGCCATGGAAATCAAAGAGGAACTGATGGGCGGGAACAGTGAACTGGCCCTGAAGGAGGATTTCGATCTAATAGAGGAGGAGGAGGAGGAGGAGGAAGAGGAAGAGGAAGAGGAAGAAGAGGAGCAGGAGGAGGAAGAGAAGGACCTAATCGAGATGCTTCCCAGCGACCAGGAGGTGGCCTCGGAGGTGGCCTCGGAAGATGCCGACACCCTGGTCTCCAACGTGCAAAGAGAGTTGAGCAGCATTTACGACGACAGCGACACCGACAACGAGGAGTTGATGGAGTTGAAGCCGCACGTGTTGTACGACTCCCTGAACGACGCTCCTGCCAGCGAAACCTCCTCGGAATATGGACTGCCCGTTTTGGAGGCAAGAACACGCGCACGGGCCCCGCCAAAGCACAGCGCCGAGGCCAAGCCCAAGCGCAAGAAGAACTACGTGACCTGGAAGAACCTGACCGAGGAGGAGATCATAGAACGGAAGCGCCAGCAGCGCCGTCGCGAGTGCATCTGCGAGCAGTGCGGGCGCAAGTTCACCGACCAGAGCAACTTCAAGCTGCACATGCTGCGGCACACGGGCATCAAGAACTTTGCCTGCGAGGAGTGCGGCAGGCGCTTCTACACGGATCACCTGCTCTCGCTGCACCAACGCATCGTGCACAAGGGCGAGAAGCCCTACTCGTGTCGTCACTGCGACAAGTCATTCCACAACAGCACCACTCGCGTCATCCACGAAAGGTGAGCATCCCCATCAGGGGGAATTACACGACATTTCTCTAGAGATTCTCCAACTCAATTGAAATGACTTCTTTGCAGAATCCACACCAATGCCCGACCCTATCATTGCAACCACTGCGAGAAGAGCTTCAGCTCGGCCTCTGGACGCAAGCGGCACGAGCTGATACACACAGGAGTCAGGGCTTTTTCGTGAGTAAAAATACATTTATCTGAATCTTTTAATTTAATCTCTTAATCATTTTCAGGTGCACCATCTGTGATCAAACCTTCCAGCGCAAATCACATCTTAACGCGCACCTGGGATCCAAAATGCACCTGTCGAAGGCCGAGTCCACTAACAATTTCTCTGAAGAATTTACATAGAAACCCTGTCTATGGCTAAGGATTTGTATTATATAAATACTCTAGAGGTAATATTATATTATAATAACATGTGATCGATGCAGTACCATGCTCAAGAATCACTGGTACGTATAGTCATCAAGTAAAATATAGTAAACAGAAACGTTTATTATACATTTTCATGGGGTTTTCGGGTATTTGAAAGCATTGTAAAGGAAGATCGTATATCTTGGGCCAAAAAAAGAAAATAGTGGATCAAAAATCGGAGTTTTAAAACTTAAACAAGTAGGAACGCTGTAGTCGAGATTTCTCGACAACGAGATACCATGTACCTCTTTTCTTTATGAACCATTTCTTTGATTTTATTTTTTTTTTTCAAATAATTCACCAAATTTTCGTTTGTTGACATCCAAAAAATCAGCAGGTGCACGGTGCACACATACTACTGTATGTATACACGAGCGAACGAATTGAAGTCAAAGAAGAGACGGATGACGTCACCCCAGCGTGTGCGGCATGCCGTTGCCTAGGGAGGGGGTGGGTAAAACTTTAACTGGCCATATCTTCTATATTTATTGTCCGATCCGTACATAATTTTGCACGTACGTGTTTGGCGATCAGCAAACTTAGCTGTATTAAAATTATTATGGCAAAGGGTCTTGTATTTGAAAACATTTTTAATTGCAATTACAATCATAATATTTATTGTAAAAGTACATTTTTTATACAATGCATATACAGGCCCCATCTTAACGCGATAGGTCTTCGTTTTGTCTTAGGTCTTCTGCTTTTTGGCGCAGGGTTCTCCCTTCTTGGTCTTGCCATGGCGTCGCTTCAAAGCTTTTGGCGAGCGAATCAGATTTTGAAGATAAAAATTTTAAAAATTGTAAAAGTTATGAAAACCTTAAAACGGAAAAACAAAAGAACCAGAATGATATCCAAGCCAGTGTGGATGGCAATGTGGCTATGATGGCATGATCAGTTGGATGCTGAGGAAGAGACTGATGAGGACAAGAAGATGTCCAAGACCGAGATGGCCATTGAGCTACAACAGGCAAACACAGCCGAGAAGGAGCAACAAGAGGCTGCCACAGCCGAGAAGGAGCTACAACAGGCAATCCTTCCGCCGCATGATGATCATCTTCATCATGCAGCGGTAGGCTTGCCACCTCAAAATCTGGCCAAAAGCTTCGAAACGACGCCATGGCAATGCCAAGGGAGAACCCTGCGGCAAAAAGCAGAAGACCCAAGCCTTCCGCCGCATGATGAAGATCATCTTCATGCAGCATGATGATCATCTTGCAGCGGTAGGCTTGCCACCTCCTTAAAATCTGCTCCGCTAGACGAATCTAGATCTTGATTTGCAGATAAGCTGATGATTGATCCTTGAGCCGCGAAAATGGCGAAGATTTCGGCCTCCACCTGGGGCACCACGGGGCCGAGAGCCGCGGAGATCGACTGCGGAACCCCGTTGGTCTCCAATTTTGCAATATTTGCACAAGACAAAATCAGGCCGAGAGCCGCGGAGGGCGACTGAGGCACCAAGGCTTGTCCAGTTTCGGCCTTGGCCAGCATCTCATTGGGCTGGGTTGCTTCTAGGGAAAGGGCGTCAGACTTGGCTTGCTCGTTGTTGGGCATATAGGCTACCTTGTCATGCTTACCCATTCCCGCTCGGCTTCCTGGGCTACCTCAGCTGGCTTCTCCAATGTCTTTTCGGCTGTGGTTGTTGCCTGCTGTTGCTCCTTCTCGGCTGCGGTAGCCTTTTGTAGCTCCTCCTCGGCTGTGTTATTCTGTTGTTGCTCCATGGCCATCTCGTCCTGGACATCTGCTTGGCCTCATCTTCCACAGCATCCAACTTGATCATGCTGTACCCTTCCATCAGAGCCTCATTGCCTCAGCACTGGATTGGATAGCTGGTTCTCTTCTTTTTCCATTTTAGTGTTTTCAAAATTTTTAAAATTATTAAAATGTTTTAAATTTTTATTTTTGTTTTTTTTTTCTCATGATTTTTTTTGTGTATGTGTTAAGGTCTGAAGCCGAGTTAAAACTGGAAAAATGAGGGCAATGTGAAACGGTATCAAATTGACACTATGTCACAGCAAGAGTTGATCGCCTATTTTTACACAGGGTTTTCATAGAGAAAACGGCTGTTTTGAATTCAAAACACACTAAGCTTTAAAAATCCTAAGCGATTTAGACTTTAAAGCTACCAAAAATTATGTATTTCCTATTTGTCTCGGTTTTTCTTGTTATTGGTATTTGCGATTGCAATAAATTAAGGAATAAATTAGAAGCGCTGTAGTCGAGATTTCTCAACAACGAGATACCATGTACCTCTCTTTCCGTTGCCGTGGGAAGAGGTGGGTAAAACTTTAATTGGCCATATCTTCTATATTTATTGTCCGATCTGAACGTAATTTTGCATGCACGTGTTTGGCGATCACTTAGCTTAGCACGCCTAATGTCTGTAGCGTTTACCATTCTGGAGATATCGATTTTTTTGCGAATACGAGGGCGGAAAGGGCCGTGGCAAAAATCGGGAAATGAAATTATCTGCATAATAGTTAAACGGTCCTAATGCAAAAAGAAACAGGTCTCTAGCTCTTATTTTGTCCAAGTTATCGAAGAAAATGCAGTTTTATGCAAATTACGAAGGCGGAAAGGGGCGTGGCAAAAATTTAGAATAAACTCGACCTGCGTACATATATAACGGACCTAAAGCAAAAAGAATTACACCTCTAGCTCTTACCATCTCCGAGAACGACGTGTTCATACATACAGACGGACAGACAGACAGACAGACAGACAGACAGACATGGCTAGATCGACTCGGCTATTGATGCTGATCAAGAATAACATATATATACTTTATAGGGTCGGAAACGCTTCCTTCTCTTTGTTACATACTTTGCACAAACTTAATATACCATTTGTACCTTAAGGTACATGGTATAAAAATGTATTATCAAAAGATCGATGGTTGAATACGACTACCCCGAGGCACGCACTCCGCTCTGGCAAAGACAAAGATAATAGATTATGAACCAATTGAAAACACTTTAGTTTCACACTTTAATATGCAATATTTTAGTTCAGCAAGTCATTGAAATACATAGCGATACATGGCCTTAACTACATACGGTATACACACGCACATTTATCGTACAGACATTTATCCGGGATGTACTAGCTACTCGACGCAAACCAATTCAACTAGAAATACAATCAATTTCCTTTACTATCACAAAAGTCTTAGCAACTCAGGAGAGCGGGGAAGGAGCAGGGGAAGGGGCAGGGGGAGGGAAAGGGAAGAGGGATCGAACTAACTAAATTGAAATAAGTGAATCGATTTTGCAGCAAATGGCGAAATTTCCTACAGCTTGCCAATTCTTAGTTGTTCCGAAGTTCATCATCCTTGTTTGCACATTTGTAGATTGTCATTCTGCTTGAAAGTTCCTAAAGTCACCTACACGCTTCTTTGCTTTGCCTCACCGTTCTCTACATGATTTTCCATATAATTTCGATTGCATAATTATTATAATATTCAATTGTAACTCGATCTTGTAGATTTGGTTTGCTAGTATATGTCTAGATTATATATGATACTTAATGTTACAGGTAAGAATTCGGGAGGACACTCTTTCCACGGCAAAGTGGTTTCAAACTATAAAACCCGGATGAACATTTGTGTAAATCTCATCAAAGTTCATGATTCGGAAATGGACAATATTTTGAACATTGCATTTTATCACGGACTGCTCTTTAATTTATTTCTTTAACATGGAGCCATGGAAAGAGTGTTTAGCATTTGAATCTGGAATTTGCCTTTGCCTAAATATTAGTTTATGTTTAATAGGTTTTCCATATGTATATTTTTACGTATATCGCCTGTTTAGTTGGACAAACAACACTTATATAAACGGATAGTATCGTCCCCAATATCCGCTTTTGCGAACTCAACACACAAGTTTAATTTAAATTCCCTATCGTTGCTTAAACGAAAATGTACACGTATACATTAAACACACATTGAGTATTGCTTAGCTCGAAGGATTTTGCCAGCTCTGCGGTTGCTGGCATGAACTTCTCTCGATTTCCGTTTGCTTAGTTTTCTTCCTTTGGTTTTGGTATAACGATTCACTCAAGTATTAAATATCACTTATAGGGGCATTGTTCCATGTCGAAGGAATGAGGGGAGATCAGGACTGCCGAGTTCCGAATCCCGTGTCCCGCGGCCCGAGTCCGGAATCCGGTCTAGACATAGTAGGCGTTGTAGGGATTGCGTTTCTCCAGACAGGGCAGCACACACTCCAGCGTATTGCGGAATGCCTCGCGGAAATCGCGATTAAAGTAGGCATAGATAAGCGGATTCAGGGTGGAGTTGAAGTAGCCAATCCAAAAGAGCACCACGACCAGAACGTCCGGACAGGGGCAGGCGGGGCCGCAGAGCGATGTGATGACATACCTGCGACGGGACGAGAGAGGGCGAGAATCACATGAGGATGAGCCGGATAAAGTTCGGTAGGCCCCGTGTCTGGCGGATTACGGATTTTCGGATTACCACTCACCACAGGAAGAAGGGCAGCCAGCAGAGCAGAAACACGCCCATGATGATGCCCAGGGTGCGGGCGGCTTTGTGCTCGGCCTTCCATCCTTTGGCCGGTCGAACGGAGCCGCCTGTGGGGGCAGATAAAGAGTTTAGGACAGAAATGAAAGAAGGCAATTGGCTGATTAAGTTCAATTCGATTCGATACGTTTCGATTCGCATCGCAGCGACCCGCTCCTTGTGTCTTTGGGCCAGAATCGGGTTCTTTTTGCCGGCTTAGCCAGTGCAAGTGACAGTTTTCTGGTTCAGTTCTGTGCTTCAATGTCTTCACACTCAGAAAAATAGATTATCTCCCATGAAATAAACAGAGTAAATTGAATAATGCATCTCAGAGGCTTACCAACAAGAGAGTACTCTTCCTCAGGGATGGCATTACCTTAATTTTTCTGAGTGACAATAAAATATATTTCTAGATGTGCAATGCAAAAAGAGCGGTTTGTGTACGTTTTCTTGTGAGCATAAAGAAAATGCCGGACATATTGCGTATACGCCGTGTGTGACGGGTTGTGTGCTGGCATGTTTAACTTTGACATTAGAGTACCTAAGACCATTGCTCTGCCGCCGAGTATCGCAGGTATTTTCAACCCACAAGGACCCGTATTCCTGCCAAGTTACTGTCACTACTGCAAGGGCAACATGTGAGCTGTGCTGGCGTGTGGGGGACTGTGAGTGGGTGCCGGAGAAAGTAATAAAAACGAGGCAAACAATTGAAAATATTTACACAGGACACTTGTTATCACAAAGACATACAGATCCACATACCGAACCGCCCCCATCCATCCATCGCATCCGCCTCCAAACACAAAAACAAACATGAGCATCCCGAGCAATGTGCAAGTTGGAAGTTGGGGGCCGGGACGAGGAAAAACAAATCAGACGGTCGGACAGACGCAGACCAGGAGCAATAGGAAGCGTCGGACAACTTTGGCCCACTCAGCCCAAACGGGGGCCATCATCGGTTGACGGATCTGCCAAATGAAGGTGTCCAGGCCAGAACCACGCCAGGGCCGGAGCTCCCCACTGAAATCATAATGCAAAAACGAATGGCAAGGTGGGGCAGCAATAAAGCAAAGCAAACGCACGTGCAAACGGAAGCAATTATGTACAGCATGAGAGCAGCGATGGGGCGGAGGCGTGAGACGAATGGCCAGGTGGTCGGGTGGTGCTTAAGTGGGCGGTGCGTGTGGCCCACCCATCGGATTTATTTGGCTAAGCCGGTTAGCAGGGTATTCACTTGAAAGGTGTCGAAAACGGGTGTTTCTGGGGGTATTTGCCAGGCTTTCGTTGTGACTTTCTTGTCCTTTTGACGAAATTCTATTTAACCGCTAACGCTTTAATTGTTCAACTGATTCCTTAAGGTTGTCAACCAGCAGTTGGTTGTATAGAAGGATTTATTGAATATTTAGCATATTTCAGCTCTACTCTTTCATCAGAAAAGCACTGTGTCTTGAGTACAATCACGGAAATGTTTTCATAGGCATAAAATAAACAAAGTCAAAGAAGCATTTCTTACGAGTTGTGAAAGCAAAGCTATGAGTTGTATGTGTATTGTGGTTTTATGGAATCCCCGCATAGCTATGAATGTAAAGTACAGATGGATTGTGGAATGAGCCGCAACAGATGCAGTCTTGAGATGTGGTTGCATGAATTACGAGGCAGGTGCTGAAGGTGCTGAGTCAGGCGGAAGGTGAGAGGACTAGACAGACGGGGGGAGGAGAGAGGGATGGTGGGGGGATGCGACAAGACTCACCGGTTGCACCGCAGTGACTGCATCCGGTCTTGAAGCGGCGCTTCCGGTTCTTGCTCTGCTGCCAACATGCCGTAACCGCAGCCGTTCGCTTGTGCCAGAAGCTAGGAGTGGGCCCCCGGCCAAGATCTGGAGCCGGATCTGTGGCGTGACTACTACGTTTACTACTTGCAGTGGCGGTGGCGGTGGCGGTGGCTGTGGCGATGGTGTCAGTGGTGCCGTTGTTAGTTGTGCCGGCGTTCGCATTGGCGGTGGTGTCTATGGTGCTGATGTCGGCGCCGCAGAGCGGGCACTTGGGCAGCGGACTGGGCACCGGGGCGAAGGTGATGCCGCGGGGCCGCTGGTCAATGATCTCCGCCTCCTCCTCATCCACAAAAATGCAGATGCCGCCGCGTCGGATCAGCGAGGACTTGTTCGAAAACTCGGGTCCTGCCACGGTTGGGTTTGGTTTGGTTTTTGCGTATTTGTTTGGTTTTGGAGTTGGTTTTAGGTAGTTGGAGTAGAAGTATTTGGTTGGACAAAAATTGGTGATTTCGATATTACATATATACACACACAACACACAACGAAATGCCGTGGAAAAGATAGATTAGGAGAGAGAGAGATAAAGAGGAAGATACAAATAGAGACGTAGTAGACAATTTACAAAAGACTCCCACAGACAGGATACAGACGGGACACAGGATCTTCGCATCGCATGCACGTGCCATGCACCGGCAAACGCAAAGGATCGGGAGGGAGTGGACAGGATGCGAACTCGTTAACTGGGATCGGTTCTCAGACCATTATTCAAGGCAACACACACGTTCCTAGCGGTCTTCTTCGTTTGCAGGTGCAGCTAATTTGAAATACTTTACGGCTAGTCTAATAGTCTAATGAACTTAGTATTATTCCTTTGAAGAACCATTTGCTCGGGAAATACAAGTATTTTAAGCTCTGTTCGAGAAATCGCTTTTCTGGAAGCTTAAACAAGAGACGAAACCTCTTGGGCAAAGTCAGGATTTAATATTTATCTTTAAGCACAAGTTAGATAACATTTATCGCTGGGCAAAAATAAAACGAATCTAGGAAATCGCCAAAAATCGTTACTTTTTAGAGCCTGGTTAATCGCCCGATTGGCACGCCACTAAAAACTAATGAAAACTCGAGTACTTACTGGCTGAACTGGTGGAGACCCGACCCATGGGGATGTAGCTGCGACTGTCGCTGTTGTCCTGCGAAAAGTTGATGACATTCACGTCGTAGGTCACCACGGAGGCCTGCCGCTTGCGCACAGTTTGGATGCCATCGTAGCCGGCCAGGATGCTGCAGCGCTGCTTGCCACCGTTGCCACCCGTGCCGATTCCGCCGGAAACGCTCACGTCCGCCTCGACCGTGCTATCTTTGCGCTTGAACAGCGGCGACGTGACATCCTTCTCGCTTCCCGGCTCCACGGGCGACAGCGTGGAATCGAGTATGATCTCCGGTTTGGGCGATATGTTCAACGGCAGCTGCTCACCTGGCGGCTGTGGCACCGGCACTGGCAGCGTGGTGACCACATCCAGGGACACGGTGGAGGTATCGCTGGGCGTGTAGCCCGAGCCAGCGGCATGCGGCGGCGGCGACAGGAAGTACACATTGATGGACGCCGACTGGGCATTAGAGGGATCCATTCCGGCACCGTTGCTGCTGGAAATCGCGGGCGAAAGCACTGCAGCCGGCGTGTTCGGTGGGGACATCAGGTAGTTGGCGCACACCTGGTCGCTCAGCGTGCTCATCCGCTGCGGGGCGTTGGCCGGCCGTCCCAGCGGGAAGCTCAGCGAGCGGAAGATCTCTGCCAGCTCGGAACTGCTGGCTATGAGGAGGCCGCTCGGCTCCGGCAGCTCCGGCGGCGAGAGCGAGGGTGGCGGCGTGGCCGGCTGTTGGGGCGACTCGCCGAAACAGTCCGCCAGTTGGGCCAGCTCGTCGTCGCCCACGCCGGAGGAGCGGTTGCCAGCCAGTTGCGGCGGAGCTGTGATGTCACTGAAATCGATCAGTTGGACGCCGTCGCTGAAGTGCTGGATCACGCTGGTGCCGCCGGCGGTCTGCTCGCTGAGGACATTGATGTCCAGCAGGATGTCCGGCTTGTTGGGCGTGGAGTCCGTGTCGCTGTGCTGCCGCTGGCGTCGCTCAAGTTTGCGTTCCTTTCCGCCGCCTCCGCATCCGTTGTAGCTGTGCGAGAGCTTCCGGTTGCGGGCGCGCCGGAAGAAGCTGGAGCCCTCGGAGTTGGTCTGATGCCGCTTCCGTTCCAGAGCAAAACACTCGGCGCTGGAGCGTTTCGTTTTAGCCAGGAGTGAGAGGATGTTGAAGCCCTTCTCCTTCGGCGCCTCCTGCTGCTCCGTAATGGCCCGCGACTCGCTGATGGTCCTCAAGAACTCCGAGTCGCTGGAGGCGAAGGCCTTGCGTCCGCAAGCCACCGATCCCGCCTTCAAACGGATGAAGTCCGTCTCGCTGAGCGCCGCGTACTTGCCGCCGCCCGGGCCGCTGATGATGGTGCCCCCCGTCTGCCGCTTGAAGTACAAGTAGTTGTCCTCGATCAGGCGCTTCAGCTCCTTGTTGTCCTCGGCCAGGGGCAGGTGGGAGTCGCACAGATACAGGTCGTTGCCCTCGCTCTCGTCGCTGTTCAGGCCAAATACCCGATAAGCCGTGGACTCGGGTTCCGGTTCGCTGTTGCCACTGCCACTCGTGAGGCTGTGCTGTTGCTGCGGCGGCCCGGGATGTGGCTTGGCCTCCGAGCCCGCTTCCGAGTCCGACTTGGGGGGCAGCACTTTGCCCCCCGAAATGGACTCCGTCCAGATCTGGGGATTGAACACCGGGGCCGGCGGCAGGAGCTGGTTGTGCGGATGACCTGGCTGCTGCTGCAGGGCCATCATCGAGGGTGCACTGTCCGTGTGGGTGACCTTCTCGTAGCGCTCCTGCTCCAGGTCCCGCAGATCGATGCTGCTGCGGCTGAGGCGGCGAGGCGGCGGCGACGGCACTCGCAGTTCATCGCACTCGTCCCTGTCGTCGTCCTCGTCGGTGGCTGGCTGCAGCATGTCCTGTGGGGGAAATGTCACACGCAGGCGTTTGCTTGCATCAATTACGTATTGCCACAAAGAAGGAGCCCTCGCCAGGATAGCTTTGACCCCCCGGTGCTTAATCTAATCGGCCGCAGATACTCGTTTGTAATCAGCAATGCAACGCCTTTATCAGAGGGGTAAACGTAGGTCTTTGTTATTTACACTTGAACTCTATAAATCCTCGGTAAATCCTGCTGCCTAGTTGGATTGGCAAATATCATTTCTGATGGTTAAACATCTATTCATCGTAAAGTTGCCTAGAACTTAAGGAATGACTGTGAAAACGACCAAAGCCCCTCTACCATGTTGAATCATTCAATCAAAGCGTAATCTAGGCATTGCATCCTACTCACCTCCAGGTTGCTGAGGGCGCTGTGCGTCTCCTCGCGCGTGGATGCCACATTGAGATCGCAGTCACTGGGATGCAGATAGCTCAGGTTGGTCGGCTGCTGGGTGTGGCCCATGTGAACGCTGTTCAGCAGGATATTGGAGCTGGTGCGGCTGAGAGCCTTCCGCTGGCGTACGGCCTCCCTGAAAGCCACAAGGGAACAGCAATTAACTGGGCTATTCAACGGCGCAGAGGGGAAAAACCGGAACCGAAACGATGGCCAAAGGCAATGGCAAAGCCATCGCTCACTCACTTGAAGATGCGCCAGTACATCACCAGCATCACGATGCCGGGTATCCAGAAGCTCACCGAGCTGGAGATGAGGGCGTAGGCTTTGTTGACCACAAACGAGCACTGGTCCGGGTGCAGGGACACCTCGCGCAGGTGCTCCTCGGTGGTGTACCAGCCCAGGAAGATGGGCGTGAACGAGATGAGGGCGGGCAGGATCCAGACGTTGGCGAGCATGAAGCACACCGTTTTGTGTGTCATATTCAATGGATACTCCAGTGGGCGCACAATGGCATAGTATCTGTTCAACGGACGCAGCCGAGGGGAGAAACGGGCCAAAAGCTTTGTTAATGGAAATGAATTGCGGACAAGGCATCGGCCATGTCTGGTTGTCTGGTGGCCAGGTGCGTACCAGACCCATGGCAGCGCCATAATTGATTATCGCTATCTTTTTGGGGCGGCAGGATAATCAGGTTTCGGTATTAACATAGTTCAGTCATGCAATCCTCCAAATGGGAGGATAAATGCTTTCAATTCCTTCCTCGAACCAATAATTATGGGCTTATAAATGAAAACATATTGCCGTGGGAAAACTGAATGAAAAATTTGATTCCACTTTCGAGCAGAAACAACAATGTATTTATGCCAGATAGCCGAATATCTATGAGTTTTGTGCGTTCGATAAAACAAATTTACCATAAATAATTCGAGACTTAATGTGTGCGAAATTCAAAATTAATTCTTTCATATTTTATGGTGATTGTATGAAAACGAACATTTGAAACCGCTCTACTCTTTGGACATGAGACTAAAGTTGAGTGGCAAGTGGTTATGAGCCCTGAGATTGGATAATTTGATTTCCATCTTTCATTTTCTAATTTCGATTTCTTGTTGTGTGTTTCCCTTTGTTTGCCGCATGTTTTGCGGCCCGGCGAAAGGTGAGCGAAACACAAATTAATTAAAACAGACAAAGGACCCATGCCAATGTCCAGTGACCAATATCCGTTGGCCAATGTGGGCCCATTGTTCTTGGCCGGCTCAAACGAGGAGCAGCAGCTGTTGGCGCTTCCAGGCGGGTATGGCGCCAATTAACGGCTTTTCGGGATCGAGGGGGCAGCATTATTGGTAGGGGGAGGGGGAGGGGCGCGGGTGGGAAACACGGCCACGCCTCGGCCGGCTGCAAATCATTTGGGCCGCATTTATCATACAGACCCCGCCTAATGTTTGCTTTTGATGTGCGCGTGCCTTTCACAGTAATTAATTGTTTCTTCTCCCTGGCAATGCGCCGAAGCTTTCTGGGTATTGAAAGTGATTTGGATTTGAGCGCCGGGCATCTGGGCGAGATTAATGGTTGTGCGCGGAATTTAAAGAGGTCCCCGGGGGATTTTAAACCACTTAATACATCATCCGTCTGCAGGGGCACCCACCTATCCACCGAAATGCAACAGAGGTGCAGTATGCTCGCTGTGGAAAAGTAAACATCCAGGCTGTTGTACACGTTGCACATGAACGGTCCGAACATCCACTTTCCGCCGGATAGCTCCACGGAGGCGTTGAATGTCATCGCACAGAGGGCCACCAGCATGTCGGCCATCGCCAGCGACACAACAAAGTAATTGGTTATCACCCTGTGAACGAAACAAAGGTGCAAAAATTTGTCAGTTGCAGTTCGGTCCCAACACACGTTACGAATATGTGCGGATGGATGCGAAACAAATTCCGGCTTTTGCCACGCGAAACGAATGGCATACGCTTTGCGTATATCACATATCATAGGTGGCTCTGGCTTCCTTCCTTTGCCTTCCGCTGCACTGGCAGCTTGCATAGCATTCCATTTCCAGTTCCATTTCCGGGTCACCAGAACGCAGCAATTTCCTTGGCTGCCAAAAGCCATTCGCCTGGCTTGATATCGCTCTACCTTTCACCTTCAGAAATAATCGGGGATATGCGGAATAATGTCTAGTCTTCCGGCAAATGTTTGCAAATAAAAAGGGTTGTACTCGTATCGGAGTCAATATAAATTGATGTTTCTATCCATCAAGCTATAAATATCCATAAAAATGTGATAAACTTGTTTTTAGTGGCCATTATAAAAGTTCTCATTAATAAAAGTTGCGCATAAATAAGTCCATAAAATTTAGTTTTTGCTTTAAGCTATGAAATCGACACTGATTGTTGTTGATGGTCCATTAATTATTAATTGATTTCTTAACAAAAAGGCCTTTGTTATGTGTGGTTATTGGATTAGTTTGNTACTCGTACGAGCATCGAAGTCAATATAAATTGATGTTTCTATCCATCAAGCCATAAATATCCATAAAAATGTGATAAACTCGTTTTTAGTGGCCATTATAAAAGTTCTCATTAATAAAAGTTGCGCATAAATAAGTCTATAAAATTTAGTTTTTGCTTTAAGCTATGAAATCGACACTGATTGTTGTTGATGGTCCATTAATTATTAATTGATTTCTTAACAAAAAGGCCTTTGTTATGTGTGGTTATTGGATTAGTTTGAAACTAACGAACTTTTATCCAATTAAAACCTGTGTAAAAATTGCTCAACAAGCTTTTTCACAAGGTAAATGTTTTTTTGCTTCCCTGCTTGCCATTTATGTGCTTTGTTTTTTACCCGAGATATACGGAATCGTTTATTAGAATCTTAACGAGGTCTCCGGCATAGCCAACCGGTTATGTTCTATAATATTGTAATAAACGGTAATCTGAGCACTTTAAGGTTTTAGTAGCACAATAAACTCTTTAATCAACATCCGCGGGAGGAATAAACGTTGCGCAACATTAATGGGGCATGTAAAAAGTTGGGCGCAGAGTCGAGTGCGTGGTGTGAGTAGGGGACCGGGGACCGGGGACCGGTGCTGGGAAATGTATGCTACACTTATTTGCAGTGCACTCTGGGGCGTTCTGTCATCGCGTCGCTGTCATGCCACCGATGTGCTTGTGTGTCGCATTTAACTTCGTTGTGTGCTTTATTATTCCACTTGTCGCTCATTTAAATTGCATTTATTACGCTGGCACAAAGGTTTTTCGCCGGCGCCCCCGTTCGCTTGTTTGCCCCGGCCCATCCTTGCCGCCGGCAATGACCGTCAATTAAGCCGAGGTGCTCGGCCGGATGCGACGAGGTGTAAGCAGGTGTTGAAAGGGACTTACCGCAGCTTGCGATTGCGCTGCACAGAGATGATGACCAGTGCATTGCCGAGGACAGCGGCCAGGATAATTGACGAGAAGATGAAGCCTTTCAGCACCAGCAGCGAGACATCCAGCCAGCTCTCCTCCGCCGCCCCAAACGCCGGCTCCTGTTCAAGGACATGGCTGCTAATGCCAATGCTGGCATTGGCAATGGCCTGCGCCGTCGAGTTTGCGGCTAAGAAATCAAACGGACCCTCCGAGGACGCAAACGATGCCGATGATGTGGCTGTTAGCGATAGCGAAGTCAACGAGGCATCCACAAACTGCAATGTTGTAGGCAGGCTCGTTGTAGTCGTTGTCGTTGTTGCAACTGCAGTCGTTGCAACTGTCGTGGGCAGCACTGTGCTGACGGACGCGAGCAGTGGGTGGCCTTTGGTGGGGGCGCTTGTTGTAACGGTGGCATTTAGGGCTGCTGCACTGCCTACGGCCAGTGATGCAAATGTCGATTTGCCCAACCTGCCGGTTGATGCCACATCAGCTGCTGCCGATGTGTGGGCCAGAGGCAGTGGCATGCTTGTCGTACTAAGAAGCTGGGAATCTTTGGCCTCCGACATGACGTTCAATTTCGCGGTCACTTGACACACTGCCTCCCAACAGATGAAATGAATCGCTGCTCGGTTTAGCTTGCTCTGTAATGATGGTGACTTTTCGTACTTGTCCTTCTTGGAATGTATGTATCTTTGGCTCCGTGAAATTTAAAACTCGGGTAATTGCAATCTGCAATGCAAACAAGTCCCCCCGAGCTCGTCGTCATGTTGGTTCTGCTTCCTGCTGCCACGGCTTTCAGTCACTTGGAGTGTTTGCCCAGAGCTCCACTCCATTTGCTGATCCCCCCCCTGCCGGAGAGGGGGCTGTTGGAAAGTCGTTACCCGCTTCGATTGAATCCTGCTAGTCGGCACTCGGGCGGGCGCAACAGTCGGCGACAGTCGGCAGCTGGAAATGAATAAATAAATAATTTATGAAATAATCGAAGGAGTGTGAGGCTGTGAAACTGCACGAAATTGGCGAAACGAGCGTCGCAATCGCCGGGGAGTTTTTATGCGAGCACATACAAAATTCAGGGGCCATAAACCCCATTGCCTGGCATATTGATTTGCCCGGCAATTTGTGCTGAGCTCCCCCCACAAATGCCTTTCTCGCATATGCGCTTTCCCACACCCGGACTCTGATAGCTGTCAGATGCGTACAAAGTCGGACGGTCCGTTGTTTCAACTTTCCTCTAGAACATTAAAATAACAGAAATAAATTGCGTATACGCAGGGTAAGCACTCGGCACTCGGTACTCGGCATGCCATGCATGGCAGAGAGATACCGAGGGCATCTGCATAGTATGCGAGTGCACATCCCCAGCGACTGTCAAGTGCTGACACTTGTGGGAAATTGCATATAGACACGAGGATGTTGCTTTAAAGCTGAGATTAAAGCCGGATTATTGCTGCTTCGAGGCAGAAAACTTTTAGCGGCGGCAACTCTTGGCGAGTTTGCTGCCAAATCCGGGTTGTAACTAAAACAAAAGAGGTTTCCACAATCTTAAGTTTATATTATTTTCATTTAGCTTTTCGCGACTCTAAAGATGAGAAAATCCCTTTCTGCCACAAAACAGTTGCATGAATTGATGCTGAGGTCCTTGAGCGTCGCATAAATCGCCGGCTACAAGTTTCCATCCAGCTCGTCTAACAAATCGTATTTCCCCGCTCCGGCTCCTCCTCCTGCTCCTGCTCCTGCCCTGGTTGGATTTCAATAATTTTAAGGATTTGTAAGTGCACACAGCACATGGGCAAAGACAATGGCAACCTTGGCGAGTCGATTACATCGCAGTCGCATCAGCTCCTTGCATTGTCCTTCGCCTGTCGCTTGGCTTGTTTACCCAGTCTCCCTTTCGGAGACTATCTCGCCGCGATTGGCAACTAAATGTTTTAATACTCGGATTTCGAAGGATAAAAGCCACATCATTGTCGTGGCCCTCAGTATTGTTTTGTTCTGAGGCTTTATAAGTTTCATACGCCATAATTTATTGGTCGCTCGACCGGCGGTGCCCTCGGCTCCACCGCTTGCTCTCCACACAGCTTAATTATTGCCCCTTCGCTGTGCCACGGACTGGGTCCGGGTCCGGGTTCGGCTTTGGGTCCGGAAACTTTATAAAGCCGCTGCCCTTCCGGCACTCGACTTCCGCGTAAGCGCAAACGTCAACATAACCCGCTCCGTGGGTCAACAGTAAGTGCTGGGTGCCAAGTGTCGGATGGGCGGGGCGCAAAGTGCAAACTTCAAAGCGGCGCGCGTACAGGACACGACTAATTCAATTAAATCCCTTCGCCGGGACGAGAGCCGAGATCGGACCCAAAGGGTGGACGTGGATGGCATTAGCTACGCGCCACTTGGAGGCTTAACTTCGGAGGCGCATTAGCAGGCCGATAAAGCGCCCAAGAGCAAATAATTGATCCACTGGCAAATGCGAAAAGCAAACACCGCAGCCAGAATCCGTTTATTGAATTGTTCTATTGTTGACCGCTGTGCAAAATGATAACCGAGTAAAATCGAATTCTTGTCAGTTTCATATTTCGGCTTAACAATAGTTGGAAGTCAAGCCAAATGAACAGAAAGTATTTTAAGGACTGAATAATGCTCAAGTAAATCAAATCATGCAAAGGATTTTCGTAGTGACCTTATGTACCGGATGTAACAAACATTTTCCAATTAAATTGTTATTCGAAATGTGATATTATTTTGCGGCTATGCATTTTGGCCTTGCCCAAACATTGGCATGCAACTTAATATGGAATTGACAGATAGACAGCATTTGCTAACTACATTTTCGATTGGACACCCTGAAGGTTATTCGAGTGTAACTGATGGCCAGTAATATTTCTCTGCTATTTGTTTGCAAATAAATTATTTGTAGCTTTATTGTAGTTGGTTTTTGTTTTGTTTTTGTTCAAGAAGACATTTTTAAGGATTTACTTTCAGCAGTCAGGCAAATAGATAAATCCTTCAGAGGCCAGGCAGGAAAAGAGCTTGCCCCACATTGAGTTACTAAATAAATAAGGACCAACTGGGGTCGTCAGGTCGTCGTCGTCGTCGTCGTCGGGTTCAGCCCTGGGTCGTGTCCGGGTCATGTTTGTGTAAATTAGTGGCACAAATAAACACTCCACCATCAGCATCAGCTTTGCAGTTTCTGGCACAGCTGCAACAGTTGCAAGGACAGAGCAACAGAAACATACGGCGACTAGAAAAAGTCCTCGATTGATGGATGGCTGATGTCCGAGCTGCGAGTTAATTGAAAATCCTTGTGATTTGCCGCCTGGCCTTCCACTGCGGCTGGTTTTGAGGAATTGATGTCTGTGAAAATGTGCGCAGCTTTGATTTCTATAAAGCGTGCAAAGAATCTCACTGGGCTGTCGCCTTGTTGACCCATCATTCTGATTTGACAATCGACAATCAGGGCACTTGGAATCCGATTTTGCGGGCGGGGGGGCCTGGATTCCCAGGTGGTTGTTGGCCCAGATGTGCCAGATGTTTGCCCAACAAATTGAACCTAATGCGGCTCAGAAATGGCATTTAAATAAGCCAACAGCGGCAGCAGGCCCGGCGCCAAGACACCAAGCCACCCAGGACAATCAGGACAACCAGAACATTCAGCAAGGCACCCAAGCCTTTCCCCAACTTTTCGACATCCAGAAGGCCTCAAGCTGAGATACATTGCGCAGACAACTGTCAACATTTAAATAAGATTGATCGATTGGCAGCGGCACCGGCATTGACATTGGCTCCATCGTGGGCGTTGCCACTAATGCCCTCGTCCTGGCAGGCGTGGTGTTTCGCACGTTTTGATTACTCACCCCCAATCCCAGTGTCCTCCGCCGGTACACGGTAAGGAAATACAAGGTGTGCGGCTTTCATATGGAGCGATAGCTTTCCCAAGCAATTAGCTACTTGTGTGCAATGAATTGGTAGCCAAATTCAGCATGACAGATTCGACTTAAATAGCCCAAAGGTTTCAGGTCACAATGAATACTCAATGGAGTGTGCTCTATTTGTCTTAAATGATTTGCAGTTTCTAATGGAAATGATACGATTACTTTCCCCTGCACATAGTTTACAGTGTGGCAAATCAAACTACATTGGTTCGCCAAGAGGCGATTTGATTTTCGTCCTTCAATTAGACTGGCCCGATCCAAATGCCATCCCACTGGGTGGGATGACAGTGTCCTGTTTACAGTCGTTCGGTGTGCGACAAATTGGTGGCGCTTCCGTTTGGGATTTGCCGCTTGATTCGCCGGACAGCGGGCAGCCGTTGCAGATTAGAATGCATAACAAATCACTTAGCGCCTGTCATTCGGGGAGCTAATCATGCCCGCCCGGGGCGTCCGGCGGCGCACTTGCCACTTGGCTATAAAAATTCCGGATCGCCGCGCTGCTGGCATCAGTTGGCCGGCAAAGTGTCCGGCAGAGAGTCATTAGGTCCAGCGCTTTCCGAGTGTGGTCCTTGGCGGAGCTCGTAAACGGCACAACTGCCCGCACACCACAGCAGACCCAACCCAACCCAACAAACAAACAACCATCCAAGCCAGCGAGCCAGCAACCCAGTTATGTGTGGTCCGAGTTATTGCACACTGCTGCTAATCGCGGCGTCCTGCTACGTCCTTGTTTGCAGCCAGGCAAAGTCCTTGCAGGTGAGTAAAGTGTAAGGTTCGGTGGGTCTGGGTCTGGGCCTGGGTCTGGGCGGGCCAAACAAGCGCCACTTAATTAGTGTTATTTACCCCGGGCCCAAGTTCATTCGCCAGTTGGGCACGATAATTTCGAGCCAGCTGCTGCACGTTCTTTGATTTTATGAACGGAAATTTTTCGGGCACAGTGTGCATTTCGAGCTCTGCTGCAGTTTGTGGCAGCTTCATTTCCCGCCAGCAGAGAGAGTTTTTCGAGATGCTACCAATTAATTTGCTGCCGGATATCGATTCGTTTAGCCTCCAATTAACGAACGAAAGTTCGGGCCGGGCCCCATGGCGTATACGCAACGTGAAATGCTTTGGCAAATTAAGGTTTAATATCAAGTGTGCGCGAGGGAAAGGGCAAACGCCCGCAGACACGGGCGTTTATGAGCAAGGAGCGATTCACAAGCCGATTTCAGGTGTCGGCATTTCAATCTACATTGAGTTGTCTAATCAAGCGGCACACTCGCTGGCTGCCGGGCTGTAAATTGAAACAATAAAGTGCTTGACTCGCACATTCGCACACTCCTCAACACACAGCGTATACGACGAAATGGCTTCGTGCGTTTGTGCGGCACGTACGGGTGCGAGTAGGGGCATAAATAGGCGGCATAAAAATAACTTAACACGTGTCGACAGTTTGGCAGCCTCTCGCCTGGGCCTCCTAAAAAACACAGCCTCCAAGGAAATATTTCAAATATTTTCCTCCTTTTCCGCTCGTTTTTTTGTATGCTTTTCGTGTATTTTTTTGTGCTTTGCTTTCTGGCACTTTATTTGTGCAGGGCACGAGCAAACTGGATTTGGCAAATCACATCAGCACAGCCCCGGCCAGAGGATCAGCGGGCGCAGGCGGCGAAGCAGCGGGGGGCGGAGCTGCAAGGACAACAATGAGCGAGGCAAGGCATAAGCGCGCCATGGGCGAGTACAAGGAGCTGACTGACATCATTGACGAGCTGGAGGAGAGCAGCTTTGCCCAGAAGGCGAGTGCCACGCTGCCTCTGAACGCAGTGCCGCCGCAGGGCCAGGAATTCGACTTGGAGAGCATGCCGCCACTGACCTACTACCTGCTGCTGCAGAAGCTACGCCAGTGTAAGTCCTTTCCCACGCTTCTTCTCTGCAGTCCCACGCTGCGTATACGCAATATTCGCACCGAGATGGTTGTGTGACGAAATGTGTGGAAAATAATACAATTCGAGGCCTGAGCTCTTCTAATTGGATTCCAAATCACGTTCACGCAACCATCTCCATTACTTTGGATTACTGTTCCCATAAGCTTTTCACTATATTATGCATAGAGAAAAATATCGAAATTGCCGCCCATTTCCCTTGCGGCTAAACATAATTGGAAATACCATCGCATTCGAGTTTTTAACAAAAAATGTTTTGAATTTACCAATCCCTTTTTATTTGTTTTTTTCTTGTAAACAGCGGTTTTTGCGTTTTTCGCGAAATTAGGGCAAATACATTACATCATTGTTTGACGAAAGTAAATGAACTGTTTCGTGAAATGGTAAACAATTTCCACAATGTTATTTTAACATTTTCTCTTGATTTTGTTTTCCTGAAACGTTTCCCCAATTGAAAGAGGTCGTTTCATGTGAAACATATTTAATAAACCAAAAAAAAGGCCATCAATTACTTGCATGAGTTGGTTAACAACCAATTTATAAAATAAATGTGTGTATTACAATTTTTTTTAGATTAAGGTATATCATGAAACGGTTACCTATATTCATAAAAATATTGACATGGCATTGCCAAATCATTTGTTCTTCCCTGGATCGAGGTACAGCAGGAGTGAAACCTTTAACTTATTGCCCCGAATGACTGTTTTTTCAGTGCAGAGCAGCGGCGAGCCCGCTTATCGCGTGCGCACGCCACGCCTTGGCCGCAGCATTGACTTTCAGCAGTTGCTGGACGGAGGCGGCGGCGGCGGCGGCGGGGGCGTGGCACTGGCAGGCAGCGAGGAGGCCAACGGCGGGCAGTTCATGTCGCGCATGGTAAAGAAATCGGTGCCGTTCAAGCCGCGCCTGGGAAAACGTGCTCAAGTGTGCGGCTGCGGGGGAGACTGAGTCACGACAAGGACGCGAGGACACAGCCTGGATGCGGATGTGGACACCGACACCAACACAGAAAACGAAACCGGAGGACGAACCCAGGACAAGGTTGAGGCCAGGTAACTGGCCCACTAGCTAACTTAACCCAATCCCCTACGATGGCCATCTAAATTCGACGCCACGCAAAATAATCCACACATATGCCAAGTGAAGGACTAGTTTACGCTATAAGCTACTATAACCACGTGTTTTGAGAGGAACTAATGATGTGTACATAAAATATATCTATTATTTATTTGAATAAATTGCAGCCCCCAAAAAGTTGGCGTTGTTTGCTCGCGGGTCCCGGTTCCGAGTCTGCGAATTTGCATCCCAAATGAGCCGGGCGACGGCATAAAGAGCCGGGAATTAAATAAACATGGTAATTTCATTTGCAATGACCTCTCGCTTGACAATGTACAATATTTTACTTTCTGGCAAAATAATGAAAATTTCATAGCCCCTGTTGCTAGAGCGCTTAAATTGGAAAATTGGGGCCATTTGTGGGGCGGGGCCCGATTGGGGGCACCACTGGACTCTTGGCCACGCCAAAAGCAGCAGGACGTGTGCGTGCAGGCTGATAAAGTATCCTGGTCCCCCCTCTCCCCTGAAACTCTAGGTCTCCCGCATTCGTGCCCACAACCAAAAGCTGCTAGCTTTATTCGGCCTGATGAAGCATAAAAATATTTTGCGGTGCTTGCAACGAGCATTTTCGCCCGAAAAAATTCGGCTGCACATCCATTTTCGATGAGCGTACACTCATCGTTTGCCCACCCAAAGTGCAACCACTTTGCAATGTATAACATTGTGGGGGTTTTCCCTAATTTGAAAACTTTCATTTCAAGCACTACCCGTTTAATTGTTTGCCCTTCAACGATTTTTATTGGCAAACAATAGATCTTGTGTAAAGGATTGTATGCAATTGTTTATGCTCCTTTATCAAAAAGGCTATTCAGCTAATTGGTAATCTCGAAAAGGCTTTAGAAACTATTGGAATTATCATTAAAACTGCAACTGGTAAGTAATGCCTCCAGCATTAATAGGACAAGTCATTGCGGTCCATTTCTTGCGCCAACTATTGCTGACGCAGCTGTTTTCGCGGGTCCAACTGAATCTGAAAGTTTGCGCAACTCATTAGAAACTTGCCACATGCCAATTAGTTGGCTTAACCAGGCGTGCGCTGTCATCCCCCAGGAACTCAGAAACCCAGCAACCTATCGTGCCTGAAGGCGGTATCCGCCGGTTAACAATCCTAGTTAAAGTCGGCTCCAATTATTGACCGCAGGTGGTACGTTGCGAACGGACTCTGCGAAGTTAATCGTTTGATGGCGGCACCACCGATGCTCACTTGCCACTCAAGGCCTTCCGCTCGCATGCATCCCGGGACGGTTCATACATCACGTAGCCTGGCAAATCTATGAAGCAGCTAAGCGGGGGATATATATCTGCCTCAATCGTGCTTAAATTGCGATAATGGGCACACAGGCCAGACCTCCGGCCGTCGCACCCTGGAGGGGATATTGAAACATTATAACTGCAAAATGGTAATAAATTTTCCTCCACCTCCTGGGAAAAATGAACCAAAAAGGGAAAATAAAAAGGGAGCAAGTCGGCAGGAAAGTCGCGAGCCAGACACGCACATGAAGCCCAAACTGCACTCCAAGAATTATAGTATAGAAATTTTCAAGGGGAAGTATAGCATAGATTAGGGGATCTTTGCTGAACTTCCTCTTGAAAATTTCTTAGTTTTGCCATCTCTATAGATAAATAATGGTGAATATATTGTAAAATGGTTACATAAATAACCAAAAGGAAATAGCTTTATCATTGTTTTGTATATATTCCCCACAGAATTTTCAGTTTCTAGTTTTGTAACATTTTATAATCTTAACTTTTACAGAAACTGTAAGTTATAGGCTTGATATCATAGCTTTCTTTTTATTAACTGGTTATTCAAAGAGATTGCATTATTTTTCCATGTTTGTCAAACTCGGTCATAGATATCATGTATTCCTCGCATATACTTCATGTGGCAAGGATCCTTTAGGGTTTAAAATTGTTTTGAGTGCAGCCCCGGCAGTCGGCAGGAACTTTGCATGACAGCGGACGTAGATTTACAGTTGGGTCGTTGCGTAAGGTTAAACTACCTTAACATCAGCTGGCACTGTACGGGCTTCCTGTCTACGTGGGCCTCCTGCTCGTCCTCTCTGCTCCGCTCCGCACCGGCTTTTGATTTTGCTCCTGATTCTGCAGCCCGGCTGCTTCCTCTTCGTTCCGGCGCTATCTGCCGCACATTCGAGCGTATGCAAAATGATAAGTTGATTGTACTGTGCGTACGGCTGAGTATGTGCGGGTCTTCGGCGAAATCACTTTGCCTGATTAAACGACGCCATTCCGGTTCAAACATTCATTTGCTTGTGGCATGTTTGCCCTCCTGCCCTCCTGCCTGACTGTCTGCAGAACTCACCTTGGCCAAAAGCGTTCCCGGCCATTAGGGGGAATTGTTAAAAATGTGTGCTAATATGGCGGGGCGTCGCACGGCTCTCACAGCCACTCACCGAGCCAACCACAACCTTTCTTTATTTATTGTGCCCTAACCAACTGATTTAAATTGATGGCCCCATTTGCCCCCTCTGGCTGGCTGGCCGGCTCCTACGGCTCCACTTAATCAAATTTCACTGATGCCGAAAAGGCTTCAAATTGGCATTGTGTGCGAGGGCTGCATTGTGCTGGCCACAGTAGTGGGCCAGATAATTTATGGCCTTTGTATTGTGTGTTTGCGGTCCCTTTGATGTTGAACACACCTGGATAATGACGGCGACTTTATCGCCGCACTTGCATCAAATATTAATTATGCAGCACTCGGGACCTCTCGAATAGATTGATCGCTGCTCATTAAAGTCTTGCCCGATGAAGCCAAAGGACGTGGCCAGAGTTTGGTGCACTTTAAGGCTGCCATCGTAAACTAATTATAAACTTTTTCCCCATAATCTTTGTTTAGCAAAGAAATCCGTACAATTTTAATTCCCAAGTTTGCTCGGAAATTTAAAAATATTTGACCAACATTTATGCGTTTTCGCATCTGCCGCCCATCCACTCACTTTCAACTATAGCATTTCTCCTCGAGCTTATAAAGTTTTCATACGGTTTTTGCAATTTTCAGACTTGCAAAGTCCACATGGTCGAGGGATCTCCGGATTGCGGGCTCCAAAACCCCGTGGCCAAATGCGAAACACGAGTCCTAGCCCCAAATAGCAAAAGTTCAGAATGAAATTGCCGGGCCAATCCCCGGGCTGAAATGCAGTTTGGTGGCATCTGCTGGGCGGAGCTGTCGGCTATAAATCCGCTGCTGGCGACGATGACGGACAGGTGGGTGATGCCTTCACCACTTTGGGAGTGGCGCGTTTTGGGGGCACCTAAAGCTGCAACTCTTTCGGGGGCATTTTCGAGCGCTTGTTTGTTGTCGATGGTCGTCGGGGGCTGTTGTTGCCACTGTAATTTTTGCTGCCGTTGCATGGCAGCGGGTATTTAGAAATTGCAAATGCAGCTGCCACATTACCAAAAAGCAAGCCGACGGGCCTGGGCACACGGCAATGCCAACACAATGCACCTCCTGCTGCTGCTGGTGCTGCTGCAACTGGGGGCCGTCGAGGTCAGGGCACAATAGCGAACGGAATCCAATCGAAAATCGAGTTTTTGGCCAAATACGCATCGGGGCCCAACGGCAATGGCAGTGGCAGTGGCAGTGGCTTTGACGTTGCCGTTGACGGCGGCACTGACATTGGCATTTGAAAATCTCGGCACTGCTGCGACCTCTAAGCTCCTTTCGTCCTTTGAGTGCAGTGAAATCCCTTTCATGAACTGGCCTTTGGCTCAGCAGTATTTTCGTCATTCTGTTTTGTTTAATATTATATTAAAGGGTTTTCCAGGTACCTCAAATGCATACATTACTAATCGAGTAAAAGCATGTGCTCTGCATTTAAGACCCGTTCGTATCTTTAGATTCCCATATAAAATATGCCAACTATTTTTAGATTTTAATCCCCTAATTGGTTACAAACTAGCAGAATATCAGGTTAAATCTTTGGCACCGCAATTCGTTTGAGGGGAAATCCACTGTAGCCGCAGGAGTACTGCTGTGTCACACTGCAACACATTGTTCTGTTGATTCTTATTTAATATGCGAGTGACTTTGCATGTCCTGCCGGGACTGGCAGCCCGAGCAACAATCTACGCCCGCACGCATGACTGAACTGTTGCTATTGGTGTTCGTCCTTGCCCCCGTCCTGGCCCCAGTCATCATCCATCAATTTGGCTATGACATTCAGGCTGATGCGGCAAATTTGCCGCCACTCCGGCTCGAACTTCTCCCGGCCTTTGGCCACTGGCCACTGGCCACTGGCCACCAATCTCTGGCAGGGCATTCGTTTAATTACTGTCAATTAGACAAACACTGCGGCCGGGGACAGAGGCCTGCATACTTGTATGAATAATCAAATTACATGCCGGGCCAGGCCGCCGTAAACGGTGAAGCAAATATAGTGCCGCGCCAGCAATCAGATAATCGCACTCGCCCAGACTTCGGAGCGATTTCAATAAACTGGCGCCAGCCGGATGCGAGGATGCCCTTGAGAGTCGCTGGCAAGGAAGTCGCTTTCAATTACGCTAGTTTACCCGGTAGCCATCCTGGCGTGACTTTTCCTGCCACTGCCACTGCCATGGCCATGGCCATTGCCATTGCTACTCCACACGGGATCCATGTGAGTGACAGGCAGGCGGACGGGCGGATGGGTGGCCGCTCCGGTTGTGATTGGGTTATAAATATTTGTTCGATTTCATTTGCCCGGACCGGCTGGCTGGCTGGCTGGCTGGCTCCTTGGCGGAAATCTGATCCGAGCCCCCGTCTGCTTAATATAAATACAAATCAAGCTCGGCCCCACGACGTTGTGCCTCCTGACGGCCATTAATTGTATCGTGAATTCATGTATCGCGCGTCGTGTTCTGGCTGCCCCCAAAGGCGTCTCCTGCCACTGCTGCCGCTCCCCCTCTTCCCCTGGGAGCCTGCCATGGCGTGCCACATTTGGCGGTGGCAGCCGCGGGGCAGGTAATGAAAAAATTAAATGAAATAGCACGCAAAAGCGTGAGGCGCTCGGCTGCCGCTTGTGTGTGTCTGACTTGAATCCAGGCTAATGAATTAAAGATATAAATAGTTTAAATCCCACTCCAAGTTGTTTTGGCTATTGAATAGCTGGAATTTTTTTGCAGCAATTCATTAATTAATTGTATTTTATTTCTATAAAAACGTGTAAGAACGATTATAGTCGAGAGTACCCGGTTTTTAGTTTCCATTTTTAGAATATTATACTCGTAATAGCAATGAAATAGGCGTAAGTGGCTGATAAGCACACGTAGATATTGGCTCAACCAATGTACTGTTCGAATTTAGTACCTCTAGACTTAAAATTGTGGACCCCACAGACTTTTGTGGTTTTGCGCAGGCTGGCAGGCATTTGTTAAAACAAACTTTTGCTGAACTGGTTTAACACAACTTTAAATATGCAATTAGTTTTTCTCTATCTTTTATAGTCTTTAAAATCTAGGCGTTCATACGGACAGACAGACGGATGAAAGGACAGATGGAGGGATAAACGGACATGGCTAGATCGACTCGGCTGTTGATGCTGATCAAGCTTCCTTCTCCCTGTTACATACGTTCTTATGAATTCAATATACCCTTGTTCTTTTAAAGAACCCGGTATAACAAAGTAAATCCCTATATAATAGCATGAATTTATTATAAAGCAGTGGCTTTCTGATCAGTTACTGAATAGAAACCATTCCTGCATAGGAAATGCTTTGTATTCTCAGTGCACTTTGATTAATTACATAAAAATCAAGCGGACATGTGTCCGCATGCTTGCTGACTTAAATTACAAAATTGCAGATGTCTAATTTAAGCTAAGTTAATGGGGGACAGGCATTCCTTCCATGAATGAAAAATTCGAGCAGAAAAAGCGCATCGAGCGCGCGACGGGGTTGCGTGACAATGTCAAATGTTGTGCCACCCTCCTAAGCCCCGCAAAAGTGGCACGTGCTTTTAAGTGCACATGGCATTGAACTTCTGGCCCCACGGAGGCCGTCGATCAACAATTTGGGAATATTGGAAACAGGCAGTCCTGCCATTCAATCGAAAATTTGTTAACGGACATCTATAATTGGCATCCCATTTTGCCCGATTTCCTGCTCCGCAATTACTAAACAACGTCCAGGCAATGACGTGACGAGTTTGGAAATAATTATAAAATATTACGAACCCTGACAGGTGGAGAGTGCAGGCAGACGCATTCCCGAGGGTAATTAACTTTTTAGGTGATTTTGCGCTGGTTATGGTTGCCTTTTTTGTGAACTTTTCAGGAGTAGGGCGTGGGTGGCTGGGCGTTGATGATGCATCGCAATTATGACGTAATTATGATGCTGGTCACATGCAAATGAGCATTCGACGCTTGGGGTCGCACTCTGACTTTTAATTGCTCTTGTGCGAGTCGATGGGTCACTTCCGTTTGCGGGTGTACGGGATGTACGGGTATACGGAAGCGTAGATATGTATGTAGGGCTGGGAATGGCGATTATGGCCAGCAGCTCGGTTGGCCACTTTGGTTGCATATTGACAGCCGAGTGGAGCGCTTAAAGTGTCAACTTTAAAATGCTCGACTAATTGTACTGAACGTCGCAGACTAAACTACGGACCAAATTGTTGCACTTAATGAGCAAATTTACAAAACATTTGAGCACAATTACCGAGCAATTTAAGTTAAATGAACTGTTTCAGATTTTTTACTCTGCCATCGCATTTCTGCTTTTTTTTCCGCCGCTGCCCGAAATTATTTATAAGGCCCGGGCAAACCCAGGGACGTCGTCGCTGATGAGGCAGTAAAAAGTAAAAAGTGTGGCAAAAGGGAGCCCAAGCTCAAAATAAATAAAAAAGGAGACGACTGCTAACCGGATTAGCTTGATTATGTATATATATTCTGTACGTTCTGGCGAAATGATTACTTCATTAGCCCTCGAATGGTGCGGGCGAATTAGACAAGCCCATCGTGAGCTAATCTCGCCTTGAATTATGACGAAAACATAAAAAATAAGCGGGAAAAAACAAGATAACTGCAAACAAGTAGCTGTCATTTTTGCTGATGAACTTTTAAGTAGTTGTGACTAATATTTCAAAGCTGAAACTTTTATATTACAGCTTTGACGACTCTCGAAAAAGGAAACTTGGCTGGGGGCTGGGGAGTTGGTAAAGTTACTGCAGCCGAAGCACTAACTTTAATCAATAAGGAAACACGTTTTTATAAATATTTTGTGAAATTTCGCATAATAATTTGAGCGGATGAAACTATCCCTGTGATGCCTTCATTTAATGCCAACTATGTCAACAGGATTGGCTAGGGTTTTTCCACTCCCGACGGAAAAAGGGAACACAAATTTAGCTCGAAGCGAACTTTGGCCCTCAGTTTTGTTTCACTCGGCTTTGCTGCAAACTTTATTATATAGTAATCATACCTCCTGAAACATAAATATATGCATAAATATGGGCAATGTGTAAAGAGGATAAGTGGGAGAACTCGAAACCAAGTTGGGGAAGTGGCTTTGGGGCTAGTTTTCATTGCTGGCACTTGATGGCAGTTTTATTGATTTGTTGTTGCAAACTTTTCCTTTCACAGGCTCGAATTTATGGCCCCCAACATGGGCAAACAATGGCAACAACAGCCCCACCCAGCGCCCACCCTTCGAGGACCTGAAATCGCCGCCAAAAATTTGCATGTTCCCCAGCCAAGGCTGCTGTAGTTTTTTTCACTTTCAGCCGCCCATCCCGGCGGTTTCTGCTTTGTGTGTTTCAGTTTGTTATTCGCATTTTGTTTATGAGGCGCCCCCGCAAGAATGTTGACCAGGAATTTAAACAGCATACGGCCATTCGGCCATTTACTTTCCGGCTCTTTGATATTTACCGCACCGCACCTCACCGTAGCGCACGGCAACCTTGCTCGGCGGGGATCCCTTCTGCGTGTAATGTTCATATATTCTCATTCATTTTTTGCGCTTTGTAATGTGCGGCGCAAGACAAAAAACATTAGCATAAAACGCTTGCGAGGCAATTCCATACACTGGGCAAAATGCGGCATCCGATGTGGAAAACGCTGCGCCGGCGGCACGCGTCAAGACCGCACGCGCTAATTAAAAGAAATAACCAAACAAAAAACTATGAAAACAAAGGGGGGAAGCGCTGAAAAGCGCGCACTGTTTGCCAGTGCAAATTACTCATACGCCTCGTGGTGCGTGCGCGTGTGCGCGTGGCTGGCAAATTGTTTTTAATTAATTTTTATGACCTTAAACTTTACTTCACGGCCTGCAATCCGCTTCCCTTTCCCCAGGCGGCTCATTTTATTAAAAATAGAGCGCAATTAGATTTGTTTAACAACACTCAAAACGAAGACAAAAGCGCCAAACAATAGTCCGCTCTCGACAAAGGTTCGCCGGTGCTTGCCATTCAAGTTCAATTTGACCAAAGTGTTGGCTCCGACCAGTGGCCACTCCAAGTGGCACAAAGGAAATGGAAAAGTCAATATGAGGCGGGCATCGAAGCGTTAACGGTGACAGGCAAGGCCGGGAGATCCACCAGAGGCAGAGGCAGCAGCAGCAGCCCGAGCCTTGGCCGAGGCTTCATTTAACTTTCACTCGGCCACAGAGCCACACACACCCCCAGCAACACTTACATTGTCCTGCTGGCAGCAACTATTGCAATAAATATGAAGGCCATAAATGCCTGAGCCACAAAATGTCACGTGTTCACTGCGTTGGCGTTGGCGTCGGCTTCCTGCCGTCCTGCCGTCCTGCTTTCCTGCCTTACTGGCTAATGCAGCAAAATCAGAGCTCGGGTCAGGATTAGAGAGGACCCGACGAGGAGCCAACAGTCGGGCTTCCATACATCAAACTACGCAGGGAGCATACATATGAGAGAATTATAATGAAAGTCCATATGTGGGAATCAGATGCCTCTGATATGCTTGACCCTTTAAAACGTTCGATTTTCATGGACTTTGTTTGCCGTACCCCAATTTATTTTGTGCTGCTGGTAGAGGAAATTGGAATTAAAGGAGTCCAACTGTAGCAGAGTTTGTGGGGTCCTTTGGCCTCGGAGCTGCTCACTTCACTCCAACCTACTGCCATTGGTCGTCCGTCCGACAATGAGTCGTCCCGGTTGCTACCGGGTTGGGACGCTTTTTAATCTGTTTCCCTCTGCCGGGTTGATTTCGTTTTTTGGCTTTTTTCTGCCGAGTGCTCGGGCCGCTGTTGTTGCCAGGCGAACGCCTCGTCAGAGTCTTATAAAAAATGTAGCAAAGAGGGCCGCCAAGTGGCGCAAGTTCACTGCTGCCCCGGGCCAATTGGGCAACGCATTATGTCGTAGATTATGGCTTATGCATTATTTATGTGGGTCAGTCAGTCCGGCGATGAGCGGCGGAACGGCCTTTAATTGGATCACAAGTGGGCCTTAATGTGCAATCCGTTGTGCGGCGTCCTTCCAGCGGCTATTTTTAAGGACACCCACTCGGATATTTCATTCGCAGCCGCTCGCCGGGCGGTTTACGCCTCGTAATTTATCCGTGTGTAATTCTGGCTTAATGCTAACGCCGGAGTTCACTAAAATTTAATTCCTTACACTGATTACTCCGCTTAAAGCAAGGAAAATTAATTGTGCACCGGCTAATTTATGCAGAGTACTCGTACACTTTGCTCGCTGTGAATTTTGTGCGAAATAAAGAGGAATTTCCTATTCCAAGTGCACGCGAAACTTGCCGAAAGCTGTTGCCACTGAGGCAAATACACATTTAACCCCAGCTTGTCTGGCAAAAACTACTCCCGGCATTACATTACCAGGAGTAATGCAAATTTGCAGGTAATATTAAATTGCGAAAGGCATTTCCTAGCTCATTTTTGAAAATGGTGTAGATAATTCTCTGGATTTAATAAGAATTATAGGTTGTGTGGGGATTTTTTGGATTTAATGAAAGTAGACGATTTTCGGAATAGGGTTGCGAAAGGCTCCCTTTAATTATAGTTCGGACTGTTCATATTGTGAAACAATGACCGAAACGGGTTAAAACTACTCCTACCATGGCGGGAAATACCAACATTACGTTTGGCATTACAGGAAGTAAAGCAAATTTACAGAAAATATGTAAATGGCAAAACATTCCTCACTCAATTTTTAAGTAGAGTATCTAATGTGAACAGTTTCTCTGGCCTTGGAGAAAATCATGGAAAATATAGGAAAATATGGCAAAAATGATTAGCTTTAATATCCCTTTAAACCTTAATGAGCAACATAATTACGGGTGCCTTTAATTGTAGGTCAGGCTGTTCACATTGTGGAACAATGGCCTGAAACGGGTTAAGCTGCAGTTGCCATAACTGGCACAATGCCAAGGTAGTTGGCTGCTTTGGGAACAGAAGGGGCTCTGGTGGTCGTCGGAAGGAGGGGTGGGCTGGTGACGTGGCCTAATGGAATTGAGAAAGGCTTGCACTACAAAGGCCAACAAACAACGAGAGTTTCACGCATATTAACACAGTGCCCTGCACACGCCCCAAAAGGCAGCCGCCGCGCCGGGAGGGTGGCAGGCGGAAAATTGGGTGAGAAAGCCAGCGTTTTACTCAATGAATCATGGACAACAGCTGATTTATATTTTTGCGAGCCAACAATACAGACTAGAGCTGTGTGTGTGCGTGCGTTGGCAGCGATTGGTGTCCTTGAAACTGTTCAAGTACGCTCGACAAGTGCACCAAGTGTCTCATTGTGCATTTCTCTGTGCGGGCGAGTGTGTGCGAAGGCCACTGCCAGTGGCAATGCCATTAGGACTTGGCCAAAACGGAACGGACCGATAGAAGGACAGTCGTGTAGACGGCGGCGAAGCCATGTCCCGCCTGAATGGGCAGGAAAACAAAAGTCCAAGCCACCGAGACACCAAGCCCCTGCAGATAATTGACAACGAGCTGCTGAAAATCAATTGCGTGACTTTGCATGTCCGACTTTACCCCGGAGCGGACTTGGTAGACTAGAACTCGAAATACCCGCCATTGTTGGCGCTTTTGTGGCCGCTGCGGTTGATGCTTCGCTGGCAGACGCTTGGGGCAGTAATCAATGTTGACAGCGCCTCAAAATGTTGCAACATAAGGCTAAATGACCGAGCTTCTCGCTCGGATAGCACATCTCTTTTGTGTGAACGGTATTAAGGGTCAGCGGGTGACCACCATTTTGACACATTTGCAAAATCCGATGTCATTCTCTGAATATTATTGTTATTTTTTGGAATTTATGATATTTTAAGGGATCATTATGTTTCCACAAACATTTGGGTAGCGAAAGTTTCGCTCAAGTAAGCGGGAGTATTAAAAAATGAATCGTTTTTTACAGATGCTTTAGAGCTGATATACCAATCAATTTGCTGATTTGTCAACACTGTTATTGCTGCTTGGGGGGACATTGTTCCCGGGGCCAATACATCGGCACAAAGACGCAAAGAAAAGCGCGCTGAATACGGAACGAAATCCCTTCGCAAATATTGTCGGCATGCTGTATATCCCATTCCCTTGCCCCTGCCCATGTCCCAACAGCACTCAGTCTCTGAACGAGTATTTACCCCGCCCGCCATCTGCGGTTTTTTCCCCCACACAGATGTCTGCCTGGCTGGCTGGTTGGTTGGTTGGTTGGTTGGTTGGCTTCACTTAACCAGCGGGGTGTTGGCTCAGTCTCCGGCTTATGCTCCGGCTGCGGCCTCAGGTTGGATATCCAGCCCAGGTGTTCCGTCGCTTGTTTGCCGGCCATGTGGGCGTGGGAACGCATTGTTTGGCGCCGTGGGCTGGAGTAAACAAGCCGGGCAGCGAGCAGACGGCGTGTCGCTTGCGCTCTTTGCTGTTTGATTAACGTTTTAACGATTTGCGCAAACAATTGCGGCAGTAACAGCAATCACTAACAAGCGGCAACACACACGCGTACGTATTACCACAAACAGCTCACCCGCCAACATTTGTCGCCGCGTGCGGATTTGTGTGTGTTTTTGCAAACGTCTTAAGGATCTGCTCCTGTTATTATTCGTTGTGCTGGCAAAGCAATTTTCGACAGCAGCTCAACCCCATGGGATGAAATTGTTTCTTTTTCCTCTCGAAATGAAATATATTCGCCATGTTGTCTGCCAAATGAAAAATGCGCAGGAAAAGTACGCAGCTCGGTAAATGTAATTCCAAGAAACGTGTAAATGGACTGGTTTCAACCGAAATTTTCACCCTGCTGTTACAAAGCTGCGGTTGGCGTCAATTGAATAAAATGTAAAGTATACACTCACTTAAAATTTTCCCTCCAACTGTGGGTGCAGTGGAATGCAATTCCCAGTCAACGGGTTGGAGGCTTTTAATTAGTTAATTTCAATTAAGCGGCTGTCATTATGCTTAGAATTCAAAAAGCGCGAGATTTTGGAGTGATGCAAATCAAATTAATTGGATTGCAAAATAATTGAACCGTTGCTTTGGAAAACCACTTAATTGCTTGCTGTTAAAAGTGAAGAAAGTGCATTCAAAAAGGGATAATTGATACCTACTATTTCGTAAAAGAAGTTTTATTTTGCCAGCTGCGTTTGCTTTAAACCCTCGAAGGAAGCCAAGGATCGGATTAAACCAACAACTTTACTGGCAATCAAAAGTGGCTTCATTATGACGGTCTATTTACCGAGTGCGCTGAGTTAGCTAACTAGCTTCGAGATGGCTTCTTTGCATATCCTGCAGGGAAAGGGAACTTGGAGGCGTGTGCCGTGGAGCTGCACTTCGCTTATTGCCAACGCGCACTTCGCCGTCGCTTCAGCCGTTTCAGTCATTCCAGTCATTGTTGACTTGTTTGCAAATTGGTTTCACCAAGCAGAATTCTTCGAACCATGTCCTTCGGCATTGGCATCATCGTCTCCGAGTCCCTTCTGTCGTTGGCATCGTCGATGGTTGCCTTCATTTCAAATTACTTCGTTGCGTAAATTAGGCAGTCACACAGAGGAAAACCGTCACAGGAATATTGTAAACATTTGGAATATATAATTACAAGTGAGCTCTGGTGCTGCCTATTAAGAGAATTCCCCCTCACGTAATTAGGAATGCATTTGCCTTAGAATCATTGTGTACCTTAAGGTATAATACATATTATACCTACATATTTGCATAAAACTTTATTTTCTAGCACTTATTTAACAATATCTCTGAGATGGTAGAAGCTAAAGGCATAATTCTTTGTTCTCTAAGTGCGTTGAGTATTTACGCAAAATATGATGCATTTTGGGTATGCCCCTTTGTTTATATCTCCGAAATGTTAGAAGCAAGAGATATAAATCTCTTTGCTTAGAGCTATTAATTATCATATCTAGCCATGTGCCAAGTTTAATAAGGTTTGGACCATAAATAATGAAGATACGGCCAACAAATATTTTCTTCCTTTTTTCAAAGTGTCAATGCCGCCGAATAACGTCATACTAACCATTTATTCTATAGTGCAAATATCTAAACGGTAGAACTAAGTGATTGTGACATGATATTTCGTTGTCGAGAAAACTCGGCTACAGCGTTTCTACATGTTAATTATTTTTTTCCAGTGATTCCTCCCTTCTTGTTCCCACTTTGTTGACATTCCGCCATGAACACTCGCGTGTATTGCAAATGTATGTATATTTTTCATCTTCTTTGTAGTACAAAATTTGATTTTGGTTTTGTTGAACGCGGCTAATTTCATTTTGTCAGGCCTCGACCTGGCACTCGTTTGCGCCTCGACCTCCATCGACCCCGCCCCTCACCTCTGACCCCACCCCCCAATGCTGAGTGATGTGGCAGGCCTAATTTCATTAAAACCAGTGGAAAAAAACGGCGAAAAAAATGAAATGTTTAACAGATTTTTCGGTGGAGACAAAGAAAAGAGGCAAAACAAGTAGCAACTGGCAACCCGGCTCATTTTTAACTTTCCCAGCGCTTTATTTAACTTTAACCTTTTTTACGAGCTCCGCGCTAACTGTGTGTGGGTTGTGTGAGCTCCTTAATTAGAAGCCATTTTCACTGGAAGCACTCAACCCCCAACTGTCCAACAACAAAAAAAAAGTAAGAACGATTATAGTCAAGTGTCGCGACTATAAATACCCAGTTCTCAGTTTCCAGCTGCATATGGATAGACATTGCGTATGAGAAGTTTTTCTATGACATGATTTGGACATTTGCGCGGGCGGAAGTGGGCGTAATCAGCTGACTTTTGCAACACAGATAGATATTGGCTCTATCAATGTAATATCTGAATTTGGTACCTCTAGCGATCAAATTGTGGACGCCACGGAATTTCGTGGTTTGCGGGTGTGCAGGGGAGTGGTAGCCAATTTTTAAAATAAATTTCTGCTGAACTGGTATTGGAATATCCAATTGTTTTTGCTCTATATATTATAGTCTCAAAAATCTAGTCCGTATGAGAGACGGGCATGGCTAGATCGATTCGGCTGTTGATGCTGATCAAGCTTCCTTTTCCCTGTTACATACATTCGAAGGAATTCAATATACCCTTGTTCTTTTTAGGAAACGGGTATAAAAATTGAGGGAGAGCAAAAGAAAAGCCCAGCAAGCCTAATGAGCCTGAGCCTGATTCGGATTCAGATTCAGATTCAGCGTCTGAACTTGATGTTGATGTTGATTCCTTCGGCTGTTCTCGCCTCGGCGCTGTTAAACATAATCAGGGTTCAATAAACACACAGCCGCGATGCCGCAGTCGGGCTGGAAATGCAAATCAACAGCTTAAAATTTAATTTAGGCGTTAGCAGTGTAAATAACCGGGGCGGCCCTGCGATGTGTACTTAGGAGACGCTCGCCCGAGTGACCATTTATGATTTGGGCCTTGTCCCAAATTCAATTCCGAACATTTGGTTAACTTTGTTAAAAAGTCGAAATTAAAATAACGCAAAAAAGTTGCTGGCCAAGGAAAACAAAAAGCAAAAAACGAAGAAAAAGCAAGCGCGAGGCGCGTTGACCGCATTGAGGTTTTTCACTCCCGCAACTAAGTTGAAGTTGCGTATCCGCCGCGTGTTACCAAATAAATTGAAAGAAGAGTGCGCCAGTAATCTGCTCACTCCCTCGCCCTCGTTTTTCTTTATTTTCGTTTCATTATTTCTGTTTTTTTTGGCGTCAGTTGCCGGTCGAGACGTACAAATTGCAGGGCTCAAAGGGAAGTTGATGAGCTCGCGAAGTTGGTTATAAATTTCGCTGAAGAATGATTTCATTTTGTGTGCCTGGCAATGGCGACACGTTAATCTGGTGCGGCTGAAGCTCCGCTCCCAAAGGGCGAGACCCGACTCTATTGAACCCCCGTATATATAAAATCAATAATAGCATAAATAATATACGTGTAGAGTTTTTTGTGTGCAGGGGGCTGGGTGGCAAAATAAAGGAAAAAACGCCCCGAGAGACAAAGGCCTAGGCCCAGGGGCCAGGCGAAGGACCCGGGCAAAGTGAGTCCTCCCGACACATGCCTGACACAACACAAAAACGAAAGTTAAACCAAAAAAAATATTAGAGCCTGTTACAGATTCGTCGGTCGGGGGTCATGGGGCCTGGGACGGGGACGGGGATCCGGGATCGGGGTCGGCGGGAGAGAGGTAAACATGAACAGGGCCAGGCAAAACCTTTAACTAACACACAAAAGGCTTTCTCAATGGTCTCAAAAGTTGCAGGCTACCAAGACAAAAACCAGTCTGAACGGAGAGTGGGCCGGGGTGGCTGTAGGGCGAGTGCAAAGTAAACATGTCGAATGAAGGATACTTAAGCTGCTCGGCGAACGAGGGCTGCCCGAAAAGTTGTCACTCTTCGCTGCCCTGGCTGAGGGCTATTTTCCGGCAAATTGTTTTCCTTTGGCCCTAATATGCTTGCAATCCTCTTACAGCTAAGTTGGAAGTTTCGTTTCAAAGGGTAAAGGCTGGGAAGTTTAATGTTTACTTGGCACAATTTTGAATTTGCATTAAAGTTGTTTTTAGAAACATATTTTGGGGGACTTGCGGTTCTGCCAAATCCACAAAGCGATTTTGTTTGGGGTTTGGGTAAAAAATAATTTGAAAACTTTTGTCATACGGCATCTACTTGGTAATGGAGATTATAACAACATTCGGTTAGGACCTCGGGCCGCCACTTTATTTGACTTTGCCACATTACAATATTATAAACAATAATCCGTTCCGAAAAGCGAAGGCACAAATGGAACAATCCGGGGGATGCCGAGGCTCGGGCACACACAAGCGATACACACTCGGAGACACTCAAACCCACAGATGTCTCCGGATGTCGAGCGCCACTTAATGACATAAACACTGCCATTGGCCGTTTTTCTCCGTGAGTTGTGGCATCTTGGGGCTGCGGACCGTTTTAGCAAGAGCTCGGCCGGAAGTTGTCCTAATGAGAAAACCGTTGAGCCGCCAAGCCGCCAATCCGCCATTGTCGCCTCCGCTCACGAAGAACCACAGGAAAAGCAGGAAAAGCGGGGGAAAAGGCAACAAGATGGGCGGCGGCAGTGCCTGGCACACTAATATTATTAATTTGCAACTTTTGTTGTTTCGAGCGTTTGGCGCGGCGGGAGTTGAGTCAAAGGGAAACATCATCCACGGCATTTAGTGGGCAATAAAGCACGGAAAACGGAGCACTGGGAATGCAGAGGAATCTCCATTTCCAGTCGACTGCTTGGGCGAAATTCGAAACTGATTTAAATGCTTTCTTAAGCGTGTTTCCGGCTACGGTTGTAAATATTTGCTTAACTGATTGCACGGCCAGGAAGGTGACAGGGGGGGCGAAACACTTTTTCGAATTAAGTCCTTGTTGCTTTTCAGATTGCTTTTTGCGGTTGCCTTATTTTTCCACTTATTTTTGTTTCCCAATTCGGCTCTGACGAGTCATTGTGCGGGGGTGTGCAATTGACATGTTTTTATTAAAGTTTTCCCTGATTGGGCAGCAAATGGTGTGCGATATGAAATGCAAGATTCGTGGTCGAGCAAAAATAAATCGAGCTGGGCAAAAGCATTCACAAAAGTGCTACCAATTTGCGGTTAATAAAAACCATTAAAAGCAATCTCAAAACTGTTTAATAGCTCGGGATCGGAATGCCAAGTGGCATCAAACATTCTGCGACACCCAGTGACAAAAATTGTTTAATTAAATTTGCAATCGGAGACGACAAAAGTGTTTTCCAGTAGACATGGCATCGCATCATTATGCCAGCCATGAATTTGATTAGCTTATTGCTAAATCCGAGCAGACACGCCAATCGAAATCGGCAACAAGAACAGCAACAAAGGCTGGCGCTGGCGCTGGGGCCGGGGCCATTTTCCTGGAGAAAGGCAAACAAAATGCCTAAAGACATTCATTCTATTTATCATTTATCCAGCCATTTATCGAGAGACATTCGAGCTGCTGCCGGCGGGGAAGCGGGGCCACGGGTCTGATGAGATATTGCTGGAATAAATGGAGGCATTTACATTTAAAACATTTATGCGCAAATATTTGCCGGCTTTAAGGGCATTAGCCGTCGCACCAAACACGAGCTGGCAGGGGCAGGACTGGCATATTGTCTTACATGTCGGTATGGGCAACGGCCTGTGCCACGACGAATCTCGCTCAATTCGAAAGCATTCGAAAGTTTCCAGCAAATAAAGCATCCCAGCCCGAGCACACGCATGTATGGCTAAACAATCCAGAGCTCGACTCTATTAGTTGAATTCAAACTTTTTCGAGCGTAACTTGAAAAGTTTCAATTTGTGCATGACAATCTCCATCTGCTCGTTCGTGTGTCTGCCTCTGTGTCTCTTTGTCTGTCTGTCTGTCTGTCTGACTCTTTGTCTGTCTGACTGTCAGTCTGACTTTTAACTTTCTCTATCCAACTGTCGGCACTTGTACGTGGTTTTTGGAATGCATGTCTGCCTGAAGCACTAGGAAAACTATGTTTACGAGCCACGCAAAAAAGCATCTGTTCATTAACAAATAAAATAGGTACCTACATTTTATTGCCCTAGAAAGTTTGATCCTGGTTTCAACTAAGGTCTGTCTAAGGTTCGTAGTCTTAGTATATTAAATGGTGCTTTAAAATTTGCTTCACCCATTTTGGCGAGTGCAAGTGTGTAGCTTGTTAACAGCAATAAAGTCGTTTCCTCTCACCAAGGAATCCAAAATGTTCATGGAAAAGGGAGCTGAAGTTTCGGAGCCTTTGCTAAATTTGATTTGAACGGCGGGCCAGTCCAATTTCAATTAAAAACAAGTGCCCGCCTACGAGGAGGTGCCATTCCCAGGGCAGGTAAATCGATGGACAGGGTCGTAGTTGCAGTTCACGAATGCGAAAAAGGCCAAAGCCTGCTGGCCAAAGGTGAGAGTGTCAGATACTTGGGGGCGAATGCGCGGACGGGGCAGGCCGCGGGCCTTAGGCTATGCAGCGAAATCATGTGGCAAATGCCAAATGGCATTCTGACCCGGCGGCACCAGCAGCCGCCAAGTCAGCCAAGTTGGAAGATGAAACGAGAAGTCGAATCCTGGGCCCGTCGTGTGCACTGTGACCCGGGAATGGCATAAGTAACGACGGGAAATTGGCTTGCGAAATGCAATGAAAAGCTCTTACCGGGCATCTAAAAGAGCACGTGAATTTTGTAGCATCTAAAAACTGACTGAAAATAGGAAATCTAAAGATGCAACAAACTGCTCGTCCGTGTGTCTGCCTCTGAATGAATAATCGCGAAAAGCACCCTTAAATACTTCTTAAAATTGTATATCTTTTTTTGAATATTTCATCTGACGGAACGTCTGAATCTTCAACTCGATAATTTAATTTAAACTATGGAAATTTTAATGCATGAATACCTTTTCTTATTGTTTATAATGTTATTAGGTTTGGGTAGATTTTTTATAGGAAAGGCAACTACTCTTCAGTGAATCTTAGGCTTTATAAAAAGTCTTCTAAAAGTCATCAAATTAATAAAAGCCCAGGCTGATGATAATAAAGAAGACAAAGTTTAATATGTGAATACATATATTTTGTTTAGGCTAAGGAAATTTAAATGCATGAATACCTCTTCTGATTTGTTAGAATTTTATGAGATTTTGATAGATTTCTGATAGGAACGGAAAGCAGATTAGAGTAAATTGAATGTTTTCTCTAAAAAGTCTGGTAAAAGTTATCAAATTGAAAATAGAACAGGCTGATGATTAAAACCGAGTCAAACTACAATATGTGATTAGATATAATCTCAAGCTTAGAAAGAAGTTATTTAGTTATCTGTTATTTCAATATGCCAGAAAGAAAAGTAGGTACTGCAATCATTTTTTTGCAGTTCTCAGACAATTAAATGTCCAAGCAAAGCTAATAAAAAACTTAACCCAAGACTCAAAAACCGAAGGCTTGTGCATCTGAAACCACTGTTCATTGTGTGATTTGTATCATTAGAAGGCCAGACAAGCCAGGACATGCTCGGCAGCTGCCCGACGGCGGGAAGTGTACATATTTGGAGTGTCAGACGGGTAACGTTCTTAACTTTATTAAAAGGCGGCAAAGGCCAGACGGAGTGATGCCAGCCAGCAGGCTGGGTGAGGGGGAGGCGGGATGTAGGGGCGGGGAAAAGGCAGCATGATGTTTTTCCGGGTGACCCCCAATGCCGCTCAACTAGACACCGTTTTCCAGTTTACGTAACCACTAAAAATGGCGCTCAATGTGTTTTCCGCTTGCTTTACACCTCCCCCCTCTCCCCACACCCCTCCCCCTGGATGAGTGTTTGTGTGAAAATTTGTGTTTGTGTGCGCCTTTTTGTTTGCTTGTGTTTCTGTTCCTATTCCTGGGCTTGTGTCTGTTTCTGTTTCTGTTCCCGTTTCGGTTTCACGTGCTGCGCCTGCAAGTAGGCAACAGAACTTTTTATTGTTTGCTTACTTGCTCAACACGCGCCGTCCATCCGCCGCTTTTGCTGCTTTTGCTGCTGTTGCTGCTTTTGTTGCTGCTCCTGCTGATGGGCGGATAAGGGCGAGGGGGCGTGGCTGGAGGATGGGGCCGCGAGGCGCGACGCCTTCATTGTCCTTCTTGATTTGCCTGCTGCTGTCGCTCAAATGGGCGGTGTCCTGGGGGCGTGGTGCCGCACAAAATAAAGAAACTTTTGCCGTCGCTGTTGTTGCTCTTGTTGCTTTTATCGCAGTTTATTGTTAATTTTGTTCTACTTGTTGTTCCCCTTGTTGTTGTTGTTATTTTGGTTGATAACAGCTCAAACTTTTAACACGCGCGGTTCGTAATTTTTTAATGCCTGCGATGTTGTGATGTTCGACTTTTCTTCTTTTTTGCCTTCTTTTTTTTTTGGTGTTTTCTTTTTGGGTGTGAGCCAACAATTTAATTTGTCATTAGCCTGAATGTTGCTCTATTTATATTACCGCCAGCATGGCAAATGTTAAAAAAACGCACGAACTGAAGGCCTAAAATCGATTTGTTAAAAAGGAATTTCAACTTGATTTCCCACCCCCCTGGCCACCATGGGGCGCCAAGAAGTTGGCCGCACGTTTCGTCCTTAAACGTACACACGTAGCAATAACACAACACGGCCTATGCCTGGCGGCGGACACACATAAATGGAGTTTCCGTATAGTGTTCTCGTACAGTATCGGTTTTTGCCGGAGTGCCGCAAACTTGAAACACGCACACGCGGCCCAGCCGGTTTTTTGCTGATGACTTCTCCTCGGGCACTTCACTGAAGACGCTTTCCACGGGGCAAGTACAACTGTCACTGGCACTTTTGAACGCTGGCGCTGACAAGTGGCCACAGGTAGCGATTGCCCATTGGCTTTCGTTGTGGATTTCTATCTGCTGCTACTGCTCGCCAGCAGGACTTTGATTTTCTGGGGCCGCTGCGTAGAGACGAGCACCCGCTCTGGAAACTGGCCACCGACTGAATCTGGCCCAGCAGTCCAAGAAGTCCTTTGGCGGCAAATCAACACAGGCTGCGGCGAATTGGCCAACTGAGAGCCAGGAGCGCTTCTGCGCAGAGACTTTTGGGCGGGAAAGCGACGATTCGAATCCTGCACAGGGTTGTGTGGGAAAGTAGTGAAATCAACTGCAGGCCAAGAGCAAAAGTTCCTTTTTTGGAAGCTAAATATTCCCAGCTTAAGATGCTTTTATAAATGTTTTTTATAAAGCTATATACTTCCGGTAATTTGTCTTTACATGGCTTAGTTTTTTGGCATGATTGCCACTGCCTTCCTGAGCAACCCTGCGGCCTGCCACCCTCAGATCAGCTGTTGGGACTCCACACCCCTCCAGGATTCGAAATCGCTTCAGCCGGAACCACCCAACCACCCCCGGCGGGAATTGTTGGTTGCCGAATTTGCCGCACATAACAACAACAATAAAAAGGAAGAAGGAACGACGCTCAAGGCACTCGACAACTATAGACAACTCCCCCTCTCCCGCCTGTGTCTGCCCGGCAAGGGCATCAATATTTGCATTTGTAATAAAAATATTTTGATGCCACCCGGTTGGGGAAAATGCGTGCGTAAATCTAAAAAAGATTTGTTATTTCAGCGCGTGTTCGTGTCGTGCAAATCAGACGGCAACAATGCGAACAACAAAGGGGCGGGCCAACAACACAACTTGCACACAACAGCAACATCAGCAGCAGCAGCAACAGCGGCAGCAGCAGCAACAACATCAGCTGACGATAGCAATACGCTCAGTGTCTGTGCACATGTCAAAGTTATTAAAATTTCATAAAAAAAAAGAAGGAAAACAGGAAAAGTGAATAAACGTAGGAACGGAAAGACAGAATTTGATTTCTCGATTGTTGTGTCACCGACAGCAGTTGTGTGTTGCTGCCTGCCTGTTGGATGGGTGGGTGAGTGTGCAGGCTATTTAAGTGACGCCCTGAGTGACGGCCCGTTTGATAAGGTGCAGGACTTGTCTCCTTTGCAGCTATTTAAATATTGAAATGCTGATGAGCAATGAGCAATGAGGCAGGCAACCAAAAGCATCTTTGCCCTCTGATGCGGGCCAAAGGGCGCGTGTCTATCACTTGTCACGGCCAAATTGGCGGGGGCCTTATGAGCGATGATTGCCCCGATGGAATCTGTGCATCCCTCATCCTTCACATAGTTCCATAGTCGGGAAGTCGTAGCTGGGGAAAATGGTTGCAAGCTAAGAGCCACTGAGCACTCCTGACTTTGATGAATGAATTTTGATTTTGACTCGCACACAGCTTAATAGCCTCATTTCAAAAATACTCGTAATTCTCATGCCATATAGTACTTGTAATACCCCAACCGTAACCTTCTATTGATTGATGAAAACCCAGACTCAAATAAAGAAAACCAAACAAACGATGAACCAATTTATTTAATTTGGCTCGCCACCGCATCTGAAATGATAAACCACCAACCTGCCAGTGTTTATGCTGCTGCAAAAATATTTGAATTTAATATTTGCTGCTATCGCTGCTGCTGCTGCTGTTGCACAATTTTATCAGCATTTTCAATATCCCCGAAACACTTACGTATACATTGTTTTTTTATGGCTTTTTAAATGGTGAAAAAGTTTATGCCGGGATGTAAAACGAGCTGAGGGAGCAACTTTCCGATGCGGTGTCTGTCACCTTTGCTAAATAAATTAAATTCACACCACCCCCTGAAATGGCTGAAACTTTTGCCCACAGGTGCAGAGGGGCGTTTGTTCGGCTATTTAAAGCACTCCGACTGCTTCATATGATAAATTACTTCTGCAAAGGCTAGGATGAAGAGTGGTTCTAAGGCAGGGACGAGCCATCATTGCCATGGCGCCGGTTAAATTACACACGCATTGCCAAATAAAAATCACTCATTCGCCGCGTGCTCCGCCACGCAGCCTTCTTCGTTGCCACGGGGCTCTCGAACAATTTTGTAATTTGTCAGCCACGGTCGTGGAACCTGACAGTTATTTCGAAGTTTACAACTGTCGCCGCCAGTAATCAGCTTTACTTTTGGCCCGATAATATGCTGTTAATGTACTTGGCCCCGACCCGGCCAAGTCTCGGTTGGATTTTGGAGTAATTGAAGTCAAAACCCCCGCCCAGCGTCCCAGACTTTGTTTGCCCTTCAGTTTGCCGTCGAGCACAACTTTTGCCTTTCGAGAGCGCTGGTCTGTCGGTGGTAAATGGTAAATAAAAGAAGTTCGTTTGGCTATATTTGTAGTTTTTGCTGTTTGTTTAATTTCATTTGCTCTCTGCTTGCCGCATGTTTTCCAACTCAAAGTTCGTTATGTTACTTTACAATACATTTGAATTTCGTATTCACTTAGTTGGTAGCTTAGTTAGCCATTTACTTGTTGCCGCATCTCTAGCATCTAACAAGCAAATCATCTTAGCTTAGTGTTAGAATCCTTTGTGTTTCGCATGGAAAATTGCACAGCAAAACACGAAAAACAACGCAACGAAAGGTTCAGTTGTCGGTAACTAATAATAAATAACTTACACATGCACACAGCGGCACAGACATGTCAATATACCAATATAAACGTACATACACAATATTAGTTTAGGTAGATGTTGTTTATAAAAATATAACAAGTTCTTTGGAGATTTGGTTTGCGGATTCGTGTTTTTCTTTCGTTTTGCTCGGTAGTTTCTTTTTTTTTTCATCTTTTTAAGGAAAGTCATATAATAAATACTTACTATGCATATATGCAACATTTATATAGACATCTATTTATACACCCTATATATATGGTACATAATGAGCTTTGGCCCGTTTAATTCTGTCCTTCAATATCCTGGACAATAGGTTGAATTATGTTTTTTTTTGTTTGGTTTTGTTGTTGTTTCAGACTAGCTTGGGAAACGAGCAGAAAAGTTCAGCTCTTTTATATTATTTTATCGTATTTTTGCGAACTCAACTCGCTCTGCTGCTTGTTTTGACTTGACAAATGTTCTTGACTTTCTGCTTGCTTTGCGAATTAAGGGAAAATCATAATTTGTTAAGTTTGGCGAAACTGTTGCTACCATTTTATGGAGTCCTTACTTATTTATACGAAAGTACCTACACAAAATGCTTTGTCTGCTTTGTTTCGCATTATTTGCCTCATTTGCATTTGCATTACCCTTGCTGCTGTGCGTAGTCACAGAAAATTCGGCGGAGGAGTTCCGGTTCCGGTTGGATTTCGAGCGTTCACGGTCGGCCGCGGTTTGGCATTCGTTGTGCTTGGGCCGCAATTGCTGGAATCAAGTTGCTGACTTCTGAAGCAGTGCTCAAGCCTTGCCCTCACAGGCTACACAGTCAACTTAATTCCAGGAACTGCAACGCAATTGCCTTTGGTCACCACCACCACCACACTTGCACACTTGCACACTCCGACACTTCGATGGCACTCGACACACTAAACACACTTTGGAACGAAAGCGGAAACGGAAACGAAAATGGAAACGCACTACACAACTCGTTATTCGGTTAGTCTCTGATATCGATGCACTTGAACTATGTTACGCTGGTTAATTTTATTCGACTTTAGTCCTGGATCCTATATTGATTTAACTATATATTTCGCTATATTTACTCCATATATTTGCTTGTTTAAATTTAGGTTTTTTGGTTTTGAGCATTTTCAATTCATGCGATTGTCGATCGAATAATATTTTGGGGTTTAGCTTTGCTTTAGCATCCTTGCTTTTCAATTTTCAATTGCAGTTCTCGCGCTGGGAAAATCTCAAATTTTTGGTGTATTTGCGGGGCTTCCTTTGTAGTTCTCTATAATTTGCGGTCACTTAATTGGCACAGTTTTAGCTTTAGCTCTTTGGGTAAGCTTCTCGCTTTCGTTTGTTTCGCGAATCCCTATTTACACGCAAAGCTCAGTGAGTTGCAGTGATTGCCATTTTAATAACATTTTTTTCTCTTGTTCTTTTTATGATTTTTTTTTTGTTTTTCTTTGTTTCTGCGATCAAAATGCTTTACAATTTTCCGCTTGACATACACAAAAAGTACATACATACACATGTAGAAATGAGTTTACAACCTGTGCTTAATTTAGTCGTATAAAAATACTCAGTATTTACAACACGAAATCATAAATAAATAATTACATTCTAGGGGCCTGCTCTTGGCTTGGCTCAAAAGCGCGTACTCAAATTCGAAATAAAAATACAAATAAACAGCATGACAGAGTGCAGCGCGGGGCACGCTCGGGCGACTGATTGATTAATGTCAACATTCGCGAGTAAGTCGGCGGATGCATGAGCCTGCATATTAATTTAACAAATAAATGGAACATTTTAATTGCATTAAATTGATTCCCTTCCGGCGCCCCGGCTCATCTGCCCGCCCCCCATCGCTATCGATTCCCCGATTCCTCAATCACTCCCATTTACACATGACTCGAGGCCGTCGAGCCGGCGGCGGTGGCATTGTTGTTCTTGTTCCATTTGTTGATGTACTCCATGGGTATTTCGATTTGTATCTCCTGCACATCGTCGCCGTCGAGGTTCGCCTTGTTTGTCTTCTCGGCTGTCCCTGTTCCTGTCCCTGCTGCTGCTGCTGCTGGGCCAGATCCTGGTCCTGATCCTGATCCTGATCCCGATCCTGCCTGGGCAACACACAGCCTGGCGGGGGTTTCTCCGCCCGCCGAGAGCCGCTGTCGCTGCTGGGCTAGAGGCGTCAGCAGCGCCTCGTCCCTGTATTATAAGTTGTCCACCATCTGGGACTGGCGGCGGTGCGAGGGCGTCGTCGAGTTGAGATAGCTCTCCGAGTAGACACTCTTCGCCCGCTGGTCGTAGCGCAGGCTGGAGCGCCGGATGTCGATGTCCAGGGGCAGGTGGCGGTCCTTCCACCAGTTGCAGAACAGGCACAGCAGCGTGTTGCGGAACGCCTCCCGGAAGTCCCTGTTGAAGTACGCGTAGATCAGTGGGTTCAGCGTCGAGTTGAAGTAGCCGATCCAGAACAGGATCGAGACGACAATGTCGGGCACCTGGCACGGCCCACAGGTCATGGAGAGGGTGTACCTGCAGGCAAAAACACTTCAATTAATTCAGGTCGGAAAACATAGGAGAACATAGGAGCTACATGAGAGTGCCAATTAGATAGATTTCAATCTCGATCTCTGAACACGCTATCTAATTTTGTTCGGTGTGGGCAACCGAAGAGATGAACATAAATTCTTGATGCATGAATGAGCGCGGGTCTTGCATAAATAAGATTATGAGCGCGGATATATGAATGCCTTTGGGTGCGAAAAACAACAGCCCGCCGGCGAAACAATGGCCGACGGGCCGTATGAGTAATATTTAATTATGCATGCGTGACATTAGATAAATTATGCCTCAAATCCCATGCCAGCGGGCACCCTTGTACTCCTCCCAACTCACCAAAGGAAGAATGGCAGCCAGCAGAGGATGAAGGTGCCCATGATGATGCCCAGCGTGCGTGCGGCCTTGTGCTCCCGCTTCATTTTGATTAAGTGCTTGTCCTTAGTGGGGGTGTGCTCCTGCTCGACCTCGTGCAGTGTCAACGTTTTCGACGAACCGGAGCCACTCAGCGCCTCGCCTGCCGGTGAAAGGTGGGGAAAATGGAGATTTGATAAATGCCCAGCCTGGAGGTCCTGTTTTCCATGTTGGAAACAAGTGATTTGCTATGTTTGGCTCTCCCAAGTGCACTGACACTCGGTTTTGACTTTAATGCAATTATTTGAAGATTTAATTATCAACATAAATGTACTCGAATCTTTCCAAGTAACGTATGGTATATACAATTATATTATTATACAATTATATAGAGGTAGCGCTTTAAAAACTTCTTTAAAAACTTCTCCAAAAGATTTGAGTGATCTTTAATCTTTACAACAATTATATTATTATACCAATTAAAGAGCACTTTAAAAACTTCCTTAAAAAGCTAATCCGAACATTTCAATGATCCTTCGTCGTATATAAGTATAAACACAGTATTTACGATTATATTGTTATACGATCAAATAATGGTAGCGCTTTAAAAACTGTTTTCAAAAGATATTCCAAAAGATTTGAGTGCTTCTTCAAATTCAGCTCTACTAAGGGAGCAAATCACTTCAAAATTGGCTAAAGAAAACCCTTTAAAGTAGACGTTTTCCAAGATTCCCTGGTCTGGACAAAGACTCACCCGATGGCTGCATGGAGGGGCGGTGCATCAGCATGGCGTTGCCGTGGCGCATCATCAGTTGCTTCTCCTGGCGATTGGCCTCCCGGAAAATGGCGAAATACGTGAATATCATAATCGTGCAGGGGATCCAGAACGAAATGGAGCTCGAGATGATGGCGTAGTACTTGTTGACCACGAACGAGCACTGCTCCGGGTTCTGCATGACGAACACCTTGTGCTCGTCGGTGGTGTACCAGCCAATGAAGATGGGCAGGAACGAGAGCAGGGCCGGCGATATCCAGGTGTTCAGCAACATAATGCCGACGACGCGTTTCGTCATGCTAATCGGATACTTGAGCGGCTTGACAATCGCATAGTATCTGCAAATGGTTGGAATATGCCTCGTTATTGGTGCTTCATGTGTTAGCGGTTTGGGGAGAGTGGATGTACTTACCTATCCACAGATATGCAGCATAAATGCAAAATGCTCGCCGTGGAGAAGTAGACGTCGAGGCTGTTCCACAAATCGCACAGGAAGGGGCTGAAGTTCCAGCTGAAAGAGTTCAATGAATAGAAGTATCAATATCGCGGCGATTACCAGCAATAAGAAGGCAATCAACTTTCGACAATAACTCTGTGAAGTCATTATATCTGATTATCGAATGCATGAATTTGCAGGTTTTCTTTTTTGATGAATCACTTCTGGTTTTATTTTTCCTTCTCAGTTTTCAATTGCCCTGTGAAAATGTTTCTTGGAGTCATGGCATCAAAACTTGCTGTCAGTTTTTCGCTGGAAATTCGACTTTGTTGAAACATTTTCTCATCGCCCTTCCGCCCAGAGTGATGTGTATAAATTAAAGTGAAACGCTCATGAAAACTAATTCAAATGGCAGCATATAAGAATGACTTTTACTGGATTTAAAACTCTAAAAGAAATGAGCATTGGAAGCACGACGATAAAAATGCCATAGTCAAAAAAGGCGCCACAATGGGCCCAACAAATTTGGGCCACTGAAAACCTCAAAAAGGCCCCTCCAGCCCGGCTTTTACATCGTTATCAGCTTGTCTGATTTATGTGCTTATCGATTTCATCTTAGTTTCGGTTGCCAGGTGACATTGCCCCTGAACTGACATCGGGGAGGCCCAAATTAAAAGCTTAAATGCACTGTGCGACCAGAAAATAGGCCATCAGGCTCGTGGCAGAGGCACGTGGTGGTGGCAGGACGAGCCGGTGGGCGGCTGGGTTGCATGAAAAACTCATTAAAAGTTGCGTCGCTGTTGCTGTTGCTGTTACTGTCGCCGTCGCCCTTGGTTGCCACTTCGCTTGGTGGCGGCTCAGTGGCACGGTGGCACCCTGGCCGGGTGGTTCCCCAGCCTTCTTGGCCAGGAGGCAGTGGAATTTATTATCGGGCGCCCCGTTTGGCATCAGTTTCAAAAACTTTTTGACTATTCGAGCGGGCGATCCGGAGCACAGAGAAAAAGCCGAAAAAACACAAGTTGCAGCTCTCAGCTTGATTTTTGTTCAAATTCATGTTTTTTTAAGGTTTTCAGGGAACAAGTTTTTTGTAATTATAATGGAGTTGAAATTTTGCAACAGTTTTGCTTATATTTGCAACATTTTTTTTTTTAATTAATGTTTTTTTGAGTTTGATTTATGGAAGTATATATTTTTAAGCTTATTTATGGGATATTAAAAATGGGTTTAGGCCAAAAGGTGCCTCAATTAAAATAACCCAAGAAGATTATATCAATTGTATGCCCTATTGAATGTTGCCAATATTGCATTTATTTTCCTCTGTGCACTTCTGTTTGTAGGCGTTTTTGGGCCTTCTATTTGGGCGCCGTGGTTCTTGCTACTGCCACAAATTGACGCTTGGGCCATGAAACGAGTGGCAGCCGCGGCGACATCGCAATTATGCAACTGCAACTAGTGCCACTGCGAAGGTTAAATCGCAAATGAATGCCAAGCAGCAGGGCCAATTTAAATGCAACTCTTGCGGCCAAGTGGCTGATGTCTGGAGTTGTTTTTTCTTTTTTTTGGCCCGGCAGCAAGTGCACATAATGCTACCTGTCCTCGGTATTTACATGGCCATCGTTGATGTTGAGCTTAAAGCGCGGCCTTTAAATCAGCCTCAATGCATAATTAACTGGGCCAAGTCCCAGTCCCCAGTCGCCAGCCGCCTGCCACCTTGCATCCGCATCCTCATCGTCATCCGTGTCCTCATCCTCATCCACGTCCACATATTGCATTACCCACAAAGCCGGAGTCGGACCAAAGGACGTTCGGCGTGAAGGATGTGACCATGTCACACTCTGACGGTTTTTGTCCTTTAGAATAGCAATTCAAAGTTGTCGTTTCTCTTGCCGGATACTGCCTGAATTCTATGTTCAGGGTGGCTCTGGCAATTGGTAAGCCATGACTCCAAGCCCTAACCAGAGTCTGTAATATTTAATTCTCCTATGAATTGATAGTTATGCCTGTCATGTAAATCCTGCTATAACCAAATCAAATCAAATTAATTAGGACACTCATGGACTGCCTATTTGGTTTCATATTCAATTTGTATAAAAACAAAAGAGTTAATTTGTTGCATTGTTTCATTAATGAGTATCCTGGCATTCGTGGCATTCATCAACGAAAGTATTTTCGTTTGTCCTATTTTTTACATACATTTTAATTCTTGAACACAAATGCACGCACATGGGCTCGTTGGGGGAGATGACTTTCTGCATTTGCATTTGCATTCGACTCGCACAACCGCACACGTTGTGCTTATATAGTATTCTTATATTCACATACATATGTACGGGTATATATAGTACTCGTACTCGCATATACGGACGTGGGGGACATTCACAGGAGCATAAATAAACGTTGCTTTCATTTTTCAGGGATTTTTGTTTTTGGTTGTTTGTTCTGCAACTGCCACGCCCACTGGCCAAGCAGGCAACCTACCAACCTACCAACCAACCGCCCACCCACCTTGGATGGGCTGGCATTTTGTTTGGTTGGTCCTGCCTTTGCTTCCATGCAGCTGTAATTTTTGCAACAGTTTTGCTTACATTTGCTTTTGTTGCCCTGCTTAGGCTTTTGTGGGAGGGTGTGCTTTGTTGTATCTAGCTAAAGGTTGTTGTTGTTGTTGTTGTTGTTGTTGTTATTGTTGTTATAGTAGTTGTTGTACTTACCGCCCAGTTACTTGCACACTAAAGTTAAATGTCATGGCCATAATAGCGACCATTATATCAGCCATGGCTAAGGAAACTACAAAGTAATTCGTTATAACTCTGCAAAGAGAACGATGGGAAAACGAGATGTTAGCAATCAGAGAACAATATCAAACAAAAATGGGGGGGAGCTTGGGCAGGGGGGAACCCCCGGGGAGGGCTAATCAGGATATCGTATGGGTGAATGCGTGAGAGAGCCTGCGAATGCAAGGATATGCGACTGCTCCGAATGAGTTCTGCCCGGATGGGGGCGGTGCCACTTTTTCTGTGTGTGCGGCTCTGGGCGTGGGTGTGGGCGAGTTGACAGTTTGGACCCCCTTGGGCGGTAATATGGGCTTTTGCATTGCACTCTGCTGCCAGCGGGGGGGATAATTGAAAAGCCAGTCAAGAATCGAGAACGATGTCGAACGACATTCATTCCACTGGGAGGAGGAGACTTCTCCGCCAGGGCAAAGGTAACCGCAATCCTCCGGGTAAACGTAAACGTTTTCCAGGGATACCTATTTTGTTATTTAAATTGAATTTCAAGCCGAGTGCTGGCAAATGCTTTTGCCAATTAGAGTTTCGCACTGGTCGTCGGCCAAGGACTGGCTACCTAATCGGATGTTGGCAGCTACCTCATTGAACCCCAAGCATTGCTCTGGCCTTTGCCATTTCCCTCAAGGCTGACAGCCTTAAAGTAATCGAAAGCGGCTATAAAGTGCACTCCAGATAGTGCTTATTATCAGAATCAATGTGTTGATTTCCAGCTGCCATTGCAACTATCACTTGCAAGAAGAATATTTTATGTAATTCCCCAATTTCTCTTGCAGCTTTAAGCCTTTTCAAATTCAAAGAGCTTCCTTTATTGATGCTTTTTAAGCTCCTTAATCTCATCCTCTCCGGGCTATTGTACTTTCAAGTTGCGCCATAGTAATCTGTTTTGCCCGGGCCACTACTTAAATAACTTTCAACATCCTAGACGTTAATTGCAACAAATCGACGCCATTCTGCAAATGTTGGGCCATTAGTCAGCCGCTCCTTGTGCAGCCTCCGAGAGCCGGCAACATCCTTTCAGCGATGAACTGCAAATAATTTGCCTGCCATTTAAATTTGAAGAAAAATATTGTAGCAAAAAGTGCGGACCCAGGCGGGCATCGGGCATCCTTCAAGTGAAGGCGCTGTGCGTTCGTTAATGAGCCCCAGCCACCCTGTGCTCACGACGATGGCAAATAAAAGCCAGCATATATAAATATGTATATAAGTATATGCGCGTATAGGAATCTTCATAGATACTATGTATCTGGCGGGGAGACTCTATCCGGCGCACTGTTCGCTGCGGCTCATCTCTGCCAAATAATTTGGGCGGAGGGAAAAAGTGGTATTTTATTGTTTGGCATAGAACATTTTAAATTTATGCTGTCATAAAAACCATAAGCTGCCTTAATTGCCAAAGTTGTTGCCGCGGCCCCGCCCCGCCCCGCACCGGCTGAGATACTTTCGGTTGGGTGGTTGTGGGGGGGATGTGGGCATGCATTTTGTTTTTGTTCCATTTTCCCTTTGAGCTACACGCTCGCAGTGTTTAATTGTCATTTCTTTCGTTCCTCCTCCCGTACGTATTCCCATTTTTTTCGCTTTTTTAGCTTTTTCTGTTTGTAAGCTTTTTTCGCATATCCATTGCCTTGTAACACGCTACGTATGCGTATTATTTACCCGTCTAAAACAATAGAATAACATTTTTGTGCAACCCGAGCCACCGGCCATGGACGGATGAAGTTTCTGCATTCGACTGCGGACTGTTTTTCCGAAATTAATTATTCGGGTACCTCGAGGCAACCGTCCCCCCATGTCTAGCTATCCATCTGTCTGTCTGGCCTGCGTTTATTATCACTGCAAAGGCATTATCTAGCATCTAGATGCTCATTAATCGGCCTCATCATTAGTGGGACTACCTGAGCAGCCAGCGCGACACGCAAGTCACTTAGAAAATAAAGCGCCTCTCATTAGTTGGAGAAATTAAGCAAAGTTGGGCCTTAATTATGCCCAGGGCCGCTCACTTTTTTCATCCTTTGGCATTACAATATTTTTTCCACGCTTTTCTGTGCGCCATCTAGCCAAAGTTTGTTTGTTTCGCCTTTTGGCTTCATTGCCCTTTTGCCAACTCCTGGCTAAGAGCATTTAAAGTTTCTTTCCGCTTTCACTGTGGGTAAAAAACTCTGCGTAGCGGGCTCAGTAGGAAATAAAAATGGGTACGGAGCAAAAAAATACTAGGGGACCAACTTTCGATTCTGCGGCAGGGACTTTATGAAGCGCTAAATTGATTTGCCTGCCAGTTATTAAGGCATAACTAAAAATATTAACGAACCAGAGCCAGCTGACGTCCCATCATTTATCACTAGAAACTTTTTTTTATGATAATGTGCTTTTCGCCGAAGGACGCCGCCCCCTAAAAGCCATTTCCATCGCCCCATCGTCGCACCGTCGCACCGTCGCCCCGTTTCTCTCTCGAAATGTAACAAGGTCGCACAAGCTGATGACAAGTGCGTGTGTAAGTCTCTCGATGGAGGAGATGGATAAACAATTTTGAAAATGAAGGTTCATTTGCTTATTATTATCACGGGCAGTCATTGCAATTTGCAGTGAAATAAATTCCAAAACGATACCAAAGTGGGGCCGAATGTTTTGATTAGTTAAACAAATATTTATGGCCACTAAATGCACCATTTAAAATGCCAAACTTAATGGCCCGAAAAGCATTCGCTTGAAGGGAAATAAATTTTGCGAAATTAATTCGTTAAAATTGCTTTCAATTAGGAATCTCTTAATATGCAAATTGGAATCGTGAAAGTTAATTTGTCATTAAAATAATGCACTTCGGGTCCTTTGTTTTGTCTGAGGAATGTGGAGGGAAATGCGAGCATTGCAATCTCATCAGCGGGTCCTGGCGGGATGTCCAATTATGAGCCAAATAAATAAAGGACAATGAGGCGGCAGGGGCGAGCAATGACATCGCGAGGCGAGCACGAAACGAGGTGGCCCGGGATTCCGGAGGGTCTGGCGGAAGGACGTGCATGAATTTTATGCAAACTTGACGAAAATCGCGCATAGAAAGCCAAGCGCTTTTTCCACAAGCTCGGTGTGGTAGCTCTGCAAATTGGCAATCAAGTCAGCCCGAGGACAATGCCACTGCTGCTGGTTGGGAGCTGTTTTATGCAAATTACGAAAAAATTACATAGAGCACAGGAGGCGGCAGCAGAGGCAACAGAGGCAGCACTAATTGCTTTTTTGCAGATAATTAGAAAGGGCTGAGGCAGCGGAATGGCCGGGCTTAAAGTCTACGCATACGCACCTTAATTTTCTAACACGCATCACAGAAATAATAACAAGCAGATTGCCGCAGATGGCCGCAATGATGATGAACAGCATGACGAAGGCCTTGAGCAGCCAGACGACGTCGTCGAACCAATCCTGGCCAGCATCCTGACCGAACTCGCCGCCGTCCAGGGAGTCGTTCGACAGCAGTTCCGCCGCCGTGCTGCCCAGCAGTGTGGCGTTGAGTTCGTGCATTGCGGGCGAGGCGGAGGGCGTGGCAGTGCCGTGCAGGGGCAGTGCTGAGGCTCCCGCGGATCCCAGGGAGCCGGTGGCCAGGGCATTCGTTGTGTGCAGCATGGCCGCTGCCGTCAAGGCGGCCGCCGTGATCCGCGCCAGGCTTAGACTTTGGCTTTGACTATAACTTGGACTATGACTTTGACTTTGGCTTTGGCTATAACTATGGCTGCTGGGTGGCTGGAGCAAGGGCTCCGGGGCAGAGGCCACCTGGGAGCGCTTGCAGCAGCATCCTTGTCTTTTGCGTATCCGGTTTGTGGCACTACGCCTTCGCGGCACTTGGCCAAGTTCGGGGCACAACATGGGTCTTGGATTGCTTAAATTGCCGCTTCTCTCTTATTTCACACACTTTTCGGTGTCTTCCCTTTCGGTTTTTCTTTTGTATACTTTCTTGGGTAGGATTTTAGGGCCTTTGGGCTAACACTCGGTATCCGCAACACTAACACCAAAACCAGCACCGATACCAATGGCAACAACGAGCAAAGCGACCGCCATTTGAAATTCACGACACGCGTAGCGCCGGCGACGTTGAAACCAAAACTGAAACGGCCACCGCAACGGAAATTGATTCGCGAAAGTGGCCCGCACGGTGGGACCGCTGCTGCTGCTGCTTCTACTGCTGCTGCTGCTGCTGCTGCTGCCGCTGTCTCTGCCTCGGCCGGCGTCCACGTCCACGTCCACGTTGCTGTCCTTGCCAGCAAAACGACGCCCACACTTTTTAGATGGCCTCGCGGTTGTCGCCTCAGTCGCCGCAGATGTTGCTGCTGCCGCCGCTGCTGCTGCTGCTGCTGGTGCTGCTGCTACTTCAGCTGCTGGACTTTTGTCGTTGGCTATTTACTGTGCGGCTTCTATTTTCTTTTTTCGTTGCCGCAGTTCCTGTAGCTGGCCGCTGATTGGGTTTTTTTTCCGAGCTCCAAGCGGCTGCCTTTTAATTTTGTTCATATTTTTTGGCGCTGATGGCGCTGGTGCTGCTGTGGCCGCCCGCGATGATTTCTTTTGGTTTTATTTTTAACATTTCTTTGGCTTCAAATTATTTTTAGTTTTCGTCCAAGTGGTTTTTGGTTTTTCAGCACTGCGTCCCCACCAATTCATATATTGTTATTCGATGTTATTCCTCCTGGAACTGTGCCATGAAAGAATCAAAGTCGGAGAAAAAAAAACATCAAAAATTAGAGGGAATAATGGAAAAACATATATGGATTCGATTTGCTTATTGTCGGCCCGATTAGAATTCGAAACTTTTGTGTATTATCTAGTTGTTGCCGCTGGCATTTGTATCGATTTGAGTCAATATTTGTTTATTTACTGACGCAGAAAGTTGAGTTGTTGATGTTGTTGATGTTGTGCGTGTTTTGTGGGCTTTTATGCGAATTAAACAGGGTGTGTTGTGGTTGCTTTTTTTATAGTTTAATCAGCGTTAGGGATTTTACAGGGTGCATTCTTAAAACAAGGAAAAAATAAAACAAATAAGGAACCCAAAAGGATACAGAAATACCAGAGATTCAAATGCGATGTTGCTAACACAATTATTTCGTAGCCCTAAAACAAGTTACAATTTTGTAACTATTGTAAAAATTTGTAAGCCTAGGACCATCGTTTCTATAGCTTTAATTTTGTATGAGTTCCTGTTAATATATTTAATCAATTTTGTACCAACAAGGCACCCTGTAAATAGCCATGATTTATATGACAACAGCTGCTCGCAAGAATGTCACTCGCTTCAAATGCCTTTTAGCATACAGCCGCCATATCTACATCCAAATCTCTGTGTGTTTGTGTCTTAGTGGTCGCCATTCTTAGGTCCACTCCCCGACCCTTCCCCTCCCCTCCCCAGCACCCTGTCCCTCCTTGGCCGTAGGTGGCTCCCTTGGCTGAGTGGTGGGAAAAAAATGTCCTATGCGATTTTTTGCCGCCTCCTCGGTTCGATATAGACACATTTATTTAGAATATAGAATATGGCTTTGGCTATATACGCTAGTCTATATATTTATTCATTTCGATGTGTATTTATATTTTTCCCGAATTTATTTCCTGATGATGATGTTTTATTTTCATGTTCGCACACGCTTTCATCGCTCGCTTTTTGGCTTTTGGCTTGGCCGACCGTTTGATGTTGTTGTTCCCGCCTATGTTTTCCTACAACAAATTGGCCACTCGAATTTTGGTGGCCACGAGCTCTAAATTAGACGTTCGCCACTCGCGTAGGGGTTCTTATTTTTTTTATTATTATTTATTTGTTTTATTTATTGTCCGCTCCGCTCCGCACCGCCCGGCACATTTTCCGAAATGAATTCTGGCGAACTGATGATTTTGGTGTCTCGACAGTCTCGGATTGCAGGCGGAGGAGAGCCTGTTAATTAGGGAAATGAAGGTGTCCACGCGCTGCTGAAGTTGCCGCCATGAGTCGAGCCATATGGCAAAAGGGTTGCCATTCGGTTGCGGTGGCCTTTTTCCGATTTCTGCGGCTGCTGCCACATCCTGGCGCTTTTCCAAGTTGAGCGACTGCAAAAAATCACAAAAAAAAAGGGGGAAAACATGAGCGAGGGAGCACATACGAGTATAGCAAATATCATATTATTAAAGCATGCATTCATATTGGACAGCAACAACAGCAAACATTTGTTGGTCATATTTGCTTTAAAAATATAACACAAACAAATACAACAGTCTCTTTTTATGAATGTTCCTGCTCATCAAAGTGCTGCCGCAGAGGCGTTGTTTGGTTCTTGTTTTTCCATCCTTTTAATATATTATTTAAAATTTATAATTTCGCGCCGGCGGAGGCAAGCAGAGTGCTGGCCTGAGCACGCGTGGGTGTATAATTAATTTTGTGGCAAAACGAATTTATTTCAGTTTTATGTATAAATAGCCCGAAAGTTTGATTTTATTAATGATTTCTCCAAGTGGCGGGAACAGTGCCAACGAAAGGGTTCTGCACTGTTGTATCTGCAAATACGCGAGGCGATGGGATGGATACATGGAAGCGCCCATTTGTCGGCAAAACACGGAATTTCGAATGGCCAAACGCAGAAGGCTAACGGATGAACGACAGGCGATGACAACGGCAACGGAAGCGTCAGTGGCAACGGCAGCGGCAGAGGCAGAGGCGGCTATGGAGCCCCCAAAATGCGCCCGACGCAGCTGTCTTGTGTCTCTGTATCTCAGTACGAGTATCTCGGTATCCGCCTCTGTGTATCTGCATCCGTGGGCGGGCGTTGTATCCAACAATCGTGCAGTAAGCGCCCAAATGCCAATGTTAATGTCATGAAAATCATTTTTTAAATTTCATGTCGGCGCTGCGTAATTTTCAAATATACGTGTATGCACATTCAATGTGGAACATATACATACTACGAGTAGTTTTGGCCGTTCTTGCTCTTGGCATTGAACGGCCTCGTCGGCGTTGTTTCTGGTTTGCGTGTTGCCAAATTGCTGCCAAATTACATACATCTACCGCTATGTACGCTGCAGCAGAGTGTTTGCTGTGCGAAATATCAATAAGCCGAGTGCCCCACTTTCTTAGGGCCGAGCCCGAGCTAATTAGCTCGCAAAATACTTTTCTTTCCACGCACAAAAAGTTTGGGGCCTGCTCTATCTCGTTTAAAGTTTTAATTAATTAACTTGCATTTATTTTTATTTAATAAACAGAAGGCACACAGGAAATTTTCGTGCCTTGCTCCGCCCACTCGCCAAGTGTGTCGCCTCTTATTTGCTCTTGGCAATTTGCCACTCCCCCGCATTTACACACCTGGCCCCACATGTCGTCCTTTCAGCAAAACACACCTGAGCTGCACCGAGCTCCGTGTCTGAGACTCCTGGCAGGCAGTACCTTCCCACGTTCTGCCCTCTTTAAGCCATTTTAAGACTAAACAAGTGGAAGCGCTGTGGTCGAGTTTCCCGACAACGAGATACCATGTACCTATTTTAATTCCCTTTAAATATTGTAACCCCAAATTACGCACAAAACCAGCACATACAAATGAAATCAGAAATTTAGGTATGACGTCGGTGAACAGGTTTGTTGGCTGTATCTTCGTTATTTATTTTCCGATCTTTGTAAAACTTGGCACATGGCTAGATATTATAATCTTTAACTATAGGCAAAAAATTCGTATCTCTTGGTCCAACCATATCAAAGATATAGATCAATCTGTAAAAGAATTACGTCTCTAGCTCGTACCATCTTGGAGAACGACGAACAGACAGACGGACATGCCTAGATCGCCTCGGCTGTTGATGCAGATCAAGTATAAATTCCTGCTAGCGTCGGCTTCCTTTTCCCTGTTACATACATTTGCACAAACTTAATATACCATTTGTACCTTAAGGTATATGGTATAACAATGGTTGCAGCACCAACTGCATAAACACAATTGCTTGAACACAGATAAATGGAGACGTTCGAGTGAATAAATTCAATGAGGATTTCAAATAAAAATTCTAGTTGTTCGATGAAATAAATTGAAGAACATTTATGGCAGAGCTTCTAAATTTAATCCCCCCATATTCAATAAATGTTATTTGCCTGAAAAAGCTACAATTGATTCCATACACAATTCGCAAACATTTTCGCTTATTGAGTGCGTTGAGGGGCATTGATGTTTGAAAAAATGAAATCCATTTAATTTAATTGCCTGCGTCACTTCACTGGACACAAAAGCACACAATTTGTTTGTGCATTGAGAAGAAATACCAATGATACTTATATATTTTCATTGGCGCGGCGTAAACAATTTTAATTTCATTAAAAAAGTATTTTTTTGCCTTTTTTTTCTTTGGTTAGGCTCTGGTCGCCTGGGTTTTTATTTGGCGATTTCATTTGTGTTGACAAGGTGCTTGACTGGCATAATAACCCATCAAATGTCACCAAAAGGAAAACAAGGGACCGTCGGGGAAATCGACATTGAAGTGCCAAAGAGGATTGTCCGCCCGCAGCGTTTTTAATGCATAAATTGTGGACCGATTAAAGGCGATTTATTTTGATGGATACATCATCATCAGCCGCATCCTTGGCAATATAATCAGTGCAGTCGGTGACACACTTGAACCGTTAATGGAATCCCAGACCAATTTTGTCACGAAGCCTGCAAATAAATCACATGAATAAAGCCCCGCACAATACGCTTCAAGTCCCCAGATCCGTGCCCTATTTCTTTCAGTTTTGTGTGCATTGACTACACTTTTACATATTTAATTTTCGCTTTCTCCAGCTGCAAATATGTCCCACCAGGGGGGGAGGCTTTTCAATTTCGAGTTCCATAGATAAATATGCCAGGCTGCTGCCAACTGTAAGCGATTTGGGGCAGCTATACAGATACTCGCACAAGCACCACATCGACAGACGCCCAAGGCGTTGCGATTTTATTGGCCGTAAAGTAGGCAGCCATGAAATAGGAGTCCGGGCCTGGTCCTGGTCCCCGTTCGAGGGGCTGCGGCTCGAAGCGAAACACGAGCGGCCATTTAAAAGCCATTGTAGCTACATCCACAAAGTCCACACAATGAAAAACGAAACTTGGCTAAATAGACGGCAAAAAATGCGCGCCGATTGATGTCCCATTGTGGTGGCCAACAAAACCGGGGAGCGGCGGGGGATGTGTGTGGACCCGGTCCCAGGCGCTGTGTGAATCTGAAGGATAAGCCGTACAAAACAAATGTCAAAGTCAACACCCAAACCAAGGCAAACACAAATAGAAGGCTCCCTTCACCATTCCCCCGAATATCACCCATCGCCCACACTTAAAGCTGCAGCTCCGATACAATGAACGTGGATGGGCGCCGAGGATGGGGATGAATAGATCGATTGCCTTGATATTTCACGACCAGGGCACTTTAACTCTAACGCGCTCTATTCTGCACCCTCAGCCGGGGCTACACTCCCCGAAAAGGGTGTGGAAAGCAAGAAGAAAATACATTTAATGTAAATGCTAGAAGCACAAACTCTCGACATTGCGTATACGCCCTGTGCATCAGCTCAGCAAAGCAAGCTTTTTAAATATCTAGTAAATTAAGTGCTGTTGTAGTGCAGTTTTAATTTGCTATCCACTAAATGGCATTTAGTGCAGGCGACTTGAATGAAGTTGGTGGCCGTTTCAAGTTCGAAATTAATTACTAAAATAATTCTTTCAAGTGCCTGCTTTTTCTGCGTGCCGAGCACCCTCCTTGGCTCATCTCGGTGGCATCATTGAACCCCACTTGAGATTGTGTTCAGCGCAGAGCGTCGAGTGGCGCTGCGATTAATGAAAATTGCTTAATAAGCATTATTGTCTTGCCGGCATTAAATTATTTAGAGAAACATTCAAAGGGGATAATAGGAGACAACAATGTCGCATTGTTCTCGTGCCAAAGAGTTGCCCCTCTCTCCTGTGCTAATTGATTGGAGGCGCTGTCGATGGGCCGGGGGTGAACAATGGCACGGGCGACGAGAATCGCATCCTGGCCAACTGGCAGCATCTTGGCAGTGCCAGGAAGGAACGCCGCCTGCCTCGCTTCCGTTTGTCATTTCCAGCTTGTGCTGCCTGTGACAGCAAACTGTCAGAAGTTCGTCGGGCTTTGCGCTGATTGACGAACGCACGGATGTACCTCTTTTCGCAGGACCGTCCCCCCAAGGACTCGCGACGGATGGCGTCTCAATGTGTCGGACTCCTTATCATTTCAATGCCAGGGGTCAGGGCTTAATGAGCGCTTGTCTAACATTGACACACCGGCTAAGTGGCTGCTTTGGATGGCCCCTAGACTCTTATCCTTGGCCGCCAGCACTCCAGGCGGCTCGCGTAGGACCCGTAACTGTAACTTACTGCTGCCTCGCGCTTGTCAGTCAAGTGCCTGTTGTTGCAGGCAGCTGGCCTAAATCTGTCTATTGCCACATCAGTTAGGGCCTTGACTATCAGTCTTTATTTGGATCAGCCTGATGGATGAGCGCAATGCAACGATTATTCAAGGTTTACATAAAAATTAGGCGGTATACGAATAGCTTAGTCGGTGGTTCCGCTTATTAAATTCATTTAAATTCAAGAGTTTCAATTTAACTAACTTGGAATTTGTTCCCTTTCTAACTTTTAATGGAAATAATATTTTCCTTAGGCGTTTGTTTCTGGTAACCAAGGGGGATAATTAAATCCAAGTCCTGTTCAAGTTCTACAATGCAACAGGACTCTTCTTCCCTTTAATTTCAATCCATTATTTGCCTTGACCAAGTTCCAGTCATTTGTCAGTTCAAACAAAGGACAAAAAAGTGAACCTGAAGATGGTGTTTACCTGCAGATATCAGCAAATTGATGATTCTGGCTTCCTGTGCAACCAAATGTTGCCAAGAAACAAGAAAAAAGAGACAGTTATGTTCTGCAAATTAATGGAGAAAACGTTGGGGGGGGGGGAAGGCAACCAAGAACAGCTTAAACTTGCTGTATTTTATTGGCATGGAAAAGCTCTTTCGGTTTCCGGGAAAAGCGAAGCATTTTGCCAGCTGTGTCTAATGGCACCTGCACCTGGCGGAGACAGCCCTGGCATTCCTAAAAGGGATCCCTGTTCTCTCCGGCCGCACGCCCGGCTCATGCATATTCATGCAGGCGAAACTTCCGCTTCCGCTCCAGCATCTCAACAGCTTCCTAACCATCGGCCACGCCCACAAGCGGGCCGGATGCCAGGGCTTTATAAATGACTCATGGACCGCCCGAGTTCAACGCCGTTTTACGAAAATTGAAACAATTTCAATTCGATTTTTCGATGCTCACTCAAGGCTGGCTGCGCTCGTTTGTATGGCGAAAAAAAGCACAATTACCTGGTTCTTATCCGTTCTTTTGATAATTCAGATATCACAAACTCCCCATTAAATGCCCTATGGAGCTTCTCTATCAGAAATGGTCATAAATTAATTTCAAATTTTCAAAATTATGAAACCTGAGAAATTTTTTCGCTGTGCATGCAAATTGCAATGCACTCCTTGAGTTCGCACATGTGAATTTCCAAGTTTTGCTAGTTGGGCTACAGGCCAGGCGGTCTGAAAGTGAAAATGCATTTGACAAGCACCTTGCTGCCTCTTCGACCCGAAATTTCGGGCGGCCAAACAGGATGGCAGGCGGCTTGCGGCAGGATGGTCCTCAAGTTGCCTTGACTTACATGGGAAATTAAACCCCAAATATGAAACATCCCCGAGCTGCCTGGCATTCCTGGGATGTGTATAGTAGGCTTCGAACCGATGCGATGGCATCAAATTATAAGGGGCCCCAGACAAGTTGAGGCAGGCAAATAAGGATATCAAATAATTCAGCCTTTGCCCGACGCCCCGCCAAGGCGAATGCCAAATGCGAAATGGGAATTGCGAATTGCGAAATGCGAGGAATTTCGAAGATGAACATGGCGGCGCTCCGATGTCGTAGGCGATGGCGATGGCGAATTGGGGTCGCCGGCAAGTATGCAAAGTATTTTCGGCAAGGCCTGTAGCATGAATGTTTTGAACGCGCTTGTGGAAGGAACCAACCATCCAACTTTATGACTGGGCAACAAAAAAACAAAAAACGAAATATATGCCCCGAAAAGAATCCTAAAAAATAACACAGCCAACAAATTGCCATTGCGACTGCGACCATTACCGAAGGAATTCAGGGGACCCGAACAAACTAAACCAACTTTTGAGCCGCCCATAATCCGAGCAATAAAAAACCAAACTGAGAAATAAAAAAAATATATGTACAGGCCATACCACATACCACATGCGTACGTGTATGTTTGCTTGGAATAATCAAAAGCAATGAATTTATATTCTTTATATTATAATTTATGGCGCGTATTTCGTTAAATCTACGAGACAGCCGGCGAAGGCCGCACAGCGACCCACCAGCGCACACTCGATTACGAATTTCCACTTTTCCACTGGCTTTTCACATTCCACGCGTGGCCAGCGATTTTCGTCGCTCTGCGTTTTGATTATTAAAAAATTTGTGTGCGCTGGCATTTTCATTGCGTTCATCGGATCGTGTTTTAGTCGCCCTCGTTCTGTTTTTCGCCCGCTTTTCACTGGTTTTCACTCGGTTTTCACTTGGTTTTCACTTGGTTTTCTGGTTTTCGGTTGCACGCCCGAATTAAGTATGAGTGCTTGCATCCAGATAGCTAAGCACCAATGGCCTTGTGCACTCGCCAGAGCCCTGCCATGTTGACAAATTCAAATAGACCAGATCCGTGAGCAGAGCCTTTCGGCCATGGCTCTGCCTTTTTTTTTGGCTTACGAAAGGATTCGGCTCACAAGGCGAGAAGAGGATTTCTGGGACTAAAGCAAAGCTAGTGAGTTAAGCCTTCAAAGGGATGATATTCTCTCTGGAAATTCAGGAAAAAGTCAATGCGGGTCTGGGTGACATTAGGGGAAGTTCCAAAATATCTCTAAAACGTATCTGAGATTCTAATGAAATATTGTGCCCAGAGATTATGGCCATTGTAGGCAAATTGAATTACTACATCTAAGGCGCCTAAAGTTAAGCCACCACGCCCCCTAATTGGCCGCAGACAAGAAGGCCAAGGGGCGGGCCAAAGGACCTGCAAAGGGGCATAAAAACACTGGCACAATGGCGAGTTTACTTTTCACTCCACTGGGATTGCGCGAATTAATCTCGCAGTTATGCATTGAAATGCGAATAAATATTTATAGAGGACTCGGACTCGCACCACTGCACTGGCCACTGTTGGTTGCAGATTGGGCAGCCCTTAAAATGCATGACAATTAGATGCAAATGGCTGTGAAGACCGAATCGAAACCGCCGGAGACTTCCTTTCATGAGAGTGGGTGCCTCAATCTTCTTCGGCTCGTCCCTGACCAAATCAAATCCTTTGCTAATGGCCTGTGCGTGTCTCCCGGTGCGGTTGAGTGATTCAAATCATCGAAAACTTTGAATTTTAAGCCGCTTACGAGCAGTGTGGCCTACACCGAGGGAAACTATTCGGATAAATACCTTATGCATATTTTTATAAGGCTTCTTTTCTATGCATAAGAGTTAAGAACCTCTGATGAATAAGTTATTACTCCAATATTGATCAGAGTTTGCAGATAGTTTACTTAGATTTGTTGGTCCGAAACAACTATAGTATATTTTTGCAGGTGCATATGCATATGTTCGGGGCGTCTGGGCTTTGTAGGGGAACACAAGTGGATGTGTATCTAAGGCAGATGTAGTTAAACGAAAGCGGATTTGCTGGAAAACCGCACACGCACGAACACATACGATAGGGGATGAACAAAGGCGAGCGCACACAATTAGGAAAATCCCTTTTCTATGCTTGGCAAAATTTTAATTTTTGCACATAAATACCATTATGGCTTTCGAGTTTGCAGAGCAAACCGCAAGAGCTGCTGCATAAACTAGCAGAGCCACCCGCCTTGCGGACTCTAACTTTGATGTATATTAAATGTAGCACGCCAAAATGGCCTCAAATTCTTGTTGCATGTGTGCCCAGTTTGGAGGCCACCGTATATGAGAATTAAAAGCTTAAACAATTACTTAAACAGACATGCCGCAAAATTAGTTTGGGTCCAGTTTCGGAGCAAACACGTAAACACAATAACCCAGCAGGATGTCCACCGCCAGGCTGACACAAAAAGACAATGCAATTACACTAAAACTACACACACACACACACACGAGCAATTGGACCTGGTGGGCGGAAAATAATTTTAAAAGCATTTCAACAGAATGCGACGTGAGTGAAAATGTTTTAGGGTAACAAGAATCTGAACGAACACATGGCTTTCAGGGTTTTGGAAACTCAGATTGCTACCATACTCGCAGAGGGAAGTTGCATCGAATGGAAATCCAAGCGGGCGGCAGGTTGTTACTTGTTGAAGATTGAATGCGAACACGAATACCAAGGGGCTTAATTTTATTAACTCCAACATACTCGTCGTACACACACAGTGCTCCGCTCCGGCAAAAACGATTTTCATTTTCGTGTGCACTACTTTATATTACAGAATGCCAACAACTCCTCGGTGCCCTATTTCGAGCACTTGGAAAAACCAACTGCTCTACGGCATTCCCATTATACTCGTAGAAAAATATAATTTCGGTTCACTTGAAACACGAAAATGATGTCTGAGAGGTCATCAAAGTTTTACACCGCTGAAATTACATGCGGAAACTTAAGGATCGCTCTGTCAGAAACTAATGACTTCACAATCAATGTGTTTTTAGTTTCTCGCCGTGTACACGTGTGTGTTTGCCGTAATGTGTCCCAAAGCTTGTGCGGAACCAAAAAACAAGAACGAGAAGTGATTTCGTGTATGCAAAGGGAGGTGGTGCACGTGGAGTGGAGAGCCTTGCCACAGAATCCCCGGCTCATCCTCCATCGGAGATTTGTTTTTTGCCTTGTTGCGGCGATCGTAGTAATGAAATGAAAAGTCAAATAGAGCTGCAGACAAATGCAGAAAATTAAAGCGCATGGAATTGTGAATGGAAAATCAAAGTCATACTCTTTTTGCCACTAGCTTGCTCTTTTCCTGGGTTGTTGTTCGTAGTTCTGGCGGCTTATGGGGTGGAAAGCTGTTTGGATGTGTGCCAAACGGAAGTGCAGTTACCGCTACACAAGGGAACCAGATTTTCGGGGCGCCAGAAACACCCGAAACATCCAAAGTGCTGTGGCCTTAGCCGAGCTTACTTCACTAATTGACGCTACGAGCAGGAGTACCCCTACGCTGCAGCGGCTCAAAGAAGCAAACAGCATCAGCAAGCATCAAAAGCAGAAAAAGCAATCAAAGCTCAAAGTTCGACCTGCCCTGCCGGGGCGCCTAGTTGACATCAATTGGCAATTGGCAATGACAAAGGCGGTGGGCCGGATGCTGGATGCTGGATGCCGTAGCAGCGGCAAGCCCTGATTAGAGGCTCATTGAAAATCCATAAAAGTCATGGCTGGAGCCACTTGCATAATCAGCGTAATTTTTATGTGCCAACCGAAACGTTGGCCATAAAAGTCAGCCAATCGATAGCTGCCAGCCAGGTGGATGAGCTCAGCCCGCCCGGAGATCAAGGCATATGGGTATGGGGTGGTGGTGGTGGTGGAAATGCAATTTAGCCGAAAAACCGGGAGAAATGAATTTGGCCTGTGGGAGCAATCAGAAATGGAGCAGTTATATTGAAAAGTCGCTGCCGCAAATTGAGGCTGCCATGTGCGGTGTCAGCACTTCGAAATTCATTTGGCGAAGCGAAGCCGAACCGGGGATTTTCCTTCTCTCAAAACAACGGAAACGCACTGCTAACAATGGATGAGCCACGCACATGGGGAGCGGAAAACCGTAGCATACTTACGAGCGCAATTTACCTTGTTGTTTGCCAAAAAAAATGTTTATTGCTCACACAGCAAAATAGAGAAGAAACCTAGCTCTCAGGCAGTATCATCAGGCCACTAGCTTGGGCACAAGCTTGGTCCCCCGCCCACATCTCCCATTTGTACACATCCATATGCGATGAAGTTGCGGGGACTGCCGAATAACGAACTGAGGTCAGCGGGTCGGCTTCTTGCTCCTGGTCTCTGTTTGCTCTTTGGCTAAAAGTTTTATTACCGTTTCGTTGCCGGTGCTCCTTTCTGGCTTGTGTGCACCGGGCTCGTTATGTGTTTATTCAATTTGGCTGCTGCTGCTGCGGCTGCTGCTGCTGCGGTCCACGTGGAAAGAGGGCAGCCTACGTACGAGTATGTGCCGGGCTTTTACGAGAGCATTGCGGCCAAGTTTATCAGCCTCAATGAGCAGAGAAAAGTCATGACCTGATCCAGATGAAAACATCTGACAAAGGAGGTTTTCCGGCTTACAAACGGGCTTGAATTCGGCAGCTACATTTCATATTTGGTTCATAGTTGTGATGATGTGAGGTGGCCCAACCGTTTCTGGTTTTGGGAAACATTTTACGACCCAAGTTTAAGTTAATTCAGTAGACATCCCTTGACAATCATTGACCATTGATTTTGAAAGCCTTTAAAACAAAATTCATCATCCTTTTTGCCGACTGTGACCCAAACGGTGGAGGAGAATTTTTATGATTACATTTGGTTCGCGGAAAAAAAGGAATCCGCGGTCGATCCCAGCTTAGCTGCCTTTTGTGCACCCACGTCCACGCATTCGATGCGAACAGTGTCCCGGCAATTGGAATGCCGAAAACCGAATGCCCAAGCATAATGAAGGCATCGAATTAGGAGTGAGTGGGCCAGAGTGTAGGAGCATTACTCGGAGCCCTTTATGTTTGTTAACATGCCTTGTACGCCGCTTTACGGCCAGCCCAAATGTGTGCTAATAAAGTGAATGAGAAAGTGAAAGTGGTCGCCGCATGAAAGCCCGAGCAGATCATAAATGTTTATGCGACTACTTCATCGGAGCCCTGACACACTCGTCGTCCGGCCACCGCCAGTCCAAGAAATTTTCCTGGCATTTCCCCGCACTCGCCAGCATTTCCGGGCAGCACTCAGGCACGAGAGATTTTTGCCTCTTTGTTGTGTTGTTTTGGCCCGGTTCTGGTTTTAGCATTCCCGCATCTCCCCGGCATTGCAGTGGATCAAAAAGGCGGTGGTGACGCGACGGCGGTGGCTTTCCATCTTCGTTGGCGACATGACAAGGAGCCAGACAAATGTGCTGCAAGCGCACGAGGTCAGCGGCGGAGTCGTAAAAGGGATTTGCAGCGAGCATCATTTAAGATTTAGCTGTGGCTTAAAGCGCAGATTACCTAAGCTGACGATAGCAAAAGGTAAACACCACTCCTCAACCAGGATTTAATCCAATAAGCACCAAATTGAGCAGCAAATACAAGTCTATACCTCTTCAGACTATTTAGGAAAGTTATCTATTTATTTACATACTGTTAAAATAAATTCCTATAGGCATTTGGTACAGGAAAATGAAATTTGTTACTGCCACCAGCCGGAGAAGCAAGGAGCAAATTCCTTAATCGATTCCAGGTTGGATGGGGGAAAAGAGCATCAGTTGGCTCCTCCAGGATGAAACTGAATTTAAACCGAAGTGCGGTCTGCAAACTGGCACGTTAATTGCGCACTTTGAGCGCATTAAACGTCTTATAATCGATAACCTCATAGCCGTCAGGAGGGTGCCAAGGCCCGGGCCAGGATCCGGCTAAGTTTGTGTGGCAGTTACACACAAACTATGCTCACCTGGCTGTGGCACAACCGAGAGGCAACACCTGCCGGTGGGTGGCGGATGATGCAGCCGCAAGACAGCACTCGAACATGCAGAAACCCACAGCAACTGGAGGCTGCGGGATTGTCAGGAGGTGTGGACGGGATGCTTACACATGTTCGGTTCAGCTCGGTGCGGTGGATGCATTCATGTGGTTGTGCCCCACTCGGGCAATGCGATAAATGCCCTCTTAATTATGAGAGCTGTCTTGTACACTTCTGGTTTGGCCATGCTCCAGTGCCTGTGGTCGTAATTAATGTTATTTAATTCCCAATTAAATATGTGCATTCATTATGCGACACCCGCCCAGACAGTGACCGATTGTCAGCGATTTGCAAATAGTTGGGATCGTACTCGTATTTAAGTTGACCCTCCCTCCATCACCATCACTGCCTCGTCTGCCGTCATACATAAATAATGCCACACAAAATGCTGAACACCTAAGTTGTCTCCGAGGTATTTTTGCGCCAGACGAATGTCCAGGGGCTCTGAGCCAGGTCAGCAGCAAGAAAAAGCCAATACGGACAAAAAGTTCTGGAGTAGGCATGTGCCAAAGTGTACTGGGAAAAAGTGTTGTTTAGTTTTTAGTACAATTACTGTTTTCCGATGAAAACCTGACTGTTTACAAGCTTATTACACAATGTTTATTTATTGGTTTCGGTTAATGGGCTGTTGTTTTTTCGGTTCCTGATTGTTTTGCAAAAAACTGATGATTTATCAAATTTATGCAAATAAAACTGTATAAAATGGCAGTTCATTTAGCCGACGCTTTTTATTGACAATAGCAAACCCATAAAAAACACAACAAACAGCCACAAGTTTACTCATTTGTTTAAATATTTACTTCTCGTCAAAAGCTATTTAAGTTAAGGAATACACAAAAAGGTAGGTACTACAGATTTTAAACTCGGTACTTAAAGAGAATATCCCTGTTGAATTCGTAAGAAAGTATGTAACAGGGAGAAAGAATGGTCTNGGAGGTGTGGACGGGATGCTTACACATGTTCGGTTCAGCTCGGTGCGGTGGATGCATTCATGTGGTTGTGCCCCACTCGGGCAATGCGATAAATGCCCTCTTAATTATGAGAGCTGTCTTGTACACTTCTGGTTTGGCCATGCTCCAGTGCCTGTGGTCGTAATTAATGTTATTTAATTCCCAATTAAATATGTGCATTCATTATGCGACACCCGCCCAGACAGTGACCGATTGTCAGCGATTTGCAAATAGTTGGGATCGTACTCGTATTTAAGTTGACCCTCCCTCCATCACCATCCCTGCCTCGTCTGCCGTCATACATAAATAATGCCACACAAAATGCTGAACACCTAAGTTGTCTCCGAGGTATTTTTGCACCAGACGAATGTCCAGGGGCTCTGAGCCAGGTCAGCAGCAAGGAAAAAGCCAATACGGACAAAAAGTTCTGGAGTAGGCATGTGCCAAAGTGTACTGGGAAAAAGTGTTGTTTAGTTTTTAGTACAATTACTGTTTTCCGATGAAAACCTGATTGTTTACAAGCTTATTACACAATGTTTATTTATTGGTTTCGGTTAATGGGCAGTTGTTTTTTCGGTTCCTGATTGTTTTGCAAAAAACTGATGATTTATCAAATTTATGCAAATAAAACTGTATAAAATGGCAGTTCATTTAGCCAACGCTTTTTATTGACAATAGCAAACCCATAAAAAACACAACAAACAGCCACTAGCTTACTCATTTGTTTAAATATTTACTTCTCGTCAAAAGCTATTTAAGTTAAGGAATACACAAAAAGGTAGGTACTACAGATTTTAAACTCGGTACTTAAAGAGAATATCCCTGTTGAATTCGTAAGAAAGTATGTAACAGGGAGAAAGAATGGTCTCCGACACCACAAAGGATATACTATATTCTATAGACATGTCCGTCTGTCTATCTCACAGATTACAGAACACGGTACAGATGAGCTTCCGTATCGAATTGTAAATGATTTAAACATGATTTTCTTGCTCTGCATTGTCCCAGAATGCTTTGTGGCATTTCTAATTTATGCCAGCACTTTGACTGCACTGTGGGTGTCGTCTGCACGTTTGAGGGGATCTAAACGTGGCACTTTAAGTGTCGGCACCTCGCACGGCAACTCCTTGCGCCTCAACTTTGCCGCCGCATATGTATGAGCTGCCGTATCTGTATCTGCGGGATACGCACCCACTCGAATGCTCGCACACAAAAAGGACCCGCGCCGGGGCCATTACCATACATCATGCGTTACACGGGCCTATTTCGCTTGTCAGGAGCCTTTCCCGATTTGCCGGCAAACTAAAGTTTCTGCCACTTGACGGCGAGTTGAACGTCTCACTCAGAAATTCACAGACCGACGGATGGGAGTGGAATGTGCCAGTAAGGGAAAGGACATGAAAGGAAGAACAAGAGGTGTCCTGACAGTTGGACACGAGGGGCCCCAGGACTTCTCGCATTTGTTTTTGTGTGGCCCTGGGTCCCGACCACCGGCAGCTCTGGGAGCTGCGATCCCCACTCGACTAATTCCATTTGCCGGCCCTCGAAATCCCAAAAAGCTCACATTGTTTCAGCCAACAATCAAATATGCAACGGTCTCGGTTTTGGGCTTTGTTCCAGACCGCCCGCCTGCCCCCTCTCCAAATTCAGTTTGCATAATTTTAAAGCTTTAAGGGGATTCAATTTGGGGATTCACCTCCCGCCAGGACTCGCCAGGACCCCCCTCAGCCGCCACACTGACGTGGAATATCAAATGTCGATGCCGGTGGTAACTGAATTTTTCGAGTATTTGAATGGAAAATTGCATTTAATATTCGATCAGAGACGGAACAACCTTTTGCCAATTTGACAGCGTTTTGTTTTTCGGCAGTGTTTTTCGGATCCCACCTCAATTACATAATTCAACAGGGGGCGAATCCTCGGATACCGATTCCACGACTCTGGGGCCACGGTTCCATCTGCTCTTTCCCTGTTGATTTTTGCTGCAGCAGCCCAGCCGGGCAGTCGTATTTTCACATCATTCTCCATCAACTTTGGCCGCAGACCAACGCCCACAACGGGGAGGGGAGGGGCGGGGCTGCATGCCTCTCAGCACACTACCATATATATATGTATGTATCTACAAGTAGGAGTATATAGGCCGACCCGTCGACGGCCCATTTGACTGTTGGCTTGGAACCGCCGCGCCGGAGCAGGCAGAAAAGCCAGAAAAGTGGATCAAGGCAAGTTACGGCAAAATGGCAAGCAGCAAACAAACACACACACACACACACACAACAAGCGGACAAAAAATGGCTGCAAAAAACAATCCGAACAACAGGCAACTAAAATCAGAGAGCGGCCCAACTCAAAACATTGGAAAACTTCGGCTTATGCTCATTGAACGGGTTGAGCTGTTGGCGGGGCGAACCTTCGCATTTATTACACGGGCTGGAAAAACTTTACCCTGCCAAGGCAATCGGGGGCAATTTTGCAGGTTTTATGATCCGATCGCTAAAGGCCTCGGGGCGAGTTGGCTCGTTAATGTGTCGGCTGTGGGTGGGCGGAACGAACGGGGCGGGGTGGGGATATCACTTCCGGTTTATCAGCGACGGACCACGTTGACAAATATGCGAAGGCCCTTGGGCCATTGGAATGCGGTCAGTGTAACACTAACAAGACATTTAGCATTCGGCAACCCAAATGTTGCCTCGATTCTGCATGTTCCTCCTCCGGCCTGGCCTGGCGGCCCAACTTTGGCAATAAATTTTTGGTTTTTCCAAGGAAACAGAAACAGAAAGCGTAACAGAAACTTTTTTGGGTTGCCTGCGGCGATGCCTTGGGGGTTTGGGCCAGTCTGCTGGCATTAACAAAGAAATTTAAAGTCACCAACTTTAATTCGCTTGTCTTGCCTTTTTTGATTGTTTTTATGGGCCTCCGCCCGGGTGCTTGTATCTTTTCTATAAATGTATGCCATATACTTCTATCTATATCTGTATTTTTGTATCTTCCTCCGCTGCTGTCGGTTCTATTTTCGCCGTTTATTGTCACGTTAACAGCAATTTTCGTGCATAAAGTTTTACTTTCAGTCTCAGTTTCAGTTACGCTCTCGGTTTTATATGTTTCATTGGCTCTGGCAGTTTGTTTGTTACTTTTTATTGTTCCATCACAGTTGTTGGCCCGCCAAGTGTGTCTATAGAAAGTTTATGTGTGTGCGCCTGTGTAGTTGCCTGTTCGTGTCACTTAACGGTAAATTCAAATTACCATTTAATTTATCGCTGTCACCGTTATGGCTGTCGCCTGTCAGGAGGACCTCCGTCCCCATTCCACACCCCGGGCGGCCTCCTTTTGGGGTTTTTGGGCTTGGGAGCTGAATTTATTGAGGAAACCCTTGCCGTTTGCCATTTACCATTTGCCAACATTGGCCGTTATCCTTGCGCTCATATTTGGCCAAAAGGATACGGCGACGACGTTGACAATCTGCAACGGCCCCACCATCCCCACCAGCCCCCAGGACTTGGCGAATCTTAATTTAATTTCTGGCCCAGGCGATGGGGGTAAATGGAAAATGTTGCCACATTTTGACACGTAGACACACGACAAAATGGTTACACCGGCACCCCGGCCGGAATGCACGTAGCCGTAATGGCAACGGTGATTTAATACCAAGCCAGATTATACCGGGGCCCGCAGGTGAGGTGCCCCAGTATTTGTTGCATCCGAACGTGCCACGAGTTGGCAGCTTTAAAGCCTCCTTCTCCTCCGAGCCTCCTGCAAAAGCACTCTGCCAGTGTGGCAGTCAGCAACTGCAAACAACTAAATTTGAATGCATATACTCGCATATATTGTTGTATATCTGAATATTGGATCCATCGCTACGTGACACGAATGGAACGTCGCTGCTTGCCGCTCGCGGAGGCAATCACCGCTCATCTCCCGCGGGCCGCCGCAGGTGTTGATCTCACGCACCGGCAGCAACGTGACTTTCCCGGCGGCGCCACCTCCAAAGTTGCTGCCCCACAACCGCCTGGGCCCCCAAGCTGGATGGAGTTGCGAGCCCACTAATTTAACGACCGGGCGACAAGACCTACTCGCTGAAGTTTTTTCATTAAAGCAAGAAAATTGTAATTTTAATTAGACCCTAACGAGGATGCAGCACAGGCTCCACTGTACCCCTCGGCAGAGTGGCCAGCTTTTTGACGGCTCCTCTGGCCTGCACTCGACAAATTCGGGCGCCCTTGAAGCTAATTAACTTGTGCCTGGATTGTGAGCCTAATTTGCACCTCCAGCTTCCAGCTCACCTCTATTGTGTTTTTTGACAGGCCTAATGGATTACGATTTTATTGATAAAGCAATTAGAGGCCAAGATTTTGCTGGACGCCTCTTTTTATTCCATGTACCCTAAGGTACAAATGTTATATAAAGTTCGTGCAAACGTTTCTGGGGAGAAGGAATAGTTTTCGATCAGCATCGACAGCTGAGTCGATCTAGTCTTGTCCGTCTGCCTGTCCATCTGTCCCTCGGTTTGTATGAATAAACACGTGGTTCTCCGAGATGGTAAGAGCTATAAACGTAATTCTTTTTATTTTAGGTCCGTTATGTGTGTGTCGCAGATCGAGTTTATTTAATTTTTTTCCACGCCCCTTACAGCCTTTGCAATGTGCATATATGCAAAATATGTTAATTTTTAATTTTGTCACGCCCTTTTCACCTTTTACAAAAAACGTGTACTGCAGATTGGTCCAGTTTTACAAAGATCTGACAATAAACATTAAAGATACGGTCAACACAAATATTCACCGTTCCTTCTCAGGGTAATTTGACTTATATCATTGTAGTTTGGAGTTTAAATATGTAATGGAATAAACTAATTGATCGACTGCAGCGTTTCTACTTGTTATATTTGTGAATAGGCAGAATTTTGGCAATGGGCGAACATTGGACTTAGAAACTTGCACTTGCTGAGATAATTTTGTCAAGTGCATCCTGACTTGGGGCAGGTGAGCCCGCTGAGCCGGCTGAACGCAGTGCAGCGCATAAAACGCTGTCGAGCACGGGCGTGGCACACACACCATGCAGCAGAGGTAGAGGCAGAAACAAAAACAGAAAAGGTGGCACGTTGCACGGAACGCACTGGCGCCATCAGCAGTGGCTACATTTTGAATTCAACAACACCTCGCCGGCCGAGATACAAACCGAGCGATGCGGATGCGAATGCGAATGCAAAATGCTAGATGCTAGATGCGACGAGATACGTTCGTGTGCGTTCATATTTTACAGTTTTGCGTTAGTCCTGCAATTTATGCACAACAAGGGGCGATGCCACGGCAACAGGGAGGGAGGGAGGGAGGCGGATGCAACCAACTAGGTGGGTGGCATTCATTTTGCTGTGAAAAGCCTTGTACTTACATTGAATTGCGAGCCGGCCATTCAGGGTTGGGCCTTTGGAGTGCTGTTGCCACCTGAGATTGCTGACGAATGCTTGCGGCCGGCCTCAGTTGAATTTATAGGATTTTTTTGTGCCCCTCTGGGCCTTAAATTACTCTCCACGAAGCAGAGTCCTTTAAGCCGGATTAAAAAAGGGGGAGTCTTTAAAGTCAGTCGCAATCCCGTAAATGAAATTACTGCGGCTGGCCAGCCGAAAGAGGAGACGGGAACAATTTCCAGGAAAAATAAAAAAAAAAGATGCACCAACCGACAGCTGGGAACTGGAGGTTTATGGGCAAAACTAACAAATCAAAGTTTGATCGCACGCAACGGGACGGACAGGCTTTCAGCTTAATTGCGCCCCTTTGTCAGCATCGTTTTGGCCATCTTTCCCGGCCCGTTTCCGTTCGCTTTGCAGGCCAAGGCAACCGCAGCCGCAGGCAATGCAATCAAATCATAAAGACGCTTGTCGAGCGGGCTTGTCATTTGCATGCAAATACAATATTTATGCGAGTACGCTTTCCTCTGCGGCCTGTCTGCTGTCTGCCCTGTCGAAGCGGTGCGGAAAGCGCCGGACCTGTATCTGGATCTTGCGGCTGTATCTCCGGATCCGAAATCGCAGGCAAGCGGAAATATTTCCAGATGAGAGCATAGCGCGTGGCTTTCAGCTGAAGTTGAAATGGAAAGCCCTCGAAATGTACTGCTGCTGCCAGGCAGCGCGCCAGGGAAAACGACCCGAAAATGGGCTGTGCGCATTCGGAGGGGGTGGACAGAGTGCTCGCTGGTACTTGGTGTTGCCATTTCCCACGCCCATGGTGTCAGTACGTGAAATTTAGTAAGTTAACGGCCCAGCAAGGACCCTCTAAACTCGCACTCACTTCGCGGTGTCGGGGGATAAAAATAAACAAGCGTCACGGCAACCTCGGATAATGCATACAAAAGAGCAGCAGTCCAGGCAGTCCTGACACCGCCATTGTCTCTTTTACGATTTGAATACCGAGTAGTTTAGGGATATACATCTTGACATGTTGAACTAAATACTGAATTACCTCTCCTTGTTCAGTCTCTAGTTAATACTTGATTAATGTGACTTGCGTATCTACACTATCACAACTTAAACTCGTACCCATTTATCTTCTTATATTTCCCAGCATTTTCATATTAATACAAATTAACTTTCTTCGTTTAGGGTCTGATTGATGAATCTTTTCCTGTATCTGGTATATCACAACCTAAGCCTGTACTCTTATATCTTCTATATTTTTCAGCATTTTCAACATAATATTAATGCAAATACCCTATCGAATCTTTTTCTGTATCTGGGATATCACAACTCAAGCCCGTTTCCTTATATTTCCTATTGGAAACAAGTCTCTAAATATACTAAAATCAAGTATTTAAGTATTTTCAAAGTTTTCCTACAACTCTAGAGTCTAGACCCTAGGTATCTCATAGCCCTTTCTGTGGCTCTGTTTAATGCCTCTATTATGCCTGGCTCTTTTGTTTTGGCCACCAGAAACACGGCTCATCCCAACTCAACTCAACGGAACTTAACTCGACACGACTTCTCTTCTCTTGGCTTGGCTTGGCTTGGCGCTGCTCTACAACGGCTAAGTGCGACAGCGACTCAGGCAGGTGATTATAACGCTGCCAACTTGGCCCGACTTATATAGTTGCTAGAAATAATGTTGAAAATTATTGCAAATAAACAGCTCCCGGCAGCGGAGGCATAGGCACTGGCAACAGCAACAGCAAAGGCAACAAACAATATATCAAGCTGATGAATGCTGACAGCGCGACACAATTTTCGCACGCAGTTGCGCCCGACGGGCAGCCAACCGACAAAAATGTCAAAAAATTAACGTTGCTGATGCTGATGCTGATGGTGATGCGATCGGAGGAAATGTGAAAAACGTCTGCCAAATTGCAGCCGTCCAAAAATGCTGTCTCTCTAATTAAACGACAACAAAGTCGCATATACTTGTAGGTGTACATTCCCATGATCGAATGTATTAGCCGCTATCGTGTGGGTGGAATCGGATGAGAAATTTATGCGGAAATGTTTCAGCCAGCTTTAGCTTTCCTTTTCTGATTGAAAAACATTGTTGCTGGGGAAAAAGCCCTTGGGATGTTCTATTGGATTTTAAATTTGACAAAATTCCACACATTTAATGCGTATTTCGGTTAGCCCCAAAGCTCCATTTCAATGAGTTTGGCATCGACCATTTTTCATTTCACTTATCTCTGCCCCGCGCATATATAATATTTTCAGTTTTGTAATTGCAAAAATTAGTTCGCGTTTCGATATTTGTGTCGCGCCCGCGGGCGGAGCATCAACGGTTTGGCATTGCAATAAATTATGTGCGGTTTTAATTTTAGCTATCTTTAAATACAACTTTTGGCTCACTTTGGCGTATGGTTTATTTATTGATTTTTCGGCCAACACCATGTAACATGTGTTTCTCTTGGCCGCAGCCGCAAAGGTGCTCTGATTAGAGGCAATCGCCTGTGTTTATATTTTGGCTCTGCAGCATTTTGCGAGGCTAAGCCAACTCCTTTGACATTGTTGACATTTTGCAGCCGCAGCAGCATCAAGCTCGTTGGCATTCCAGGCGGACGGACGGACGGACGGACGGGAAGCTCTCCAGGTTTTTCATTATTTTCATCGGTTGCCTCTGCGGCTGACTGTTTGCTCCAATTAAGCGATTTAGCACTACGGCTTCGGATCGTTGTTTAGATAATGGAATTTGCGTAATTGCCTTTGGCATTTAATGCCCAATTCCCTGTGGATTTCAAATAATTAATGCCGACAACCCGGGGCCATTCGTTTAACTCATTTTACGCATCGATTGCAGCACGAACGTGATAGTTGATAGCATATAGTAATTCAATTTCAATTTTCCACCGACCGTTGGCTCCTGCAATCTTTGCCCATCAAACTAATTGCAGCATCACCGAGGGTCGGAGGGTCGGATGCGGTCACACGAAACTTTAATTTGATTACCGTGCCACACACTTGCGCTCCCGGTCGGTCCGTCGTCAGCTGCTTGCGGCTCTTGTGGGGCATCTGCGGGCTGATGGCTGATGGCTGAGGGCTGTGAGGTTGGGGGTCACCCCAAACGCCAGGCACCCGCAAGTTGTCAGCTGGCGGGGCAAACATTTATTAGTTGTTACTTCTAGACAAATTTGAAAATTTACGTTCGCATTCATCGCCGGAACCAGGAGCGCATTCGCAGGGCTCGGCTGCCCGGAAATACGAAATCCCCCGGAAGACTGAGCCGCCCCTGGAGCGAGCTCTCGCTCTCTAATGAGTTTTTCGTGTCGAGGGTTGACAAGTGGATAAGGCAGCCAGTTAGACCCCGAGAATTAGTGTAAACTTTCTTGCTAAACACCAGTGAAGTGGTTAAGACAACTCTCAGGACGCTCAGACTCAACCCTTTGCCAATTAAGAGCTTTCGCCTTGGCCAGATTGGAGGTTACGCAACACGTTGAGTCATTTGAGCCGGACGACGATGATTGACAGCCGCTGCCGATGACTGGCTAAGGCCACACGGGCGCTGTCTAGTAAAATTTGCAGCATCAGCTTCTGGGTAATGGCCAGAGCACCATCAGCTGCTGCTAATTGCAATAACTAACAGCTGTAACATTAAAATTATTAATACATATTTCATTGCACTTTGAGAGCGCTACGTGCTTTGTATGCTAATTGCATCGCCAGTGTTCGGATGACTTTTCCAGCACGCCGGCCGCCCTGCCAATCAACTGGGAAAGCGTTAGTCATTTGCCTTGAGTGGGGTTGGGCCGAGGCCCTCAGCGCACAAAGGGTGACCGCCACAGCTCCCAGAAAATGGTCCATTGTGTAACTTCAGTTAAATACCAATATCTCAGGGGCCTTTATCAAAACAGATTGGAACAGCATTGGAATGTGCGGAAATGACATCGTTCGGTGGGTTATAGATTTTATTTGCCCCACCCAGCGCGTGGGGGAAAAAGTGTAAGAAGCAAAGGCCATAATTTACGGCCAGCTCTGTCACTGATTGTCTGTGGGAATCCAAGCAAAAACTGAGCGCATTTCGTATAAATCAGCGCTCAATGCCAGAGTACCTGCGACTAAGTCTAATTAGAACCGGAGACATAAAAATCACTGCCAAAGGTTGGGGCATGACTGTGACTAGGAGATGTGTGTGCTCTGCTCTGGTTTGCTTTGCTTTGCCCTTACTGATGCGAATGTTTGTTGCCGGGCTTGACTTGTTTGCAGCAGCTTAATTGATTGCTCAACTGATGGGGCCAGACAAAACGATGATTGCAGTCGGTGCCGCCCTCGCCTGCCCCCGGAGCAGACTTTCACCCAATTGCTTCTGGCCGCCATGGCAGTGTCCCTATCTGGCTGCCTTTCTCCCGGCGACATGTCAGCGAGCAGCACTTTGAATTGGCACGTGGGCGTCGAATTGAGCCGGGTCCGGGTCTGGGCTGGGTCTGGGCTGGCTCTGGGTCTGGGGCCCCGGGACCCACAGATCATTGCATCTGACCCACTCGCCAGGCACTCGCATTAAATTTACATGAGCGGCGTTGTGTCAACAGCAGAATGAGTACAGTGAGAAACGGATCTTGGTTTCTTGGAATACTAAGTATTTCTTATCACTAATTCCGGATATTGTAAAGCAAGATCACTTTAACCCAACATAGAGGCAATAAATTTGAGTTTTTTACAATTATTGACATTGACTATGCAAATATTTATTGCCAATACTCGCGAAAGGCTTAATTGTTTGCCATTCTGGCTGATTTAAATTATTATAATCAATAATAAATATCTAAACCAGAAATATTAATTAAATGGATTGTAATAGAACAAGTTTAGGTTAAAATAACGGGTTTTTTTTCCCAAGGAATCTGGTCACTTCAATAACAACTATCAGTTTAAGTGTTTTGTAATGTCGCGACTTTTTCGCTCACTGCACTGGAGCAAAGAGCATATTCCGTTCCACAAAATGATGCACAATCGCCGGTCAAATGAACAACTTTTAGTCATTGCTGGCCCGTCATCAATTTGGGATACAGGGGACATTGCCGGCGGTGGAAAATGTGGTAAATCAGTCACCCGGGGGACGCTTTTCATTTGCTCCTTGGCTCTTGGACATCGATTTAGCATCGATTCAGACACCAATTGGCCGCTAACGGCGGGGAATTCCATTAGCCCCGAAAACTCAATGAATTCGGAAGGAGCGGAATTAGTTTTCGGCAACAGAGAGCCAAACAAAATACAATTTTGTTAATTGAACGACAACAACAATCGGCAGGGAACAGCTGAGAAGCAATAATAATAGAACAATGCAGTCGGGGGCAGAGCGAGGAAGCACATCTCTGTGGGGCCGTGAACTTGAACGAAACAAAATAAAACAATTTAACAAGAGCAGCACGGCCAGCAACAATTAAATGAAATAAAAATAAAAATACCGAACAGTACCTACGTATATACGTACGTAGGCATATCTGTATATAAGTAGAGGTAGGTATTTTTAAATCGAGCGTTGGCCGCGACGCCAGCGGCCAGAGATTGTTTCTGGTGTTTTCAGTGTGAATGAAAATAAATCATTGAAAATCCACCGATAAATGGCATGGCCTTGTTGACTCACTTAATCGGCAGCCAAAAGTGGGGAACGGCGAGCCTCTGGAAAATCTCCAGGTCTCTGGCTTAATTGGCATTTCATATTTTGACAGACTGAAGTGGATTCCTCAAATACTTGCCTGGCAAACACAAAGCTATGTATAGCCCTTCCTCAATAAAATGTTTGTCTTTATACTTAGGAGTGTGGAATACATTATCATAAAGAATTTCATCAACTATGCAGCGAATGTTTGGGATACATTTAACTGTAGTCGAATGAGCCAAGGGCTGCCCATCGCTGCACTCCCCTTGTTATGCTTTGAACAAACATCCTATAAATTGATGTAAGTGTACCGACTTTATCAATTCTCTAGATAAATCTCGAGATATTCGGTCGAAAGAGTCTTTGAGAGCACCCCGGAATAGGAATTCCAATCGCGTTGACCCTCATTTCGTATCATGTTCTTTTTGTGCCACCAAGCAGCTCTCATTCACACTTTACACGCCGGAACGCAAGAGCCAGAGCCAGCGACTTAATGCATAATTGTTTATGAAGCGGGCACAAAAGAAATATTCTAAGTACACACTTGTACATTGCGGCAATGCGAGTGTACAAGTACACACACCAGGCAGCCCAGAAACACTCGCAGTTGGAACTTGGATGACTGGGACAAACAGAGGCAGCTATGATATGAATTTCAATTTAGAGTACGTGCTCATGGGTCGCTCGCGTTCGGCGTCGCTCACGTAGCCGTCGCAGTCCAGTCGCTGCCTCAGTCCGCAGCAGCAGCAGCAGTCGCAGCAGCAGCAGCATTACACATGCACTTATTAATAGAGAAACAACCGCTTCGGTCGTTAAATGCGGAGCCATCACAGACGGTACGCAATGCCGTAGATTTGTGAATGAATAGGCGAGAAAACTGGGGGATTACTATGGCCAAAGCAAGTGCCAAGGCTCAAATCTAGGGTGACGATTGACCGCCCTGAGGGCGATTGACGTTAATTCAATTCAATAAAAGGCCATAACTCATACACACTCTCGTTTGCAGCTGCTCACACACTTGCAATTTCCGCGGAGCATTCGCATTTTTATTGCTAATAAAAAGTGGACGAGTTAAATTTTAATAGCCAACTTTCTGACAGCCGTCGAATGAGTTCATTCATACAGAAAATAAATGTTTTCGTAGAAGCCTGCCGCCGCGGTCCGCTCGGTTGGAGAAGTAAATGAAATTTAAATAAATTTAAATTCAATTAATTGATGAAAATTCCCTCACTTCTTAATTGCATTCGCACACAGCCAAATCCAAATGGCGAAGCCGTGTGGCTGCGAACATCACGCATACGCCCTGTGGCCACCGCTCAACGAAATCGGCTTTGGTTTTTCATCGCCCCTCGAATTACAAAGACACTATCGAGTGTCTTCGATCGCTGTGCTTCTCGGACACTATTATTGGAGGGGCTGAAAGTGAATATTTCCGTGTTAGCGATCGTGATATCATCAAATGAGATCAGACCAGGACCGATACGGAGCTTATCGGGCGGGCCAGGGGCCCGTAAAGTAAAGGTTCCCGCAATTAGCATATCTTTATTCCCAGAGTACATCGAATCCGATACGTGCGGATAAGGTAAATGCGCTGCATTAATATTTATGAAGCCGGTCAATCGAAAACAGTTTGCGGTTCGCACTTCGTAAATAAACTTCGATGTATACGCATACAGAAATTAATAATTAATTTTATGTTTATTATGGTGCGACGCAGCGCACGAATATAATCTGATGGACAGTGGCGGCGGAAAAATGAATAAAATTCAGTGCCGCGGCAGGCTTTCGTTTTCACTTGGGCTCCATAAATCTGCGGGCCGGCATTAGCCACTACACGGCGATGGCCAGTGGCCACCACAACGACGTCTGCCAATTAAATGTAATATGTTGTAGTCGTAAAACGCACGGGGGCCTCAGCACTGGCCATCAAGCCATAAAGAGCCACAACAAGTGCAACCGCAATTACAAACGATAACTACTCACATAAACAGCCCGTCGTGCGCCAAAAGTAACCAAAACGAAGCTCAACAAAAGCCCACTAAGCGCTGTCGTCGTGCCGGCGAATAATCTTCGCATTACAAAGCGCGGAGAGCCCAATTTTATTATAATCTGGCAAGCAAATCAAAACACTTCACACCCAGTAAACAAACACAGCCCCTGCCCTGCCCTGCCCGGATAGCCCGCCGCACCTCGCCGCACCACGGCATTCATTCAAAATTCGATTCGACCATTAATGGGGGTCCATAGAATAGATAATTGGCCATAAAACTCATCTGCGTCCACCGCTGGCCAGGCATATTAAAATACTGTTTGCCATCGCATTTGGACCTGCGGCCGGGAGGGAGGCTTCGATTTCGCCTCGCATCGGCTATTTTTGCCGCTCTTGTCTAATGTGCGAGACATTTGGCAGCGACAAAGTTGATAAACTCAAAATTGATTTGTGTACAGACTTTTTGGCTTCCATTGCAGCTTAATGGAAACAAATAAAGAAAAGATTAGCCAGCCGAGCGAGTGGTTGAATGAACGAAGCCCGCAGTCTTCCGAGAAGTTGAATGGCTTAAGTGCCAAATGGATTTTGGCTAAAACCCGCACAATGAGTGTCGTGTGGCTGTGAAATTTAATAAGCAAATATTTCATCAATCGGACGGCCGCAATGTAATTAGTTTTGGTGAAAAGCTTCCTTCGAGAGGCACCCACTAATGCAATGCCAAACAGGTCATGGAAATGCATTTTTTTGGGGGCGAACATTTTATGGCTATAATGCTGAATAGGTCGGTCCCAACGGGCACAACAAATCGGCCTGCAAAAACACTTTGGACTCGTTTATAGTGCATTCAAAGCCGGCCAATCAAGTGTGAATATGTTCGAATATATACGAGTGCCTGTGCATAAAGGAAGGCACTTGCAACGAGTGGTTATATGGCACTCGGCTGGATGCAAATGGAAATTATTGCTGTGCAAACATGGCGAATGCATAATATTCAATTAATTTGATTTCGTTATTGCTGTTGCAGATGCTGACGCCGCTGCGGAAAGTCAATTAAGAATTTAGTGCAATTCGAATGGGCATCTCCCGGCGACCCCCAGCTTGATTAGTTTGTTCGCTTGTTTGCTCAATGCTGGAAGAATTATTAGAGCTACCCGTTTGGCTTGTTGAACTTTGACATCAACCGAAGTACTAGTATATTTCAGCGGCTAAAAACATCAGCCAGGCGAGGGCTTAGCGGAATATGTAAGTGTTCGCGGTGCAAACAGCGAAAACTTAAATTATAAAAGAGCCTGACACGCCCACTTCCCTCGTCCTGCAGCGCCTGGCGGGCAAACTAATTAAAACTTCAGCGATTTCCTCGGTTGCAGACAGTCTGCGCTGAAGTTTTCGTGTCTCTTGTTTTCCTAGACGTTTTCCCATTTTTCCCGCTTTTTTCTTATTGTATTTCCATTCATTTGCATTTGAGTTTTGTTGGTGGTGGTGCTGCTGGTACTGGTGCAGCTTTGGCTTTAATTTTTAATCCATTTGCCTGCCGCATTTTGGCGCGATTTGTTTGCTTTCGTTTTCATTAGCATAACACTCAGTTGGCCCACTTGGCAGCCGCAGCAGCAGCGGCAGCAGCAGCGGCTGCGGAGTTTTCCAATTGCGATCTGCAGGGAGTCGCTGCATAAATTATGAAATTAACTTTTCCGGAGCCGGACCTTTGACACACTCGAACTGCTCTAATTGAGTTCGCCGTCGGAGGAGGAGGACCACTGGGGCGTTCTAAACTGGTTTCTGGTTATCCTCGCTTTGTTCGTCCGTTTTTATTTCCCCTTTTTTTCGAATTAGAAGCGGATAGAAATGAAAATCTATCACGCATACGCACTGTGTGCTCACAAATCCATAGCACCCCCCGGAGCGATTCCTGCCGCTCTATCTGTGTTTGGTAAGCTGGTTTTGCCAAAAAGTTCACTTCACAACTTGTGCGCTTTTTGTTTGCTTTCCATTGGCAAATCCTTTCTGCCTGAGCATATTCAACTTGGCTTTTAGGCTGCCAGCTCCAACCATCTGGCTTTTGTGTATTTTGTGTATTTTTATTGACAGCCCAAAGGCGGGCAAAGGGAATGTCAGAGCAAAGCGCATTTACTGCTCAATGCTCAGGTGTTGAGCCTGTCGTGTTATTCTTTCCGGCTGCCAGCCTTCAGCCTCCGGCCTGCGGCCCCCTGATTTGCATACTTTCTCAACTATTTTCCATTCGCTTTTCAGCCTTTGCTTATCGCCCGCTGAGTGGCAAGCACCTCCCGAAAAAAAGGGTTCGGGCTGGGTCTGTGGCCCAAATTAAGCAGACAATTCCAGCCAGCCAAGTGCAGGCGCACACAGCATGGGAGCTGTATTGCCAACGACCTTTCCACCCAATTCCGCACCGAAAAAAAGCAGTCGAAAACGAATCAAAGGTGTCAAAGTTTCCCTAACACCTTAAAGGTGTTGTTGATTGGCAATGGCAAGAAAAGTAATGCAATTTATGTGGGAAATTTAACGTTTAGAGTCTAAACTTTTGACTCTAAACTTTTTTCTTAGTGTGCTGCCGGTCCTGCTGCCCGGCCGGATAGATCTCTGTGGCACATGGAGTGACATTGAGACACGCCGTAGTCACGCTGGGCCATTAATTGCGTCGCGCTGTGGCAACCGCAAAGCCGAGGCCAAGACCAGAACAAAGGGTTATCTTGGCCGGGCCAAAACCGCAGCGGCACACCCGCCGGGCGGGCAGTAACTGGATCTGAATGTGGTCATCAGATAATGTTAGTTAGTCGCAGCAGGCCCGCCTGCAGACCCTTGCCATTTATCTTCGTTTCGATCAAGGTTCTCGTTCCCGTTTCCGTTTTCGCCTCCCAGCCAACCTGCCAGAACACCCAACGACCCTCCGCCCGATTTGCGATTAACATGTGTCAAAGTTTGCGCTTCAATGAGCTTTAAATATTTGATTTGTTTCGTTTCGTTTCATTTTTTCCGGGCCTCAGAGAGACAGACAGGCCAAAATGTGTGCGAGGGCAGGGCGGGGAGGTGAGTGAGTGACAACTGTGTCAAGTTCCACCCACTTTTTGGCCTCCGGGGCCAGGGCAGGGGATGTTCCGGCTTTGGTTTTGCGGTTGCCTTCCTGCCGAGCACTTTAAACTGTCGCACCGCAAAATATATTTATTTATTTTTAAACCCCTGCAGACGAAACTGTAATTTTGGTTCAAAATACTAAGCCCAGCGTGAGATCTGTGCCAGCAAAACATACGTATACGTGTGTATTTATAGATTATAAACCTCGATCTAACAATGGGCCAGAACTGTTCCTCAAACGTTTGTTGACAAAGCAAACAACTGTGGCTGCTGCCGAGAGATTTGAACTGGTTTTTGTGAACCAAAGAATCTGTTAATTTGTTAGTTGACAATCGAAATGCTTAATTCAATTAGAGCATATTTTCTGTCATCTCAAACGTCGCATGGGCATCGTTAGCCAGCTTTGTTTTCCACAGATTCGATGGTCGGGTAGGCAAATTGATTTAATACTTCTGCTGTTTAAGAAACCGACTGACTTGGCTGGGGGGGACCTTCTGCCTGGATATGCTGAGCAGACGGGCGTACGCCTTGACAGGCAATTAAAAACGCCGGACAAGCCGGAGCCCCGAAAGCGCAGCGACGCCTTCGTCTTCGGCTCTGCGGGCCAATAAATCAGACCGGGCGACAAGACAAGGACATCAAACGGACACTTGGCTGCCGGCTGCCGGCGAGCTGCAGCGCAAGGAGTGCGAATAAAAAGGCAAAATGCGCAGAGGCGCAAAAAGGGAAAACCGAGTGGCCAGAACATGAATCTGTGTGTATAAAATTCAATTAGAATTCTATTTTATTTTTCGCTTTTCTGCCAGGACGTTCTTATCGCTTGCAGCTTTTCTAATCAAGCGGACAGACGGCGGGCATTTCCTTCCTTCCTCGGCCGTCTTTGTTTCTGCGTCCTTCCGATTCCTCCCGCCCCTGCTCCTTCTCCTGTTCCTCCTCCTGATCCTGGCCCTGCTTTGGCCGCCGTAATTTGAAGTTGGGTAAAAATCCGGGTGGAGGGACGTCGGAGGGAAACGAAGCAGCCCAGAGGCCATCAAATCAAGCGAAAGGAGAGCGGTCCCAACACAAGATTTTCACACTGCTTCATTTGTTCCACGGCGCCAACTTTCAATGCTCTTCGTGGGTGGATATCCAGTATCCTGTTGCCTCTGAGGGTATATCGGATTCCTGGAGCTGTTTTCCAAGCCCACCTGGCCACAAAATCAATGTTTTCTATCCTATTTCATGCAACGCTTGCGGCAATCACACATTTAAGTTATAGTGACCTGAGAACATGTGCTAAAGATGCTTGAAGCAACGGGGTATCTTTAAGTCTGCTACCAGGTATCTTTAAGTCTCCTTCAGTTTCAGAGGTGTACTGGTACGTGTTGTCCCTGGGTGGGCGTAAGGGTGCTACGGGTGCCACGGGCTTTGTCGATAATTTTCTGCCTTTCTACACATTCAATGGCTGCCTTTGACACAGCCACGAACATCTCGAGCGTCGGCAGAGCTTTTGAAACCACAAATTACATTGAAAATTCCTGCTTGATTGAAGTTGATTGAGCAAGAAAATGCCGACGATGACGACGTCGACGCCCCAGACTCGCTGGCGGCGGCCAAAGACATGCCGTCGCATCCCCGAGAAGTCGAATTTAAAGGCGAACTTTTTAAGCGCACCCCAGTCGTTGGTGGCCGGCAGGGGAGGTCCTGTTTTGCAGCTCCTGCTCCACCAGCACGCGTGTGATTAAGCGAACGCCTGTGTGCGCCTGCGGTTGATCGGCTTGTGGTTATTTGCCGCTTAAACGTGTATTTCCGATACATGCCGCAAGCCATCGTCGCCACTCGAAACTCAAAGTATCATAATTAATGAGCCAGCCCCGCGCCGCCACGGCCCGGGCACCGCCTGCGGGCCAGCTCATTTGTGCGCCGCAAAATAGGCGTGGCCGCCGGCCAGAGTGTAATCTCATTTAAATTGCGCTGCACACTGGCCAGTTAAAATACAATTGCATTAACGTTGCTGGCCGTCCGCCCGCCCGCTTTTTCCCGCCATTTTGCGCTTCCGCTTTGGGCCATTCAAATGGAAAGCATTTTGGCCACCTAATGCCAAATGATTGCAGGCTAGGGCAAAAGAGCAGCGCCTATTACTCGTACAAATCAGCGTGATTTGTAATCAATACAAGGGAGTTAAGCGGAACGCTGATTATACAACTTGCATCTGGAAATTGGCAGGCATTGGCATCGATTATACGAATATTTGTTGTATATTGGTAATGGTTAGCTAAGCTTGAATGCATTACTCATTCTTTGAGACTAATCGAAGCGACAGCTAGTATTCAGATCATGTTTATAAGGCGAGACAATTAGCAACGCGGTAATTACATATGTGGCAACACCTTCAACTATACAAATGACTCAATTCTAAAGCGATTAATAAATAATGAACGGCTTAAGTATTAAATCGGTCTTTCAGCAGCGACCTGAATCTGTGTTCAACTCACAAAGGCTAAGACTAAGCTGATTGCGTGATTACTGCGCAAACACTGTGGGCCCGTATTGTCTGGCGATAAATGGGGAGCCACCATAACATATACATTGTTAATTAATTGCAAATATTATTTATTGTGATACTCACCATTTAGTGATGGGACGGCGCAGATTCAAAGCTCCTCTCGTCCCGTCTTCCGTTGAAAGCCAAGTCAACAGCCAAACAAAGCGGGCGCACAAGAGCACACACCCAACCCCCAATCGCAAGATAACTTGAACGAAACTAAACACTAGACCGGGAAATATTCGAATTTGCATTGGAAATCTTGAGAGTTTTCCCGTGGCGGGGTGGCAAATCGAATAAATAGAAAATAAATAGATGGCATAAGCAAACAAAATCGCTCAATGCACAGAGGCAGGGCACTGGCTGAGAGATAGATAACCTTTAAAGAAATGACTTTGCCATCATCCGCCCATTGTCATCATCATCATCATCGCCATCTCGTAGTCGTAGTCGTTGTCGGCGTCCCAGTCAAGATTCGTTTGAGGATGCGTTTGCTGCGACCCCCAGAGCAATGGCTGCACAGCGAGAAATTCCCAAACATATTCTTGGATCCTTGGAGGATTCTTTGCCAACTAAAAGCGATTGTTATAGACCCGATTGGTTAGTTGGTTGTGGGGATTTCTCTCTGTGTAGACATGGGGATGAGCGGAATCGCCTGGGAGGTGCAGAAATGCTGACTTTGCTGCTCAGCTCGGTCATGTGGCTGCGTGCCGAGCAGCTTAAGTCGTTATGAGATGACAATTCCTATACCAAGCGCGCTCAGCAGCGGCAATATCAACACTTCCGTCCCACAGCTTGATAGTTTTGCAGTTCACCATCTCCATCAGCGTTCGACAAACCCCTGCAACCCCTCAAACTAGGAACCCACCCATATATCCAACTTTGATTGCAGTGCCCGTGGCGTTTGGCATTAAGAGTGTGTTTTAGTGTGTACCATTGGGCCGGCGGGCTGGTGACTTGGCTTACAGTCAACGTTCTGGGGCCTGATGAGTGGCTCTGCCGTCGGTGATTTGCCAGGCAGTTCTTATTTATGTTATCGTTATCGCAACCGCCTCGCTACTGCTTCCGTACGAGTACGACTGCGGGTGCGAGGGCGGGTGCGAGTGCGAGTGCGGCTACGAGTGTTTCTCCCCTATGACAAGTGGCAAACGGGTGGAGTGGCCCCGATTGTTGCATTCGCACACAGCACACAATTTACAAATAACTCTGGCGGGCGACTGCGATTAGCGCGTTTCGAACACACATTAAACGAGTACTTTTCTCCCTTCGCCGTTTGGCATGTAAACCTGACGAACGTGCGGCGGGTGGCCTTTTTCCGTGGCTGTTTGTTTAATATTCGCGCGACAGTATTTTAATGAATTGCACTAAGAAATCACAGAAACGAAACTGAAAACTAAACGACAACTGAAACAGAATCGAAAGCGAAATGCGGAAAGCGGAAAGCACAGCTGCAGCATCAACATCAACATCATCATCTTAGGATAATTTCAAAATATTTTCCGCGAAGGCTGCACATTTGATTTTTTCCTCCTCCTATTTGCTCGTTTTTCACACAAGATTTTCTTAAATTGGCGGCGAATGCATTTCATGGCCCTGTAGTTTCTTATTCATTTGTATTTGTTATTGTTTTCGCATGCACTCTTGGGTGAAGAGTGCGTTAAGTGCAGCGGAAGCGAGCAGGCAATGTCACCGCGACCGACGGCAACGCTGCGTATACGCAATGGCACGCGTCCGGGTGCGGGATGCGGGTGCTAAGATTTACCGTCCGTATCACGCGCCGTTGCAAGCAATCGATGCAACAATCATCAATCTAATGACTGGGCGGGCTGCTGCTCCTCCTCCTGGACCCGGCTGATAACGATTTTCGCTGTTCTGCTCTGCGAGGGAGGCTGGGAAGCGCGCCTATTTCCTCTCAGCGGGCGACTGCGAAATGCCAGCGGCGAGCATTTAAATCGGGCGACTGCGACTACGAGACTGCCACTGCGACTGCGAGTTGCGAATGCGACTGTGACTGCGACTGCGACTGCCAGTGGGGAGCGTGGCACCAGACGAGGCGGTTGACAGACGAATGAACCGCCGAATTTCCATGAGCGCCATCCGAAGCTCCAAGTCGCACAAGTCGACTCGAGTTGAGTGGCAACTTGTCGTCGAGTCACTCGACTCGACTCGTGCCAGTGGCACACAGCGCAGCGTTCGGCTCGAAATGGTCGAGCGAACCTTCCGGCGAGAGCTGCGCGCATGTTGCACTCAAAGCGGCTCCGAGTGCCGAGCGCTCACACACTCGGCCAGTTGCCGGAAACTCAACTCAAGGCGGTCCCACTCGAGCGCGACTGCCAGATACTCAGAGCGAGCTATGAGATACAGATTGCGACGGCTGTTAGCCGCCTGTTAACGGCCCGCCGCCCTGTAAATGTGTGTTAATGGGTTACATTTACACGGCAGCGGATGCTGCGGCTGCACAGCAAAAAGCTCGTACTCGAATTCCCAATTAATTCGGCTCGTCATCGAAAGAGATAGAAATTAATTTGTAACGCAACTAATTTATGCAATTAATACCGCACAAACGTATGACTTTAAAAGGGAATATTATCATAATTTAGATCAGTTCAGTCATTATATCAAATCGGGGTTTTCCAAACATTTGGGGGTTCCAAATCTCATACCAATTAACAAGACCAAGGCTCAGTTAAATCCTTAAAAAAAGTTACATATTTTCTTCGCAAATTGTCAAAACCACCTAAACAACAAACCCAAGGAGCAGTTAAAATTTGAAAAATAAATCTATAGAAATTCGAGCCCAAAGAGCAGTTAATATTTGAAAAATAAATTTAAATATTTTCTCTGACTAACCGCCTTTCCAACGGTCAGTTAAAATTTGAAAAATTAAATTCAAATATTTTTTCCGCCAAACCGCCTTGCCAACGATCAGTTAAAATTTGAAAAATTAAATTCAAATTTAAATTCAAATGCCAAACCGTCAAACCAATTTTTCCACCGGCCGTGGAATAATTCCCAACTAGTTCTGACAAAAAAATCATTACTTAAGCTCGAGAAATCCAATTTTTTGGGTAAGTAATTTTATATATTTTTTTTTTCGTTCTAGTTTCTGGATTAGCCAAGGAGGGATGCGCAGCCCCAGCTTTGGGTCCACCAGTTCGAGATCTCAGCTACCGCCTGGTCAAGGAAGTGGATGCCGAGGATCATAATCCTCATCTGTCCCTGGCTCTCAACGTTCCAGTATCGTCGTGTTGGCAGCAGAGTCGCCGTTGGCAGGTGTCCAGGGATCTGCTGCACCAACTGTGATGCACTGCATCGAGGCTATCCGCGGCGCCAAGAGGAACTACGACGTGATTCCGGCGACCGATGTCCAAGCCTGCTACCAAAAGCCAGATGTTCCGCGGTTGTCCATGTAACCGATTCCCTGACCACCTTCAGAATCGGATCCCCCAACTCCCGATGCCGACGATCGCCAAAAAACGACGCGAACTGCGAGGATCATCACTGTGATAGACGCGTTCTCATCACCGTCGCCACCGCTGTAAGGTATGTATGTGAGGATCTCGTATCCCATCGACACATCTGATGCAGTACGTCGGGCGATTCGCTGCGCCAAAAAGTGGGACCACCTGTACTCTGGACAAGGTTTTGTCGCCGGAAATTAAAGGGCTGCTGTACCATCTGTATTGACATAGTGCGTCGAAACTAGCCGCCACGCCCCGTTTTGGGGTTTCCCTATATTTTTGACTCAAAAATTTTAAAGCAACGAGGATATAGTACTTTCTCGACCATAAATATCCATCATTAATTTATATTCATGATTTTTTATATATTATTTGTAATATTCATTAAAATCTTCAAGTTTTAGACGATTATACGGACAGACAGATATAAAGGGACATATGGACAAACAGACAAACCTTATTGCTGCTCTCTACCAGATATTAGGCAAATAATCTTTAACAAGTTAAGCACTCAAACAATAAAAATGCATAAAAGGGAAAATTAGGAACAACATCGTGACACATCTGTCCCTGTAAAAACACACAACACCCGAGTCTTATAAATAAATGAAACTCCGCAGCTTACGTTTTCTTATATTAAATGNCCGCAGATGTCACTACAGGCTATAAAATACACATTTTGCAATTGATAACATTAACCAATTTGATAACTTTATTTGACTTTCTAGTTTTCCCCACTGATTTCACAAAAGCCTGTAACAAGCAATTTCATTTTTAGATTAGATACAAATTGCAACATAGATTGGCTGATAAAAGGTTTTGCTTAATTGGTTCAATTATTTAGCGGTAATTGCAATTTTATGTGGTTTTTGAAGATTAAAATAGGTACAAATTGGTACATTTCAAATCAATTTGGCTTTGAGAGGGCTTCCTTACTAATTGGATAATGTATTCCCCAACTTGCTGTTTAATGCAGTTTTATTATGTGCGTAAATAATGTTTCATGTACAAATACTAGATTACATGAAGTGCATTATGACTTTTTTCTAATTTCTTAAATTTTGATTTAGAGGAAAAATTTGAAAATAAGAAAACAACCCACATTCATAATAAAAACCAAATTATCTTATAAAAACTTTTTATCTTAATTTATAGATATCTTATAGTTTATACCAATTTGTCCTTAAAATTTCGCGCCAAAATCAGCCAGAGCTTGGCAGCACTGTTTCTGCGTGCAGTGTGCAACCCTGTGTGTAGAATAGCCGAACGAAAGCAAATGGGAAAATTGTCTTGAATCCATCTCCACCTGCGACCTGCGTGGAAGCTCTTCGGAAAATAGTGAAAAAATACCTGAAAAACGTTTTAAATCGACGCAAAACAACTGCAATTAACTAGTGTAAAGTGTTTACCTTATGTTTAAGGAAGAATCCCCGCGGGTAAGTGGCACTCAGAACCAGATAATTAAATTCTAATGCCTTTGCTTTGTGAATATGTATGTACAATGATTCTTGCCTTTGCTTTGCTTTGTTTTCGTTTGTTTTACAACGAACAAAGCGTGCGTATGGGGGTGTTAGTGTGTGTGCTGCCCCGCCCCCGTTCCCCGCTCCCCCGTCCCTCTCTAATTAGCATAAAATGCTCGCAACAACAACAATAAAAACAATAACAAAGCCAAGCGAACGCATTTTGGTTTTTGACTTTCCAGCTGCTTTGGCTTGCCCTTCGAAAATGCAGGAAAATCGTGGTCGGGAAAACCTGTTTGTGGGTTCGTTTTGTGGTTTTGTTGTTGTTTTCATGTTTGCTGTGGCTGCGGCTGTTGTTGTTGCTGTTGCTTTTGCTGCTGCAATTTGCTTGCAACAGAAATTGGCGCGAAAACTTTTTCAGCTGCAAAAAATGTGTCAGTCAGCCAATTGGCGCATGCACGCGTCTCAATTTCCATTTTCCATTTGCATTTGCATTTTCCTCTGCCTCTCTGCTTCTGCTCCTCCCGCTCATCCCCTCCCTCTCCCACTCCCTCTCCCGTTACTCTTCTGCTTCTACGAACGCAAAAGGAAGATGCAAAAAGACCCAAAAGACTGCAATCAGAGCAGTATATCTGTTTCATTCTGTGACACACATACACACTTCCGCACATGCCGTTCATTCATGACACTGCCCCTCCCTTCTCCCACTCGCTCTTCTCTGCGCTGCTTTGTTTTACAGTTGCAAATCCATGCATGCTCCTTCGATTGATTCCACTTACACACACACTCGCTCGAATAAGTCTGCCNTAGGGCACTTTCCATGTAAGAGTCAATCTTTATGCCAACTCACATAAACAAGGCACACGCCAAGCATCCGCATGGCATGTACCAGCAAATTTAAATTGGCCGCACGATGTGGGGCAAACATCAAGGGACCGACGGCTTCCCTTTGACTGGGCGGGCCCCAACGTTATTAGCAGTATTTGCTGCAAATAACCAAAAAGTATTGCCACAAAGCCTTCAGATGCATCTGTCAAGCATTTGGCGGGCTGTCGAAAGGGAAAGGCACCGCAGCCGGGTCCGTGTACATGGCTGCACAAAGCGGATTCCGCTGGCAGCAGACCTGCTAAATTGCCGAGTGACTGACGCGTCCTCCTGTCATACGAGCAGAGAGGGTTCTCTGCATACATATGCCCTCATAGCCTGATACCCTCTCCTCCGAGGCGCCAGGACCAGAACTAAACTGAACCGAAATGCAGCTCAGCAGGCGACAGGGGACGTGCGACAAGTCAAACTGCTTTTCGGTACCCAAAATTCGATCGGTGCGTGGCATGCGGGCAGCATAGCAAATGACTTTTGATTGACATGTTTGACATTTTGCACGACTGGCAAAAAATCGCTGGCCCGGCCCGCGATACGCCCCGCTACGCCCACATTTATTGCATTTTAAATGCGTCAGCATAATTCTGCCGTCACCCCGCACATTCGGTTCAAATTAAACTTTGCGGAGATCGATTCTGTGGAAAATTGAAAAGGTTGCAGCTCTGCGGGGGTGGCGCGGGCGGTGGAAAAACCAACAATCCCCACTCAGTTGGAGTAACTATCGTCTATCCGAAAGGCAGCGACTGCTTCACTTGTTCCAAAAATGAAAATACCCTCAAGACGCCGACTTGCGCATGCTTCGCCCCGACGGGGCGGGTGGAGGGGAAAACAAAGAAGGATACGAGGTCCTTATACATACAAACATTTGCACAGTTCAATGCACAATTGATGGCAACAAAGCGCAAATGGAAGCGCCGCTCGTGGAGCTCCGCTAACAATGCCAAGCATATGAGTGGATTATGGCCCAGCAGGCAATGGCAACCGATGCCATACCATTCGATTCCGTTCGATGCGAAGCTGCTTCGTAGGTCCTAGGTCCTAGCAAATTATGGCAGACATGCGGTCAGCGTGCCAGCTGCCAAAGGGCCACTAATGATAACTAAAGTCCATTAAGTCGGTCATGTCAGCGGCAGAAGCATCATCGTCCGTGGCCAACAACCACAAGATTCCGGCAATTGGCCGGAGAATGCGTCCGAGGCAGCACTGAATGGAATCATTTGAATGCCTTCGGGGTGAACGATAAAATAATGGGGATCTTAACTTTGCATAACAGACACACTAACAATGCTAAAAGAGTTGTCTAACCGCTAAGGAATCTTACACAATTTGATGGAAAAATACACTCTAAGTTAACTACACTTTGTATTATAAGTTAATGGACGGGTTTCCCAATAAATCGTTAATCATTAAACAGAGAATTCATAAATATTATATACCCAAGTAACGCCCACTATATTCCAAAAGAAAATCCCTTTTGTTTTGCTTAAAAAAACGGATTTACGAAACTTCTCGCTGCCACTTTAATTAAATATAGCATACATTTTGGGGCATCGTAAGCCGATTGGCAATGAAAAAGTCAATTGCCGCCTGCAACAGCTGTGTGACAATTACGGCTATATTCTCTCGCCCCCAGCAAACATATTAAAATTATAATGGCCAACGCAACCAGATTACGCCCGAAAATCATAATCGAATTATGAACAAATGGTCACAGGCCGCAAAACCATTTAATTGACTTTTGCAGCGAACAGGCGGCGGCGGAGGAACACAAAATGCAATAACAATAATCGTCATAAACATGGACATAATGTAATATGTATTCGGTGTGGCCGGTAGGAAATCCCTCGCACCGCCCAAGCCCCCCCGCCCGAAACTCCAAGGGCCCTGCGGTGGTCTTGTGCCCACCGACTTCCTGGTCATTTGGGCACCTGGGCAGCGGGCCCAGCTGGCTCAGTTGGCTGAGCTGCCCGAGCTGCCTGAGCTGCTTGCTGAGTTGCCTGTTCTGGCCCCCAGTTGGGCGGGGGAAGCCAACTAACGACGAGCAACAGAAAGCCATTTGACTAATGGATGCTGCTCCTGCTATCGCTTGGTTTGGAAGCCACTCCGCCGGTTGCCCGGGCCCCCCGGGCACTCCAAGTCGCTCGAATCTCCGGCCGGGCTTTCAGTGACGGTTTGGCCCTGGCTTTGGTGCGGCTCTTGGCTGTGGCTTCTGGCCCACATAGCCATGGGTGGTTATGTGCGTATATAGTATAGCATAAGCGAAACATGCAGGGACGTTTGCACGGGATGTGGGCGGCAGTCTGACTGTGTGATTTTGCGGATTTTGCCAAAATTACGAGCACGTGACAAAATCAACAAAATTAATTAATAAACTTTGCCAAGAATTTCCGTTGCTGTCGTCTCTGGTGACAGTTCTCATATTGCCAAAGCAATCTCGGCGGTTGGCTGCGCCGTCCTGGTTACATATACGGAGCACAGACTGTGGCACTTTAACCCGAGGTATTTGTGTTCACCTTCTCCCGCTCCTGGCCCCCCATTACATGGCACGACGACGAGAGATAACTCAATTCCGAATCAAGATCAGGAATGCTGTTCATTAAGTCTTTAGGCAATTAAATTCCAGAACTGCTTAAACTTTTTCGCCTGTTCAAAACTGCTTTCGGCCCCAGAAGTGGCCAACATATTTGCGGTTGCCTGCGAGGAAATGAAATTCGGTTAATTGCCGCCTTTGAGTCGGTCCTGGCAGCCACATTCTCATGGTCCAGCAAATGATTTGCTCAAGAGCTTTGTGCTGAAATGTACAAAATTAATAAAAGCATTTCGCCCGCTTGTGGCACGATTACATCTGCCATTTACAGGACACCAACTGCAGGCTTACCTACTTAACACCACCACCTTGCGTCCGTCGGCACCAAAAGGCTCTCGGCTCTCGACTCGCAGCGTTTCGGCTTGGTTTGGTCCCACTTGGTTCTCGTGCTCCACTGCTCCACTCCGCCCTGCTCATCCATGGCAAAGCATAATTGTGCGCTTTTTTATGTGGCGTGGCCGTCTACAACATTTTCTATGGCTGTCATGTTGATATTACATTGCTTGTAAGCTGCGGCGGCAGCCGCTGTGCTCGCCAGCTTCTCATTTTCCCCTCTATAGACACCAGTGTCAGCGCTCGACGTTTTTATTTTATTATGCTGCCTGCATAATAATGCCACGCCCCAGCCCCCCCAACGCCCCCGAACCGGCTGAGCGGCACTTGCCCAGCTTTATCTGCTGGCTCATAAAAATAAAGCGTTGCGCATTCTTTCACGCCATTTGCAGTTACTCTGATAAGAACTAGAGAGCTTCTTTAGCTTCTGCTGCTGCTTCTGCTTCTGCTTCAGCTTGTGCGGCTACTTCGCAGATGCGTGCGATGGGGCGCGAATTCGGGCGGGGTCAAAGGTCGAACGCAAATGCCTTTTGTTTTGATATACGCCTGTCAATGTGCCAGCGATAGCCGGGAAGCCTCTCTCCCTCGAGACACTGTAGGTCATACACAATAATAAATTATGTAAATCCTTTACCTCCCTTTGATTACTATAATTTAAAAATTCCATGAATTCTGTGTGTGCTTGCTGTCCATTAAAAAGAAATCAATAAAACCATTTAACTTTCTTTCTACGCCCTCAAATCGAATGCAAACATCAATACTTAATTCGCTTGTTCTGCGTGTACACCCGATTGTATCCCTGGCTCCTTGTATGCGTCATTATCAAGTGCAAATAATAAATCATGACATGCCCTGCCGCTCCAAACATCCCACAACAATGGGAAAGCAGGGGGCGGAACGAAAGGGGGCTGGGCATGGGCATACGAGGCATAGATACACTTTTGCTTTTGTTTGTTCATTTGTTTGCTGAGCTGTACGATGCGGTGTGTGCCGGGATGTGTGCTGTGGGTTGTCTTCGGCTATTGTGTGCGGCGTAATTAATCATAATTTGTGTGCGTTTTGCGGCAATTAATAATTTGTATAGCATTCGCAACTGACACAGCTTGAAAGTGGATACACAATCATGAGTGGTTTGGGCTCTAAAACTTGCCAAGTAGGCAATTAAATCCAAGAGCTCCCCAGCCAGTTGTGGTTATCCGCAGGCCCTGGCAGGAGCATTTAAATCAGCTCATTTCGTGAAAGTTTCGCCTGATCTTTCGTCAATGTCATTGGCCCGGCTATGGTTTGTTTATACTTCCCCTGGCCAGGGCTCAGGCATAATTGAAAAAGTTCAAGTACCCGGGATAAAGTGAATAAATATTCCTGCACTCGCTGCAGCCATAACTCATACGCAGCGTTGGCCCGGCGAGTGCCTACAAAAGTTTCCCTGCCTGTTGTCGGTTTATTTTGAGCTTTGAAATGAATCGACTTTCAAGTGTGTGCCTCCAATGTTTCGGCTGCCTTGCAGTTGCTGCTGCAGCAGCCGCCGCAACAATAGCAACATGCAGCTGAAAGGCAGGCGGCTTTTTGTTTTGATTGCAGTTGGCGAGCATAATTTATTGCGGCGCAGGGCGAAAGTTTGCTTACCGAAGCAGCGGAAACAAAAGCCAACCAGCGTGGACAGTGACGTTTCTGCAAGCAGGCAAATTGCAAATAAACAAATTCCCCCCACACACAACTAACTCCCCCCGCACTCCATTCATTTGCGAGTTGCGAAAATTGCGTGCAAAAGTTACATGGCGTGCAGGACGACTGCCTTCTGCGCTCCCGTGCTGTGTTTTTATGCTTCCGCTTGATTTTTCAATTCGAGTGCCAGCAAAATGGCCAGCAAAAAGTTGCCAACAGTCGATGAATTTTTTCTCGCCCCCGGCCCTCGGGGGGTGGTGTAATTGACTGATTAATTCAGCCAGCAACTGGCAGCACTGACCAGTCAATTACATGTGCATTGAGACCCTACTCTCCAGAGTTTATTACTGCTCCATGCTGCGCCAGATGTGGCGTTAAATGAGCTCTATGAGGGGGGCTTTTGAGGGGGCCGGGCTTAAATCAAATGTGCGTAAGCCAACTTATCGACAATGGCTTCCGAAAACAATGTCCAATACAATCAACAATACTCGTAATTGCCACAAACCCAAACACACGGACGCCCCAAACTCAATGCATTCAAATCGTCCTCGAAATGTGTTTGGCTGTCGCTGCAATTTGTTGGTTTGCTGTGCAATCGGTCCGGCTAAGCCGAAATCAATTGAGTCAGGGACAATGCATTGTAATGCATATTCCACATCAATGCTGCAATCAATAAAACATGAGACCGCAAACAGAGATGGTAATGGCCAGATAAGAAAACAATCATTTATGTTTTTCCATTTGCTTGCAGTTGGCTATTAGAAAATGTCCCCACAAAAACAAATGGATTATTTAATACCTTTTCGTAAGAAAAGTTAATAGATAGGCTCGGAAAGTTTCCGACAGCATCGATGTCGTCCTTGGGGGAAATTCAGCGAAACAGAGAAACAGCGAAACAACTTGGCGACCACTTTGACCTTTCTGCTCCGGGAAGTGTTAACTCAATTTAAATAAATTCAACTATCAACCCGGGGCCCACCGCAGGCCCGACCCGGTCCAGGGCACTTTGACCTCATAGACAGGCAACGCACGTTTGCACGTTTCCATCGCACGATGCCATAAAAAGGAGATTACCAGCGTGCCAGAGTCGCCAGCTTTGCTGCCAGCCTGTTCCCATTAAAGTGTTGTGGAGCCGGCAACGCAAGGAGCAGGGCCAGGACCTGCACCAGTGCCTGTCATGTGCAAATGAGCCAAATGCCAGGGCACAACAAAATGTAAACCGGTGGTGTGGCCCAGGATGTGACCCGCTCCCGTTCCCGTTCCCGTTCCCGCTCCCAGGAACCTTCCATTCGGGTTCAGGACGAACCTAGACGAAGCTGTGGGGGAGATGGTGCGGAATGAATCTCTCGGCCACCTCCCGGCTTGTTTATGGCGCATTTCTATTCATTATGAGTACTTAGGTCAGAGCCGGACCCCGAACATTTCTTTTATTGCCCCTGCTGATGATGATTTCCATTTCTATTTCATTCGCCCGACGTCCGGCCAGCTGCTGTCCTGATATATCCTCGCACTCTAATCGTTGGAGTTACACGCAATTAATTTTGCTTTGTAATTAACCAGGGGATATCTGCCACCCCCCCTCAATGCTGCCTTTGCTTTCCTGCATTGCAAAAAATATATTTAAAAAGTAACGATACACCCAGGTAATTAAATTTCAATATTTCAGAGACTCTGCACCACTTAACTCGGGTATATACGGGCAATTTCATGGCACATTTATATTGTCACAAATCATATTAGCTCTGCGAATTGGCCATCCTATATTTTCCGTGTACACCATCATGCACTTCACTGGCTGTGGTTGCTTTGTGCTTTTTTATGTCTCTGGTTTTTATGGACATGGCCAAAGTCCATATAATTTATTGACAAATTTGCACATTTGCCACGAGGCTCAGACTGAGCTTTCGCCCTGCCAATCCGGGATTCCCCTCGCAGCTCGGAGCTGGAAGCTTGGAGCTCAGAGCTGGAAGGAGTGGGCGGAGGATGTGGGTGCCGGCGTGTGAAAATGTTGATTAGAGCAGTGCTCCGGCAGACGCTAATGAGTCCGCCTGGGGGCGCAGGGCCAGCAAATTCCAATTCCAATTTGCGTCCCGATTCGCTCCGAATCGGTCAAGTCACGCAAAAGGCAGCAGCGGGGCACTAATAATAGCCAGCCGAAGCGGTAATTACGCCCTAAGAGTTTTGTTACCAATGCTGGTGCTGCCCTGCTGGTTGGTTTGTCTCGGTCTCCTCATCAAGGGCTTTGTTGTTGCGAATAATGAAAATTATAAGCGACTTCCGAATTTCATTATCGAAATTAGATGTTCGAGCGGGGCAGAACGATGCCGGCGACTGCTTCCAAGGGGTTCCTTCAATGGATGAGGCTGATGGATTCTGCGGATGTTGCGCTAATTTGTCAACTGGCATAACGACGACAAACGACAAAGTGAAACTCATTGTGGGCGTAACCGGGCGCTTCCGAGGCTCTTGGCCTTGTCAAATTCAAATTGACTCATTAAAAATTAAGTTCCCTGCCTCCGCGGAATCCAGCTTTGCTTTGTGAGGCGCGGCAGCCATGGGGAAGGAGCTGTGGAGGAGCTGTGGCAGGAGGCAGGAGGCAAAATCTACAGCAACGCTAACCAAATGATAAATAGCAAAATTAGATTTGACAGTCAACTCGGGCCGCGTTTGGTTGCCAGCCAGCACAAATTGCAGCATTCATCTTGATTAAATTCCACGCCCGCCGTTGGAGTTTTATATTTTCCCCGAGCTGAGCTGATTTGCTTAAGCTTGAGCTTGCTTTATGATGTGGAGCCGCTGGATCTGGCAATAAGATTACAGTTTGATTTTAAGTCAAAACCACATCTCCGAGTCTCTTTGGGGGAGTGTACTGAAACAAATTTGTGAGCAGCCAAAAATATAAGAAAACTCTGTGAATAAATAATGGAAAACTTGCAATAAAAATGTTTATTGTGAGACTGATTTGTGGCAAAAGCTTTTCTCATGACAATGTATTGAAAAACTAAAACCATTACCCCTTATTTGGCAGTTTGGCCTAAGCCCAGGCTTGACTTGTCAAATGCTGACTTGACCTTTGCCACAGAGGGCAGACAGCCTGAAATCCTTGGACTGTCACTGGCAAAATATTTGTGCTGAATTATAACTCTTCCCTGGGTCCGGGCACAAAACACAAACTGTGGACGTTTACAAGCCCCTCCCCTGCCTCCTGCCTCCTGCCTTTCACTTGGCATTGGCACTCGTAATTGTTGCTGGCGAGTTGTCCTCAACTTTCCGACAGGTAACTTAAAGTTGCTCAAGGTGTCCTGTCCTCTCCGTGTCCTGTCGTGTGCTATTCTGTGTCGGTTTAAATGTCAGAGTGCAGGGTGCAGCAGTTGCAATTAGCTGCTACTTCCGCCTGATGGCCCCACTAGATGACAAAGTGATTCTGTTTCTATTATTCATGCCGGGGGTGGCCTTGGCAACTCATAAATAACATCTTTGCTGCTTGAGTGGCAGTGCATTCTGTTGCACACTTGTGTGTGAAATTTTTTGCGCATATTTTTCACGGAGCACATGTTGCACTTGCAGCTGCCCCGCCCACAACCCAAAGCCATCTATTCTTGGTTGCCACCTCACACTCCTTCGCCTGCTCCTGCTCCTGCTGCTCCTACTGCTGTTGCTGCTGCTGCTGCTGTTGCTGCTGCTGCTGCTGTGTGGCACATTTCATTGTTCAAAATGGGAAAGGAGCGGCAGCCCTCTAGGACTGGCGTGTTAAATCAATTGGGAGCTTGTTGCTGGCTTACTTAGCTTCCGCTTCCGCTGGAGCTGCATGCACCATGCACCATGCAGCATGCTGTATGCCGCATCCGCTTCAGGCGCCACATGTGCTCCATGTGCATTTTGTTCGTGCCATTTTTCATATTTCGCCTGCGAACCCAGGACTTGTTATATGGCACTTTAATGATGCCCCAGGAACATGCCAGTATACGAGTATATCCCCATTAAAGCACACATCCCTCGAAGCCCAGCGGGGGTGGCAACCGAGGCGGATGGTTTCGGTATCCATGTCTGTGTCCCTGTCCGTGTCCATGTCCGGGCCCCGGGATTCTGGGCAGTCCCAGATTGGCCGGCTCGCTTTCGCTCGATTTCCTATCAAATAATGCAGAAATATGCCCAGCCAACTGAGCTAACTGAAACAAGGACCGTTTGTTTCGCCCAGCCCCGAACATGGAACGAAATTTAAAATAAGAAAAATGAACGAATTCGAGGAAGAGCTCGGCCAAGAGACAGCACAAGGGAACAACACAAAAAGGTAACGCAAGCTGCCTGCCATTAAATGCGAAGGTCATCGTGGCGTATGCGCAATATTTTATGCCATTAACTGCGGTTGAAGGAGGCAACTAAGGAGCAGACGAGGCAGCAGGGGCAGCATAAGGAGCGTAGGTGAAACACTTGAGTTCGCATAAGTAGCAGACATTCCTGGCTTTTCCCCGGACTCTGCTTCCGCTTCACTCATACATATCCCCGGACAAATCACTTCCTGTGGCACTCCTGCTTACCCGACCACTCCCATTGTCCCTGATTGCATTTATATTTGCTGCAATTGTGTGCGGACCCGTCGGACCCGTCGGGGTGGCTGTGTGACAGCGGATTCCCACAATGTCAATCAGCGCCACGCAATCAGTTTATTCTATTTATCAGCCAAGCAGCTGACTAGCAATCCGCCCAGGGCTCTGGAGCGACAATGGCTTCGGCAAACACTGCGAATCCTTTGTGTACATAGCCCTCGTCCACCCTCATATAAATGCGTAGCTCCTGCCCGCACAGTTGTGGTCACAAATATAGTTAGGGCCCCTTTAGAACTCGGCTGGTTTCCAAATGGCAGGTCAAACATGCTTCATAAAAACATTTGCATTAGCCTCGGTCAAATTTTGACCTTTAGAGCAAGCTTATTTTTAAACCCCTGCAGCTTCAAGCTGTCATTTGTGGCACGATTACTTTGTTGCCTCTTGTCTTCCTTCCCACTTAAGCCTGCATTTAGAAGCTGCTGCATCTTCTCTGCCGAAATAAGGATATTTTTATCCCGAGTGCAATTTTGTAATGCCACTACTTTGTGCCCATCTGTGAGCGTGTGAGCCGGAATACGTTTTTGCGACAAGCGAGGCATTCTGACGGCAAAGTGTAAATAAACAAATACTTAGCAACAGTCGAGCAGAGCGGACAGACAGCCAGCGCCGTGACGAGTGCCGGAGCACTCCGTAGCCGTAGCCGTAGCCGTAGCTGTAGCCGTATCTGGAGCATTCAGCATCCGGCGTGGAGCACCTGAGTGGCGGGTAATAAAATGCGCATTTGTGCACAAAATTACGACAGTTTAGAGCTGTTGCTTCAGTTGGCAGCTGGATTGGCCGTGCCCGGATCGAAAGTAATTCCCTGACGGTGACTGCCAGTGCTGAGCTGTGGGCAATGGGTCCGTGCTCCCTGCTCCCTGCACGGCGTACAACTTTCTTTTCGCTTTTTGCCCGGGGCCACCAACAAGAACCGGGCGCCAGCAAAGTTATTTTCAATAAGCTGCTTGCGGCTAAAACTGCGGAAATCAACAGCAGCCGTAAAGTTGCAAACTGTTTTTGTACCGAGGCTTCCTTCCACCTGCCCTGGGTACCAATACCGTTGAACTTTCCTTGAATGGCAAAATATTGAGATTGCCGAAAGTTAACTACTGGAGGCCAACTATGCGGAACACTATTAAGTCTTGTGCCAGCGCCCGCTTTACGGGTAATAAATATGCATGAGCGGCATTAGCGCCGCCGGCGAGTGGATTCGGTTCACTCCTCCATTCAAGTGCGGGCAACCATCCAGCTCAACAACTCCTCCAAGTCCTGCGGTCCTGCAGTCCTGCGGTCCTGCTAGTCCTGTTGGTCCTGCTCGCCTGGGAATGTGGGGCCATTCATTTATGTGTTGGCAACTATTTTTATTGCATATTTTCGGGACTGCGGCGAAATTAATTGCACTTGAGCTATGTGCATTTACCGTAATGAGCTCCAGAAGGGAGCCATCCGTCCGGCGGCCAGAAGGGGGTCCTGCCAACTGCAGGAACCGACGAGGCGGAGAGGGTGGCGCGCCCAAAGCTCTTGACTGCAATTAACTTTAATTACGGCAACAATTGTCGCCGAGCTGGGGGAAGTTTGGGGGCCGATGTTGTTGCTCGACTTGTTTAACAGCTACTTAAATCCGGGCCGCTTTTCAATTGTCGCACACATTGCTCATACGCCCCATTGTGCAGGCGATGCCACGGCACCGGGCGAACGCTTAGCTGCTAATGGAGTTATACGGAGCAGGATTTGGAGCCCCACCGAAGTAAGCAGCTCCCCAAAAGATTCTTTGTTGTAAAAGAGCAGTTTTTCAGACACACCGAAACAAAAACAGTGGTGCAATTGCAACTTAAATAGCCAGACAGGTCACTTTTAAAAATTCGAGACGCTTTTAGCTGGTAAATTTCTATCATATTTGTTAAATATTAACAATATTAGAGCTTAAAATATAGTAGTATTATTTTTAATCCAATATTATTATTTAGGGAATTCAATATTACTATATTTACAACGTTTTCTCGTAATGGATGCACAAGTATGATAAAATAAGGCTCAAATACAAACGCAGACATTTTTTTGTGAGCTTGTAGGGTCTCAACGATAATACATATATACGATAAAATACAAAAGTGTGTACTTATATTTTATAAAAGGTTATTAAAGAAGTATTTTTATTAACCCATATGTAATATTTAAGTACTATACTTGTATTTACACACTTTCCTGGTAATGTAAACGCTAGTATGATAAAATAAGGTTAAAATATAATAAAAAACACCTTTGTCGCCCGAATTTTTGTGAACGTGTAGGGTCTTAGCTATAATATACATATACAAAAGTGTGTACTTATATATGAACGTGCAGACGGAAAATCAGAGCTAATAATGTTGTTGCTGCAGCGTTTGCTGCACCGAGTGCCAGGTCCCCGGACGGCTCATTAAGCTGTAATGCCAATGGGAAGCGGAGCTTGGGCTCATTGTGCGCACGCTGTCGCTGGTTGGCTGGCAACAAGTTATAGGAATTTTCGCTTTACATTTCCATGGCTTACCTGCTTAATTAGCTTCATTTGTGACATGTGCATCGAGTTACAGAGGTAGGCGGCCAAACTTGATAGTTTTTTGTTTGTCAAAGGGCAGAAAAACAGAAAGCCGTGCCATAACACAGCCACAAAAAATAACGACCACAGGAAAACATGAAATTTAACCTCATCCATTCCCCATTAAGACAGCCACGAAGCAACATTGAACAATTAGTCGGGCATGCCATGCATTGTTTCCGCTCTCACAGTAATTTATTGCTTGATTCCTTAATGTTTGTTAAGCCTAGCAATTAAGCGAGCAGCGGAATGCATTTGCATCTTGAGCCCCTGCTGTCAGATCACAGAAAATTTTAATTGCTCGAAAATGCGAGTGTGCGGAATTGTGAAATTGTGAAAATGCCCGCAATCAGCGGTTGATAACTGCGGGCATTTTGCTTCGTTTGCGTCCCCGCTGGGTCCGCTGATTGAACAGCAAGCTATAGCACTTTTCCACGGAAAATAAACAATCCAGCCAACGCTTTCATTTCAGAGCCCATGATGGTTGAACACGGTACTCGCAAAAAGCAAGGGTATATTGGCTTTGTGCGAATGTATTCATCTGTGGCGTCCAATTTAAACGCTAGGTTCATTAAATTTTTTATAATTTTTGTTTATTCCTGCTCAAAGAACCTAGTGGTTATACATAGGTATTTCCGTAAGCACAAACACATGTCTTCCTAAACCGACGCCCAATCTTCTTACCATCTCCGAGTACGACGTGTTTATTCATACAGACGGACAGACAGACGGAAAGACAGAGAGACAGCCAGATAGACAGACAAACAGACGGACATGGCTAGATCGACTCGGCTTTTGATTCTGATCTAGAATATATGTATATACTTTATAGAGTCGGCAACGCTTCCCTTTCCCTGTTACAAACATTGCACAAACTTAATATACCATTTGTACCTTAGGGTACATGGTATAAAAAGATGGAGAGGATCATTATTCCTTTGGTGTCACCCACCTTACCAACGCTACAATGCCTCCAAGGACCTGTTACACCATTCGAAGACTTATGTTAATTTTTTATAGTTGTTCTCTCTTTTCACCACCTTTTAAATACGATAGTCTACGGGTATATGGTTTCCTTGGAGTATTTATCGTGCGTTTAAAGTCAAGACTTTTGACACAAAACACTCTACTATAGCCGTCCTTTTTCTTTTATAATTATTAATTTTTATAATTTTTGCTACTTTAAAGTTTCATATTTAAGGTATATTATCTGTGTACCCGTCTTTTGCCCGCATATCTGAAAGAACTCCACTTTCCTATTTGGAATTCATTGAGCAGAAAATACATTTCGTTTATAGCTTTAAACTGCTCGCGATTTAATTTGATTCAATTTTCATTTCCGCCGTGCATCTCATCCACGTATTCCCTTTGAGTGGATGAATGTGAGTGAGTGGAGAGCAGCACAAACATCTACACAAAATTAAAAACAAATTAAATTCCTCTTCGCTACATTTCACTTCCGTGCGCACACGAAGGACAAAAATTGCGAAAGACCGAGACAGGGTCCGTTGGTCCGGGGGTCCAGTGCGCCAACCTTCTCGCATAGTTACCAAATTAAAGTTTTGCACCAGCACCAATACAGAAATCTATAAAGAACAAATACATGGAACGGTTGGCCAAGTTTGTAGAAGAAAACCTTTGGCCGGCGGCAACGCCATTAAAGCAATACTACGCATAGTTTGGCTAACTGAAACCGGGGCTTGGCCGCACCGGACGGAGCAGGTCCAAAGCCAAGCCCGTTGGCTGCCAAGAGGTCAGCAAGGCGATGGTGCCGATGCTGGTGCTGGTGCTGGCCAGGGTTTCATGAGCGCCACGGCAAAATTGAAACTTTTGATTGAATACAAACTACAATCTCGGCAGCGAGCCGAGCCGGACGAACTTTCATTCAACTCGGTCTGCGTCTCGGTCCTGGGATTGCGTTGGGATGGGTTGGGTTTGGGGATGTGATGGGTACAGTTTGATTGCCTGGCAAGCTCCTGGTTTACCGTTACCTGACCCCCAACCTCCAAGCAGGTCCTGGTCCTGGTCCTGCTTCTGCTGCGACTGCTGGCAGAGCTTTCACGCTGTCTTGCCTTTGGCTGCAAACTTAGTTTTCGAAAATTAAAATAATACAATAAAGATTATATAACAGGCAGTCAGACCGGCCAACAGGCAAGACTGCTGCCATTACACAGAGCAAAACTACCGATTAATTAAGGTTTTAAATAATAATTTAAGAGCTTATTAAGCTCAGGATCAATCAAATTAATTCTAGAAAGCAACCAACCACAATGAGTTTCATTTACTCTGCATGCTATGTAATTATTTAGAATCATTTTTTTCACTACTCAACCGACGTGAGCCATTTTAAATGCAGTTTGGGGTAAAGCTTCTAGGAAATTGTAGCCAAAACGGGCAGAGCAGGCCATCAAATACCTATGGTATATATAGACAGCACGTATGTATCCATTTTTCCCCGGCATTTAACCAATAAATAATAATTTCACTTTAGATAATCGTTTGGGGCCAGGCGCACCGCCCCCCGAGGATAGCCTTGGTCCCCGATCACCGTGACAAGTTCCGAGAATCCTGATTCCAAGTTCAAGCCAAAAACAAAGTGCACAGAATTGGCAGCTGCTCCGGCAATATTCCCAATATCCCAAAAAGCAAAAATATGGCTCAATTCAGGGGCGGTGCTCGGTGCTTTTTTCTTGTCCACGGACAGGCTTCAGGGGAAGGGAAAGAAAAGTCTAAGGCGATAATCAGGATAATGAAGACAGGGAAAAGTTATGAAATCGTTGTCAAAAAGAAAAGGGCGAGTGCGAGGCAGGGGACAGCGAAAGAGAACAAAGCGAATGTCTGGCGGGAAATTCATGCTGATGAAAAATGCTTTTCATGCGCGCTGCCATTTACCACGAATGTCGATGTGTCTGGCTTTGTGTGTGGATGTTGTGCACGAGCATTTCTTAAGCGCCTAGCAGCATATTCATGACATGGCCAAAATTTGAAATAGGCCTAAATAAAAACAGCTGAAGGCTGAAACAAACACTCACAGGCCCGTCCGTCCTCGCACACATACCCCAAGTGCTTTTTTGGCCCTCAAAAGAGGCTGCCGCAAAAAAGTATCTCAATCTGAGACTCACTCAACCGCACCCACATCTCGAGACTCGAGTGGAGCGGAAAATATGTCAAACAATGACCTTGAATTGAGTGAGTGCGGCGGCCGAGTGAAGTGGCAGGCTGAGCGGAGCGGAGCAGGTTACATTAACAGCTTTCAAGGACTTTTAACAGCGGCTGAGATTGAGCATCCTGGTGGGATTTCATTCAGAAATGCTTAGGCCCCGTTGTCCAAATTGTAATTAGGCAAAAACATGTGTGCATGAATCGATAATAAATGGCTAATCACTGACATTCCGCTGAGAAATATGACCCGAACGTTCGCCGGCTATCCATCATCCGGGGAAGGAAATTCGATACACTTGCATGTGGCTGCCAATCTCGGTGGCAAATAAAAATTCAGGTATCAGGTACCAGGTACACGCATTTCTTGGCACATTGTTAACATGGTCTTTGACAGTTGTCTTTGCCTTGCCGCCGGCATAATTCTCATTAAAGTTGATTGAGCGAAAAACTTCATTACAAGGCCCTTGGCATCTTACTTTTCCGTTTCCTCGCTGCCTCCTCCTGCGCCCCCATCTCCATCGTCGTCTCCGAATTTTCTTTACTTTTCTTTTGTGGGGCGGTGTGTGTGTGCTGAGGAAATTAAATTTTGTGCCCCATAAGACACACAGAAGCAGGTTAACGAAGATTGGGGGGCTCGGAGCGACATTAGGGGGCGGTGAACAAGACATTTTGCAAGTGCTTTCAATTCATTTGGCTCTTATTAAAATGCTTAACTAACCTTTGGCAACTTTTAGCTGCATCCACAGATGAGGCAGCGGCAGCGACAGCGGCAGAGGATGAGGCATCTGCAGCTGTCAGCGTCGCACGCCCGCTGCAAGGGATTATGTTAATCAGGGACCCTTACACAGCGCCAGCACTTTGCACTTTAACAAGTTTCGTCGGTGGAATTGGGGCTGCACTGTAAGAAAAACGTTGGCTAATAAATAAACTGTATAGCTAGTGAATTAGCCAAGAAACTTTAATAGATTTCTTATTGAAGAGATGAATTATTGCTTATAAATATGCAACCTACAATACACGCTCAATGAAAAAGTAATTGCAATTACATGTTGGTAGAATTACATTATTCAGTATAATATATTATCGCTTAGGCCATAAGCCTCAATCAGAGTGGCAAAATTGCAATAATAAGTGTATAGATCTTTATATAGAATATTTTGCAAAACAATAAAATGATTTTTGATGAAAAATCAATGTTTTTGGTTTCCAATCCCGAAATATAAAAGGCCACCCCTTCCAGAACTTGCATTCCCTGTTTCTTGCACGCAATCTCAAATAGTTAAGAGACAATTTTTTGGTAAAATGTTTGCACATTTTCGATGAAAAAACAATGTTTTCGGTTTCCACTCCCGAAAAAAAGCCAACCCTCCCAGAACTTGCATTCTCTGCTTCTTGAACACAGTGTCAAATAGTTAAGATTTGGTGGTACATTTTTTGCACAGCTTATAGATCTCCATCCCCCTTTTTTTGAGGTGTAGCTGAAAGTAGATGGTGTGGGGAAAGTCACAAGGCCAGCGCTGTCGCGCGACTTTTCTGTTACTTTTCTAAGGAACTTTTTCCAGCGACTGTAAGCTGGCACTATAAAAGATGACTCTCCTCCTTTCCGCTGCTATTTGGTTCCTTTTCCGTCCAGCCCCTGACCCGGCCCCCGATGGGTTTTTTGTACTCGAATTTCAATGCAATCTGTTGCCAGCAGCAGCAGCCTCCTCCGCTGGACACAGGCCCAGGCACTGGTGCTGTCCGGTAGCGAGAGTAACATTTAATATAAATTTCATAGCACAACTTTGCAAGCGTAACAAGTTGCCTATTAGCGCCCAGAATTTTTCATTTCTCTTGAGTAGTCCTGGCAGGCATCATCTGGTCAGCGAATTAAGCTGATGCGGCAGCTGCAATTGCTGTTCCCTGTGCCGCTGCCATTCCTGTTCCTGGAAATCTTGAAAGCGTCCGAGAGTGGGGCCGTGGCCTCGAAACAGGCAATTTGCACCACCAAAGGCATCACCACTACGAGTACGCACACGCACGCCTCAATAAATTCAATTTACACGAATTTCCAAAGGAATGAGGCCAGATCCAGATCCCAGGGAGGGGCTGCAAAAAATGGTATACGTGGAAGAAGTTTTGCAGGTGTGAACGGCAAGATAAACAGCAAACAGGTGTGCGCAGGGTGCAGGCCTGCGGGGCGGGCGTCCTTATTGGCATCGACATGCATTAGCCGGGCCGCAAATGCGAAGTACATACGAGTACGGGGGCGAAAGTCAAATACAACCGCACACACAAACCACCGGCAACCCGACCACGTCCGACGCACTCACCAAAGCTGAACAGCAGCGGTAGCAACAACAACAACAACAACAACAGCAATTACACCAACAGGCACAACAATGGGCAGAGCAAAAAAAGAGCAACAAGCTAAATTGCAAAAGAAAACTTTTTGCGGACTGCGGGCGCTGTTGCGGTTTCTGCGAGCTTGCCACAGCCGCTGGCATAAAGCACATTACACAGGACGGAATAAATAGGCTCCAGGATTCAGGATTGAGCACTAATCCCTTTTTTCAGACCACGATTTTCAGACCACCTTTTCGATAGCTTTATCTGACACAATCAAATGCACTGCCTGTACTTTTAATGCCACTTTCACGTTAACATCGGCAATATTGGACTCTTAATTACTGCATATAATTGCTGATTTAATTGGATTTCCCTTAACCACGCTTTTTTTTATAATTCCATAAATGTTAATCCTCCTGCGGGATATTTTTTCGAGTGAGAAATCAGCTTTGGGATGAAAGAAAAAAAGAAAACACGCACGTAGGCAACGAAAGGAAGAAGCCACCTTATACGCCTTATACATGCAGGCGGGACCGCTGATTGCCAGGACCCCATCGGTTGCCATCGGTATCGAAATGTGTGTGTCAGGCGGTGCCGGGGCTACGTGCAGAGGTGTAAATTAAATTTCGACACCTTCACGACGAGCATGCCAAAGCTTAGCAAACATCTACCTTGCCCTTTCATAAATTTAAAGTGGCAGAAGCTTTTATTATAGTTTTTGATAATACTTTCCAATTCAACAAGGTTGGTAAAAGTATAAATTACCCCAAAACAAAGTAGTTGTATGTTGCTCAAAAGGAAGTACTCGCAGTGTAGGTTAATAAACATTAAAATCAATAGCAAATGTGTGCAGAAGAAAAATGTTTTTGGGAATTAAAACCCTGCCGAAGAGTTGCTCAACTTCTTTTGGTTGGCAAACTTTAGCGTTCAATATTTTTCGTGGGTCCTCTAGCCGCCACAAGAAACTTTAAATTTTCCTCCTTTACAAAGTTTTTCCCATGCAAGCAAAGAAGCACCACAAGCCCCGTAGGTGCGGTGGCTCGTTGTCTGACAATCTCCGCTCGTGTTCGCGAGCTCAATATCAAAATAATGACACAGATACAAGGGCAAAGGAGCTTTGTGCCAAAAGTATTCCTCGGCAAGGAAACCGCCCTGCCAGAAGGATGCTTGGCTGGTTGCATGCGAGTGGAGAGTATCCGTTTCAGGCAGCTGCAAGGCGATCCCAAACTCAATGGCACTTTGCATTGTGACCCTCTGAAAAATGCAGGACCACGGCAGCCACGGCAGCCCATTGACATGTCGTATACGGCACAGGTCGCAGGTCGCAGGGCCCAGGACACAGGGCATTCTGTGCCCCATTAAATCGATTGGCTAGGTGCAGCAGCGGCTGATTTAACAACGTGGCGATGCTGCCACATAATCGATGGCCATTGGCAACCCACCTTCCCCGCCATCCGGGAACCCACTGATGAATGGGCCCAGAGCGACGAGGGCAGCAGTTTCGGCCGTTAAATCCCCCCTTAAATATGTTTTAATTGAAATGCATTTGGGCGTAGTGAACAATCAGGCAAACGAGCCAACAGGAATGCAGCACAAAGGTTTCGCCGATGCTCCGGAGTTCGGTAGGACCAGTGTTGCCTGCCCCCAAGATGCAGGGAAAATGGGAAATCTTAAGAGGCTCATAACTCACCAAATTGTAAAGATAATACCATAGAATGTAAGCAATTTAACCAATTTAGTGAGCAACAAGCTGTCTTCGTAAGAGCGATGATATAAGGTCTCGATTATTTCATACTCCCCAACCACGCAACGTTTCTTTATGAGTTGGGAAATTATTTTCAGACATGTTTATACTGCAAGCATACCCCGTTTTTAATTGAGTTGATCCTGCTTTTTCGCACGTAATCCCCTCCGAGGATAACTTACCTTGTGCAGCACTGATTCATTACGGCTCGATTGCACTCCGGCTCCCGGCCCTGCATTGGGAATGATTGCAGCGAATCGAAGCGGACGGGAAGGCCGAGCCCCGGACAATTGCAGCCCGCACACAATGCACTGCGTTAATTGGCTTAAACGGCTAGATGCCACACAGCTCTTTGAGCCCGTTGCCCGGAGCCGGTGAAGCATCCAGCATCCAGCACACAGCATCCATATTCGAAGCCAAGGCCCCGGGATGTGCGGCACTTGCTGCCGTGGCGGGGATGCAGCACATATGCTCGCTCGCCCCCTGCCCGGTGCAACTCATGCATGAGGCATGCCACAAGGCATCGCTGCGATGCTCATGCATGCAACTCTCGAGGGAGGAGCTGCAGGAAGACGGCACAGAAGGACCGGGCAAAAAATGGGACGCTTAAATTGGTTAGGAAGCTTGCCAGACAGTGTCTTAATTTTCCGCAGGATGTGCGCAATGTCAAAAGCAAGGTTTGATAAATGGCCCAAGGGCCAGGGGCGAACCGCCGAAGTCGGTTTAGAATCCACTGTAAGTGACACTCGAAGAAGAAATCATCATCATGAATATTAGAAATATTGGTGCAGTGATTAGGAAACTTGAGGTACCTGGCCAAGTTCCCAACTTTTCGGAATATCAACCAAGTCGAGCAAAAGTTAAGAGTAAAGTTTCTCAGTGCAGCCGTATGTAGATACTTTATGACTGTGTGGATGCCCAGAGTTTTAGACTTGAATATTTATGCGATGCTCCTTGAAAAATGCCGGGAAAAAGTGCTCGGGAAAGTTCGAAGGTTAACTGCTGGACAGTCTCACATATTCTGCGATTTATTTTCGCAGCTGCTTCCGGTTACTCATTTTTTGTGCAAATCCAGCGCTGATAGAAGCACGCCCCGAACCGGATATAAAGTATACCAAGGGAATTCAGAATTGTGCACGGCTGGAAATACTCGTAAGTGAATACGGCCCCATAAATCTCTGGCAAATGGGATTTAAATACTCGGTGGGGGCAGGGCAGGAGCTTGGTGCCCACATCACTGTTGCCCAGGCCAACCATTAAAATACATCCCTTGTTAATTAGTCGCAAAACTTTCGCATTAATTAATATTTATGTGCGGCGTCGGTGAAGTGGCAACCGCGAGCGACACTCAAAGTGTCGTGCAGATTAAATAATATGGAATCTTTGCTTGAATTTCGAATCGCATTCGCATCTCCATAATTTGCATTGCGCTTCATTGGAGCTGCTGCGAGCGGAAAAGGCGGGCTAATACGATTAGCCCCTCCCCGCCCCTCTAACGGTGGCAACCGGGAAAACTCTTTGGATGCTTCGGGGACCTCTCAATTAATTGCGCATTTGCGGCTAAATTCGAAATTCAATTAAATTGCAGACGAGATTAAAATGGGCAAACAGATCGCATTGAATATGGATGAGTATGTACATATTTTTTAATAACAACTCCCATCTGTACGCTTTTCCTCTCCAATCAGCATTAAATTGCCATCAATATGGGTTGCCAGTTTTTGAGAAAACTCATCCTACGTGCCCGCAGCCGGTTCGCCCGGAAAGTTTTCGTCGCAAAACTTTGACACCCGTACAACAGTTAATGAAATTGGCAGCATTTGGGCCAAGAAGAAGCTGCCGGCTCCGTCTTCGTCTCCGGCACCGCCAACGCCAACGCTCGGGCCGCTGCCACTTGGTGCCAAAATGACAATTGAACTAATTGCTTTACTACCTCGAACGTGCCTGAGAGGAGCCGCCAGGAGTCCTTGAGGCCTCCATTAGCAGAAATGTCAGAAATATCTATTGTCATAATGATAAAAGTTAGTTGAGCCGCCGAAAAGTTTTCGATTTTCCCCCCACCACGCCCCGCCCTGCCAGGATACCAGGATGACAACAGGATGGGAGGAAAAAATTCGACCGAAATAAATCAGGCTGAGCGGCAGATATTTATCTTAATTTGCGGCAGCCATCGCAGCCGTCCGGCAGCCACGTAAAGAGTTAAGAGTCAAGTTTGGACCCGGAGGAGGCGCCTCCTCTCCGGCCCGGTTGCGTACTAAATACGAAAATAAAAGTACTTTGCTGTGTGCCCCTTTTTGTTTTTGGTTTTTTTTTTTTTAGGTCCCGGCGAAACATAAATAAATAAATAAACCGCTTTTCGGCAAACAAGCGCACAGCAGCGCGCACAACACACAATAAACGAGAAGCTGCCAAGGGACCAACGCCACCAAATTCCAAGTGGCAAGTGGTGCCGGGAAGTGCTCGAAACAAAATGCGAAAGCAAAACAGAAACTTGGCCAAATGCTGGGCAGGAGCTTGGGTTTTGGGGGGGCATGGGTTTCGGGCAAAATAAAGCGCAAAGACAAAGCGAAAGCAAAATATAAATAACGAAAAAGAACAAGGAAAAAGGTTGGGCAAAAAAGGGAAAGTAGCACGGAGAGGCAGTGCCACTTGACGCCCCCAAGTCGGAATGAAATTGCGGCGGAATGGGAGTGGGAGGCAGCAGCATGCCAATAATAAATCAGATCCCGGCTCCCAACTCCCAACACCCAACTCCCATGTAACCGGGACGGGGGCTGTGGGATGGGAGGCCTCACGGGCCGGCCCGGAGGCTCGGGTACGGAAATGCGGCCTGCCCCAGCCGCCGACATCATTAACGCACGTCCTGGAAGCGCAGGACACTGGAGCGCAGGCCAAGGCCTAATGCAAAATGTAAATGCCGGCAAAGCGTTGGCAGAGCGACACTCGGGTGGTAAATTTAAATCCAGTATATTCGATTCTGTCTGTCTGTCTGTCCGTCTCTGTGTCTTTCTGACCAACTGTGTGTCTGTCTGTCCGTCTGTGTGTCTGTCTGTCCGTCTGTTCGCTTATATCTCCTTTATTTAATCCCAGTATACTAAATTTTTTGTTAAGTAGTCGTATTTCCGACGCTTCCGCGTAATTAGAATTCCCAACTAGTTCTAGCACACAGCTCATGGTCTAGGCTTCATCGAGCCCGATATTTTGGGTAAGTAAGCTAATTTTTTCCCTCCCCTCTCCCTTTAGTTCCCCACCAGTTCCCCTCGCCAGACGTCGACCTGAGCGCCTATTTCCCGGATGGGAGGCGAATATCTCCAGCATCGGTTCCGCCAGCTCTCCTGGCCAGCTCCTCCCGCCAGCTCCTCCCGCCAGCTCCTCCCGCCAGCTCCTCCCGCCAGCTCCTCCCGCCAGCTCTTCCCGCCAGCTCTTCCCGCCAGCTCTTCCCGCCAGCTCTTCCCGCCAGCTCTTCCTGCCAACTCTGCCAGCCAACGATCTATTGGAATATGGAGGATCATTGCGCCTTTGACGCTTCTGATCATGGTCTAGGCTTCATCGAGCGCAAAGTTTTGGGTAAGTAAACTAATATTTCCCTCCCCTCTCCCTTTAGTTCCCCACCAGTTCCCCTCGTCAGACGTCGACCTGAGCGCTTATTTCCGGGACGGGACGGGAGCTTCTCCAGCATCGGTTCCGCCAGCTCTCCTGGCCAGCTCTCCTGGCCAGCTCTTCCCGCCAGCTCCTCCCGCCAGCTCTTCCTGCCAGATTTTCCCGCCAGCTCTTCCCGACACTCGGGTGGTAAATTTAAATCAAGTATATTCGATTCTGTCTGTCTGTCTGTCCGTCTCTGTGTCTTTCTGACCAACTGTGTGTCTGTCTGTCCGTCTGTTCGCTTATATCTCGATTTTATATATACAAAATATTTATATATTCCTTTATTTAATCCCAGTATACTAAATTTTTTGTTAAGTAGTCGTATTTCCGACGCTTCCGCGTAATTAGAATTCTCAACTAGTTCTAGCACACAGCTCATGGTCTAGGCTTCATCGAGCCCGATATTTTGGGTAAGTAAACTAATTTTTTCCCTCCCCTCTCCCTTTAGTTCCCCACCAGTTCCCCTCGCCAGACGTCGACCTGAGCGCCTATTTCCGGGATGGGAGGCGAATATCTCCAGCATCGGTTCCGCCAGCTCTCCTGGCCAGCTCTTCCCGCCAGCTCTTCCCGCCAGCTCTTCCCGCCAGCTCTTCCTGCCAGCTCTTCCTGCCAACTCTTCCAGTCAACGATCTATTGGAAAATGGAGGATCATTGCGCCTTTGACGCTTCTTATCATGGTCTAGGCTTCATCGAGCCAAACATTTTGGGTAAGTAAACTAATATTTCCCTCCCCTCTCCCTTTCCTTCCCCACAAGTTCTCCTCGTCAGACGTCGACCTGAGCGTTTATTTCCGGGACGGGACGGGAGCATCTCCAGCATCGGTTCCGCCAGCTCTCCTTCCTGCCAGCTCCTCCCGCCAGCTCTTCCTGCCAACTCTTCCAGTCATCGATCTATTGGAAAATGGAGGATCATTGCGCCTTTGACGCTTCTGATCATGGTCTAGGCTTCATCGAGCCCAACATTTTGGGTAAGTAAACTAATATTTCCCTCCCTTCTTTCCTTTTAGTTCCCCGCCAGTTCCCCTCGTCAGACGTCGACCTGAGCGCTTATTTCCGGGACGGGACGGGAGCATCTCCAGCATCGGTTCCAACAGCTCTCCTGGCCAGCTCTCCTCGCCAGCTCTTCCCGCCAGCTCTTTCCGCCAGCTCTCCCCGCCAACTCTTCCAGCCAACTCATCCAGCCAACGATCTATTGGAATATGGAGGATAATTGCCGCCTTTGACGTCATCTCCGCCTTTTGGACCCGGCTGTCGCTTTTAAGGGATCACCTTCGTCATCCAAGAATTTACTGAATCATCGCACGTGAACCAGGAGATCCGCTGCAGAGAAATGCCAACCATAAGGAGATCGAGATCGAGGGGACCACCCCCTTTGATGGACTTGATATGTAACATCCGATGGAAGTCATCCGAGGAAATCATCGTCCAACTGGCCTGAAGCAATGCATCCAAGCAATATCCTGCACCGTGTCTGGAGATTAGGGAGATCGAGATCGAGAGGACCTCCTCCCTTTGGCCTCATCTCTCCGCTTTCGGGAATCGACTGTCACCTTTGCTGGAAGTCAACCCAGAAACTGCTGCATCATCTCACCTGAAGCAGTGCATCTAAGAGATCCGGTGCATCAAAAGGAGCTTCAACCCTGTGCAGAAGCCGCGTGTATGCAATTGGAACACGGAAACCATGGAGATCGACCAGTAACAGGGAAGATGAGTCCCAGGCGACTAACGGGTATGTCCAGAGTCCTTAATCTTTAACCAAGCATCGAATAATTGTACACGCCACAGACACACGCCACAGATTTTTGGTTTATTGGTAATTAAAATTACCAAAATTTTAGTGCAATATTTGTGGATGCTCTGAACCCTTTAGCGATCTGGCAACTGAGATTTCAAATGATAAAAAAGCACAACAAAATGTATCATCCCAATCAAGGGATACAATGAATGTATGCCGGGTATATAGCTTTTTGCACACTGTTAGCCAATGTCCAGGTTATTGTCGGACCCGAGTGGTTGAGTGGCGACATATTTCATGCAGCACGCGGCCTTTGAAGGTCGCTGTCAGACCCGCCGCTGTCCGGGGAAATGACAAAAGGGTTCCCCAGGATGTTTGACTAACTCGGACATTTATATGGCCCGGTGCAAAAAAATGTCTTTATTGCTTGGCTGGGGACACAAAAGGGAAACAAGCAAAAATAAAAAAGGGGACACGGCAAACAATAGGAAAAGGACCATTGCTGGGTCCTCGAACTCCATCCTTTGTGGGGGGCTCCCGAAAATAAAAAGATGCGAAAATATAAAACAATAAATAAGGGAGGGCTTCATAAATATGCCAATAGCCGGCCATTAAAGCCGCCAGGCCGCTTTTACGAGTCCTCAGCCGCAGGCGCGGGGATTTGAGGAGCCACTCGCTCCCACGTGAACGTTTTCATTTGCGCCCGGTTTCCATTTATGTATTTATGTGCATACTTAATGAATTTAATGTTTTATTAATGCGAGCACGTCGTTATTGTCGTAGCTGCTGTTGTTGCTGCTTTCGCTGTCGCCGCATGTGTCGTGCTCTTAAGTGACAAATAATTAACAACACTTGTGTGTGATGGACGAGAACGCAATCGGGGCGCGAGGGCAACACTCGGAATCTTCCAAGGAGACATCCTGGAGACTGCCGCCCGTGGCTCGGAGCCTGAAGGAGCTGCCGAGTGCTCCATAATCTGTTTAATGTAATTTGCAATTTATATTAACCTATTGAAATTTCATTGAAAGAGCGCGATGGCAAAATCCCTTCCCACGGGCAGCTTCCGCTTCCGCTGCTGCTGGCGCGGAAACAATTTGCAAGTCGCGTACCTGCCGCATTTTTTCCCCAAATAATTTTTAATATGTTTAATGGAGAACTTGGCTGCCTTTTGGCATCTCCTTCAGTCGTATCCGGGAATCTTGTGGATACGATTGCGGAAGAGGCCCGAGATGCTGATGCGGATGCTGATGCGGATGAGTGAGTGCCTCGACAGCATCGATTTCTCCTGTGTATCAAATGCATTATGAGCGTGATTTATTCATAGCGGTGCGCGGCGAATGCAAATTTTCGACATGTAACTGCAATTTGCATACATTCTTGCCACTGCCAATATGTACGAAGCAGTCTTATGCGGAGAGCACTACTGCAACAGCTCAGGGCCCGGGGAGCGGGCCAAGTCGAGTGAGCCAAGTTAGCAAAGTCAGCTAAGCAAGGACCTGTGCAGCAGCACACAGCATTCTTAGGGGGCGGCCGTAAAATATTTTTGTATATGAAAATGACTGCTCTTCGGCGCACATGTGAGAATATAACCACGAACCCCGTCCGCCCCGGCCCCGTCCCCGTCGGGCCGTCGCATAAACGAGTTTATGTTGCAAGTTAGTACGCGCAATTTGCAATTTGATGTTCGCTTCCGACCCCCGAAACACGCTCCTTTCCGCCCAAATCGCGGCCCGTCTGTGCAGTTTGTCTCTCCAGCTTGTCTATATAGTACACCCCCACATACTGTATCGGGGTGCCAAGTAACTCGGCAATCCAAATTATGGTAATTTGCCAAGCTCGACTGCGTGTCTTTGAGCGTGCACTTAATCTACTTTATGGCAGCGGAGTGCGGAGGCTGCTCCCAAGCTCAACTCGCCGGGATTTCCCCTCCAAAAGGCCAAAAGCAACTCTTTACAGCCAAAAGATTTAATCCACAAACTCCCACAGATAGTCGCCAATTGCCAACATTGTTTTGTTTCCGCTAGTGCAAGCACAAGGAAAATACATGTGTAATTACTTGAATTGTTAATTCCTTTGCAGAGTATCCCCAGATATTTGTCTCTGTGCATCCACTAAAAGCGTGCGATTCGTCGAAACCGTCCAACTTCCATTTGCAGCAGACAATCAAACTGTCATTGGGTCATTGGGTTGACTGTAAGCGATGCAGGCGCGGAAAACTCAATTGCATCTACCGAAATGCATTTAGCCTGCTCTCAGCACTCGGTACTGTGCACACGTCACGTATACGCCGCATGGGACGCCCCAGGACGGGGCCGGAGACTGAATCAGAATCAGAAACACTCGCACATGTCCGGGCAAAAACATGCACATTATATAGGCAAAACAAAAGCCAGATGACAAAACTAACTGGACAGGGTATGGGACAAAAGCCAAAAATTGCATGTCCTGGGGAGGAGTGCGGCAAAAACGAGATCCTGATTGACGTGACAATCCCGTACGCATACTCGTACAACGGACAACCCGAGCCAACAAATGAAAAACGAAATTGTTAAATAAATATTCATGTACTGTAGTGGACCCGAATCCCTACTTTTGTATTGTCTACTTATTTTTTACGAACTTTTCGACCCACTCGTTACGATTGTTTGCATTGGGGTTTGCCGACTTTTCGCCAGTTTTTTTCCGATTTAATTTTTTCAACCTGGTAATTGAATAAAACCTCCGCCGTCGACAAAGGCCAATGTAATGCGAACCAAGACGAGCTGAGCCATGAATTAGCCAAACAAATGCGAGGCTTTAAAGGTCCCGATACTTGCCCTTAAAGGCTTATTGGGCAACCCTTTTTCCGAGCAGGGATACGGTGAGTGATAAGCAAAAGGGTCGCAATTAGTAGGTGTCCTGCTGCTCACTGACTGCCTCTTAATATTGAACTTGTCCGTCCGCCGCTTTGATATTGGAGCACGTTCGGGATCCGGTAATCCGGGGATGCTATTAAATACCAGGGGACATCAACAATTGGCATAGTTTCGGATTGACTTTTTCCCAGAACTTTTGGCAGGCCCATCCGTCCGTCCGCCGACCATTCGATACGCCCGAAAATCAAACTACAATTAGGCGCAGAGTCCGAAGACGGAAATCTGATTCGAAGGAAAACCGGGGATTCCAAGGAAAGGGCAGTTTCACCCACTGAGCCATTAAATGTCAGGCAGTGCTTTGGGGGGGGACGTGCTGTCCATTTGTTTTTATGCTTATGCGGCAGAACTAGTCGCCGGTCCAATTTAGCAGATTCCGCCGCTACCAAGCCGTGACGCATCGAATTATCTGCTATCCGGGCTTAACTAGCAGCAGGATAAATATCCTGCCGGGCGGCCCCATCAAACTGCCTTAGGCAGGCGGTGGCGATTTGTTTAATATTTAATGCACAACAACAAGGCCGGCTGGACGGCTGGCTGGCTGGGTGGCCAAAAGGCATCGGCCAATGGGCATTTTATAAAATATCGCCCCCGGGGTCAGGCCAGACAAGTTTGTGGGCTTTCCTTGGCCGGCTCCTTTTGTGTGATTTATTTAGTTAAGCTGTCCCAAATCCGAGCGATGCACAAATCCCCGGCACACTGAAATTATGGAACCGTCTTTCGAAGTGAACGAGATGGCAACTATTCGACCTCGTCTCAAAAGGAGGACAGGACGTGTCCGTTCGATTGTCCGTCTGTCCGTTCGCTGGAATCTCATCCTTCGATTGCGTTCTGGAGCTGGAGCTGGAGCTGTCAGCCGGAGTGTATTGAATGAGACGCACGAGCGCGCAGGCCGGACCCGCCTGGACCTGGGTGACAGTCACTTGACACATGGGGGTCCAGGACCTTTGGCAAAGTGTTAAATCGGTTGCCACTCGATCCGCCCGAAAGGTGGATAGAGGTGGAGCTCGCATCCATGGCAACTCCAGGGCAACCCATCAATTTCGCAACCAGATCTGGAGCACAGGAGGGAGCAATCGATGCGGCAGAGGGATGATCAGGAACCGGCGAAGGCACTCCCTGCTAGTGAGTTAATTAGATGATTTAGCTGCCGCATTTTGGGCGCCACAAGCGCACATTAATTATAAACCCAGGCAGGCAGTCAGGCAGGCTTGAGAAGATGCTTATGAATTCCACATATTTACACACGCATCTAATCGCCCCCGGGATAAACGAGTCCTTGGCATTGAGACTGATTGCTGGCTTCATGGTGGCCGCCACTCCAAGCTGAATGCTAGCACTGAGAGAAAATCCAGAAGCTTCTTGGCAAGTGATGTGTTCAAGTGTTATCCACAAAGACTGCACTATATCACAAGCTTCAAAATCAATGGCAATCAAACCACTTTATCAAACCAGTAAAATATGTCAATTACAATTTGCAATTATGGGTTTCCCATTTGCCATAGCAATTTAGAAACTTAAGAAATTCAAATGATATCGATTTTTAATCCGAATTCTTGGTAACATAAATTTTTGAGTGCTCTTGAGGGCTCATTAAAAGCCACATTGAAACGTTTTACAAACGCGTCTCGCAGGCGAATCCGTTGCGTGAGTTCATTAATCGCAGCGATTTTGTGGCCACAACCGCATCCTGCCCGCAGAGGCGACATCTTGGGACTCTGCCAGATGGCTGAGTGCTTGGGTTTGGGGCTGCCGCATAAATCGAGCGGAAACGAGACAACTCACGGGCAGGAGCGGCCGGAGCGAAGGGGTGCCTGCCTTGCATTGACCATGAACTTTGACGAGGCGACCGGGGCCACCTAAACGATGCCAGACAAACGTCTCGAAATGAGCTCGCACCGGGTCCTGGAAGCCCTGCATTGAGGCCTCCTTCCCCGACTCTCATTTTTCGTGCGCCACTCGAGCCAGTGCCTCTGACATGGCCCATCAGTAGCCTTGTCATAAGCCCACTGTGCTGCAGTCTGGGCAACAGATAAGAATCCCTGGCGCAGTGGGCGGCCAATTGTCCCAGATATCCTTGTCCCACGGCATTCTGCCGCCTCCATTTGTCAGCTTAAGCTGCTTAAATTGCAGCAAGCTTAGCCGCTTGCCATGTTTCAAGCAAAGGCAGGCAGGCAGGCAGTCGAGCATCGCTTTGATTACAGAAATTAAACCAAAATAAAATGTAAAAAAAAAGCAAGCCCAAACTGTGAAGGAAGCCGAAGAGGCGCAAACAATTGGCCAAAACTTTCGGCGGGGCAGTTTTGTTGTTTCCGTTGATGCACAAAAAGGAAAAGTTTTGTTTGCGATCCCCCCACAGCCAGTGGGTGTATTTTACACCATCAAACCACCGGCGTCAACCGAATTTTTAACTTCATTTAGAACTCATTAAAAACTTTGGCATAATTGCATAAATTTGCAAAGTCAATGAGAAACTTGTCCAAGGCAACGACGGACCTGAGCCTGACCAGCGCGCTTAAGTGGCGGGCGGTAAAGGTGGCGGCTCCTTGGACCCAAAAAACGCCTATTGGCATCACTCTGGATTTTGCAGTTGGTCAAGTGGAACGTCCACTTCTCCCTAATAAGCGCGACACAGCTGTCGTTAAATGCAAAGTGCTTTAATTTGTCTCGTTTGCAATCCATATTAGCATTCGGGGAAGCCAAAACTTTTTTAAATATCCAACTGATATGATATACCAGTACAAGTTTTACTAAATGCCATAAATAAAACATCTTGCAACATTTAGTAACATAAAACCTTTGATGTCATGATAAAATACTGGCATTTCCAATTGACATTATTCTACCAGGTTTAATTTGTCTACATTTTTCCACAGAATATCTCGTTTGCCGTATAATCACATCATATAGGAGAATAAGTCTTGTATCAACTTCTCTTGGGTATATAAATTGATCAATGTTTTACAAATTCTAACCACTGTTCTGTAACTGGTTTGACTGAAAGCTTTCGTCAAGAAATCCAAATTTGAGCTAAAAGCTTTCTGTACTAAAACCCTCAAAAATTATATAAAACTACCTCCCAAAAAATGGGGGAAGCATCCCATTTCCCCTTCCCAGTTCCCTCTCAAGACACCCAACATTTGAATGAGTTTGGAAAATTTTATTTAACATGATTTGGTGTGTAGTTTATTCATCGTTTAAATGTTCTATAATTTATACACATAGACGAACTATTTACTTTCATTAAATACACATTAGTTCAACATTTATTGTTTCGCTTGTGTTCATGATAATTGGGTTGTCGTTGCTGAAATGATTGGGCCGTATCATAGAACATTTCCCCATTCACTCTTGTGACCAGAGACAACAAACAAGTATATATTATTAATATATGCAACTTTATGTAATATCCATTAATTTAGAGTCAAAGAAACAAACAGCTATTCATATTATACTCTTTGTGGTTGTTTTTCTTTCATGTTGTTTTTCACTTTAAAATGTTTTGTTGCATTAAAGCATTGTTTTTGCACTTAATATTCCATTGTTTAGTTGAGTTGCTGTACAAATTGTTCACAAGGTTCGGTGCAGGGACGGGGCGGGGCGGGGATTTCCGGGGGGCGGAGGGGGGGTTTAATACTTGTGCGAACTGGTGAAACGCCTAACGTAAGAACAATCGAACGAACGAACGAAAAAGATATAGAGGGGGTAGAGCAAAATAGAGTAGGCAATCGGTTAATTTTTTTTGTTGGAATGCTACGATTCTTTATGCGAAAATGATTAGAGAAATTATAAACAATTCAAAGAGCGCACACTTAAAACCTAACAAAAATATTTAGCTTTAACAAAACGTAGTTACAGGACAGTTTGTGTTGGCGGGAGTAACGACAATACGACAATTACGAAGCAATTCAATTTATATACAATTGCAAGACGGTTTCAATACTAAAAACACACGACAATTAATTAGAGTAGGTTTGCTCGCTTGGACAATATTCAACTAGTTATTGTTTTGGCTACGCTGGGGCGCCCTGCGGTAGATAATACATAAATCTAGGCTCTCGACGTAGTTAAGATACTTGTGGTTGTATTGTGGTTTATGTATATATAGACGCATACACAGCGGATATTGCAGGAGGTGGAGACGCGCCGCACGATGCGCCGCCGCCAGCTTAAATTATGAATGAAACAAAATTTTGGACAAAAATCAAAAACAAAACAATAAAAGGGATCTAATGGCGCGCGTCCCTCGGGTAAAACTCGGCCAGGATGGAGGCCGGGATACGCTTCAGCATCTCCTTGGGGAAGATACGCAGCAGCTGCCAGCCAATGTCCAGCGATTCGAAGACAGTGCGGTTCTCGTAGTTGCCCTGTAATAAATAACGAGAAACATTACATTGCAGATATAGAACCGGTCCGATCGGATGCTTGAACGCACCTGCGAGATGAAGTTCTTCTCGAACTTGGTCAAGAACTCCAAGTACAGCAGATCATCGGGCGTCAGGGCCTCCTCACCCACGACAGCCTTCATGGCCTGCACATCCTTGCCGATGGCGTAGCAAGCGTACAGTTGGTTGGACACATCGGAGTGATCCTTGCGGGTCATGCCCTCGCCGATGGCGGACTTCATCAGACGCGACAGCGACGGCAGCACGTTGACTGGAGGGTAGATCTGTCTGTTGTGCAGCTGACGATCGACGTAGATCTGGCCCTCGGTAATGTAACCGGTCAAATCGGGAATGGGATGGGTGATATCGTCGTTGGGCATAGTCAGAATGGGGATCTGGGTGATGGAGCCGTTGCGGCCCTCCACACGACCGGCACGCTCGTAGATGGTGGCCAAATCGGTGTACATGTAACCGGGGAAACCACGACGGCCGGGCACCTCCTCACGGGCGGCGGACACCTCACGCAGGGCCTCGGCGTAGGAGGACATGTCGGTAAGGATGACCAGCACGTGCTTCTCGCACTGGTAGGCCAAGAACTCGGCGGCGGTCAGGGCCAGACGCGGAGTGATGATACGCTCGATGGTCGGATCGTTGGCCAAGTTCAAGAACAGGCACACGTTCTCCATGGAGCCGTTCTCCTCGAAATCCTGCTTGAAGAAACGGGCCGTCTCCATGTTGACACCCATGGCGGCGAACACGATGGCAAAGTTGTCGGTGTGATCGTCCAGCACCGACTTGCCGGGCAGCTTGACGAGACCTGCCTGACGACAGATCTGGGCAGCGATTTCGTTGTGGGGCAGACCGGCGGCGGAGAAAATGGGAATCTTCTGGCCACGGGCAATCGAGTTCATCACATCGATGGCCGAGATACCGGTCTGGATCATCTCCTCGGGGTAGATACGCGACCAGGGGTTGATGGGCTGGCCCTGGATGTCCAAGAAGTCCTCGGCCAGGATTGGGGGTCCCTTGTCGATGGGCTTGCCGGAGCCGTTGAACACGCGGCCCAACATGTCCTCGGACACGGGCGTGCGCAGAATGTCGCCGGTGAACTCGCAGAGCGTGTTCTTGGCGTCGATGCCCGAGGTGCCCTCGAACACCTGGACGACGGCCTTGGAGCCGCTCACCTCGAGCACCTGGCCGGAGCGGACGGTGCCATCGGCCAGACGCAGCTGGACGATCTCGGCGAACTTGGGGAACTTCACCTCATCGAGGATGACCAGGGGTCCGTTCACACCAGACACCGTCTTGTAGGCTGCGGGGGAACACAATAAGAAATTATTGTAGTAGCTATTATATATTGTGACCCAACCCAAAAGGGAAACTAATTTAAAACCTATAGGAAGCATCCTAAACTTTGTATTCTCATTATATAATTGTAGTCAGTTTATCTAATCTAAAGTAAACATAGGTGGGTTCTTGAGATAATGTTAAATGTTTATTTCAACTTTGAAATTTCGGTTTGAAATATCAATTTGGATTTCCCAAATTTTCTTCAAATAACCTACAATACCTTCAATTCCTCAACATAATTCTTTAACCCAATTGCCTAATTAGATGTTCATTAATTTTATGTCGTTGGATAATCGGAAACTAATTCGAATGTCTTATATTATTGTACATAACTGCATGTTTTAAAGTGTTTAGAATATTGTATTACTGTGTTTCTTTATGAAATTCTTTACAAAATTGCCATGTTTGATTTTGGTTTATTGGATATTCTAAAACTCCCTGATGTAATAGTCGATATAATTATAATTTGTAATTTATTCTGTAATTTTATTCTGCAGATTGTATTGCTCTATAAATCATTGAATGAAATGCCCCTATATCATGTCGATTTCTTGGATATTGTAAACCTCCCAGATAATCAATTAAATTAAATTTTACTTCCGCTAAAATATTAGGTAATATTTTGGATGCATCTCTATATTCTACATAAAAGCAGTTTGTCATAAATATTTTTTCATATTGTATTAAAGAATTTATTAAAAAATTGAATTTATTAAAAAACCAACTAAGGTTTGGATTCTTAGAATAACCATACCTCCCGGATATATTTGAAAAAAATAATTAAATTTGTAATTGGGACCTCATATTGTTGTTTTTAAAATCTATTAATATTCTATTGATCTATTGCTGTGTAAAGCTCTCCCAGAAAATTGCCTCAAATTATTGGAGCTGCCTTTTTACAACAAAAACACGAGTCGCGCAACGCTCACATGAAAGTAAGAATCTGATAAGAAGGCGAATGTCAAAAGAGAAGCATGAGTAGGTGCGAGCGGGAGGGGAGTTGTGTCAGCTGACTATCCAACGGGTTTTTGGCCCTAGCCACGAGCTGGAAGTCGAATAGGGGATAGATAGCGAAGGAGAGAGCAATAAGGGCATATTATTGGGAAACCGATAACAAGAGGAGATGGAAATGCAAGAGACAGAATTGTGATGCGCTTTTCAAAGCTCGCTTTTATGCAACATTTTCAACACTGCAAGATAATTTACGAGTGGAAACTGCACCTAGTAATCTTTAAATTCAAGTTATTTAGCATAGGTTTTATAAACTAACATCAATAATTGCAATTGATTGGGAAAAAGTGAAAATTGACGACCCTCGGCTCAGTTATCGCCCCGTTCGCCACCCACCCGTTCGCAGTCAGGTGCCACGAATTGTGTGTGAATGGCAAAAGCAAAAGCAAACAGCTGAGAGGCAAGCGGTCATGTGACGGTGAAAATTTTCAATAAGCGTTAACTGCCCCGCTCTCCGGCTCAACGCCAAATGGATTTTCGATCCCCATGGCTGTGTTTTTGCAGCTACAAGCACACATGACAGGCTTTCCGAGGAACCTCTTGTTTTCACTTGTTTTCGTGGGTGCTGCAGGAATTTATTGATTTTCCGCATTCCACCTCACACCGCATTCGTTAAACATGGCGGACCCCCGAGCATCTTTTCTTGTTCAATTTAAGGGCGATTCTTAACTCCCAATCGGAATTATCGGGTCTGGGCGGGGAACCATCAAGGGGCAACTATCAAGTCTACTCACTCAGGCGGGGCTGGGAGATAAAGTCCCGGGAGACGGCGAGGACGTGCTCGCGGGTGGCTTGACTGGTGTTCATCTTGGGGGGTTTTTCTTGCTACGCCTCTCTCTACACCTTGAGGTACCTTGTACGGCAAATTTCGAGCTGTAAATGTATGTAGATCGTGAGTGCCGTTCGGAAGGGATTCGGTATTCGGCACGTACAATTTTTCGACTACGAACAGTACTGGCGACACGCGCAATTTTTGGCCTGCGAAGTCGTTGCGAGTGCGAGAAAAAATCGCCCTGGACAAGAAACTGCAAACTGACAGTGGGTTGAATTTGCTGTGACGTCACATGCCCGTCACATGACATCTGGCGTTAGGAAATAGACGGGGTTTTGGTATTTTCTCATGCCTTCGGCCCCACTCGGTGCGATAGATACCGCCGAACAATCACAACCGTTGTGACTCGTTTTATATTTTTGAAATTAAAAATAAAAAACACTCATTATCAACAAATCATTATTTTAAAATTCATAAAATAAGAAAAACTTGGTTTTTTTTCATAATCAAAGCAGCAATTTGTAAAAATTACACTAAAAACAATGGAACAAATGGATAGGGGAACCAAGATTCTATTAAATCTTTGAGTTTCCTAATCCTCGAAGTGAATAGGTCTCAGGACTTTTGTTTTGACATGGTTGTGATAATTATTTATTATAGTTCGAATCCTTTATAAATACATTTATATTGATTTCTTTAATGTTTAAACATTTTTCAGAGTTTTTTAAACTCTAAAGACATTTGTCTTAAAACGATCATATTTAGTTTTCTAGTTCCCTAGTTAATTTCCTTAACCCTAGAAGTGCATAATTCTCAGAAATTCTATTCCCAAAAATCCTTTNGCAAAAACAAATATTCAAATATTTTTATAAAACTTCTGGGGTAGTGCCTAGTTTTTTCAATAAGTAATCGTTTTTAAAATGCTTGGCAGTATTCAAACAAAACCGCTCTGAATCGGTTGCTTTTAGTGTTACCTACCACTGAATATATTGCCGCCCTGCTGCACCAACAACCGGCCACACTGGCAAGAGCCACTTTCGTGGCAGAAGTTTCTTTTATTTATTTACAAACTAATTCACGATGATTGAGCCTGCCAAGAAGCCGGTGCACCTGCCCGGCTCCACCAGCACCGCGGAGAAGCTCTGCTTCGACAAGAACGAGTTCATGAAGGTGACATTACCCGGTTAAGGCGGCAGGCCCTTTTAAACCAAGTCTCCCCCCATCCATGCAAAAAGGCAAACTTCTCCGTGGACGAGTTTCTGCACAAGAACCGCAATGCCCCGAGCCTGGAGCAGCTGCGCGACAACCTGGGCCTGTACCTGAAGGGCCTGCGGGCGGCCATGATCGATCTGATCAACGAGGACTACGCGGACTTTGTGAACCTGAGCGCCAATCTCGTGGGCCTGGACCAGGCCATCGAGACGATCCAGCGGCCGCTGGAGCAGTTCCGCACCGAGATCGAGGGCATCCACGGCCTGATCGACGAGAACGTGACCGAGCTGCGCGCCCAGCTGGAGGAGAAGCGCCGCCTGCAGGCCTTCAAGCGCAGCCTGCAGAGCCTCAAAAGGGTCTACGAGACGACCAGCAAGCTGCAGGACCTGATCGAGCGCAAGCTGAGCGACGAGCAGGTGGCCCTCCAGGCCGTCGACCTGGAGCGGGCCGCCCTGGACCTGATTCAACTGAAGTTCCACGAGAAGCACTGCGCCAAGCACCTGAGCGAGGATCAGCAGGAGAAGATCCAGCGGCTGGAGACGCAGCTGCACCGCCACCTGCGGCGCTTCTTCAACGACGCCCTCGCCGAGGCGCGCAACGCGAAGCCGGAGCCGCTGGAGCGCTGCCTGAGGATCTACATCACCCTGAATGCCTGCGGCCAGGCAGAGCGCGCCTTCCGCGAGGATGTGGTGGCCCCGTACATGGGCGGGGTGATAGGGGAGCAGCAGCTGCAGAACTCGCCGCAGGGCCTGTCCGGCATCTACAGCAAGATCCTCAACTTCATATCCCTGCACATGACCGACCTGCTGCGCCTCACCCTCTACTCGGACAAGTTTCCGGGCTTCAATTTCGTGGTGAACAGCTACTGGGCCGACGTGGAGACGCGCCTGGAGATGCACATGAACTCGATCTTTGCGCCGGGCAACTCGGAGGTGTTCTATGTGAAGTACAAGTGCACCCGCGACTTCCTGGGCAAGATCGAGGAGATCCTCACCTGCAGCGGCGAGCAGGCGGTCGCCCTTTATCGCCAGCACAAGCAGACGAAGAGCTTCGAGGCGCGCTGGAACCTGCCCGTTTACTTCCAAATCTGTTTCCAGGTAAGCAAATGAATACTGGCCTTGGATCCCTTTTAATCCCCTGCAACAACAGGAAATAGCCGGTCACTTTGAGGGTAAACTGGAGCCCGTGCTGCAGGACGACACTCTCGCCAGCAGTGCCGATGGCAAGTCCTACAGGTTGTCGCCCTTTAATGCCGCCCAGGAGGCCATGGACCGCTGCTGGGCCGAGGGCGTCTACCTGCCCGAGGTGTTTCCCAAGTTCTACAAGCTGAACGTGCAAATCGTTTTGCGCCTCTCCCGCTGGGTCACGGATGCCATAGCCGTGTCCAAGGGCAGCAGCTTTTCCAGGCCATACACGCGCCACCAGCTGCTGATTGCCCTGCACGCCGATATCCGCAAACTGGACGGCCATCTGCCGGACCTGCAGCGCCAGATTGTGCAGTCCGTGCCGGCGGAGCAGCGCTCGAAGATTTTCCACGATGTCCTCGGCAAATCGATGGCCGCCTTGGCCGACGCCCTGGGCGGCCACCTGGCCAGCATCCAGAAGACGCTCGTGGAGCTGTTGATCGGCGAGTGCGAGACGGAGAACGTGCGCCAGGTGAACGATCTGCCACGTTTGTATCGCAAAACCAACCGCGAGGTGCCCACCCGCTGTTCGGGCTATGTGGAGCAGATGCTGCGCCCCCTCAAGACCTTCTCCCAGCAGCACGAATCGCATTTGGGCACGCTAGTCGTGGAGCAAATTCTCTCGGAGGTGGCCAGCCACATAACCAAGGCGTATGCAGAGTTTTTCCCTGCAAATCCCCAGTCTAATTTGCATCTCCTTGCAGGTACTTTAACGTGGTGAGCGACGTGCTGACTTCGGTGCAGAAAACCGAGGAATCCCTGCGGCGCCTTCGCAATGTCAAGGCAGGCGGATCGGCGCCGGTTGCCAGCTCTGCTGTGATGTCCGACGATGACAAGATACGCGTCCAGCTGCGCGTGGACGTGTCGGCGTGGAAGCAGGAGCTCGGCAAGCTCAACTTCCAGGCCACGCAGATCGAGAAGCTGGTGGAGCTGTCGAACATGGTCGAGGACAGCATCAAGATAAGGGAATCGAGTGGCTAGGGGCAGGGCAGTCAACAGTTGGGGAGTCAACGAACGATTAGCAAACATACACTTCACTTTATTCTTGTTGAACGATTTCTAATCGATAGGCACAATTGCTGATTAGGTCTACGAATTGTATATAATATTTATATCATATATAAATGCATTAAATTTCACGATCGATATTGCTTAGGGCGGCGGCGACGCCGGGAATTTCCTCGAAGTTAGTCGCTGTGGGAATGAAACAGAGAAGAGATTGCGGGCTTTAGCAGGCTTTTCGCGCTTGTTGTCGTGGGCCAACGGCCGGCAAGGGATCGAGACCATGCAAAACTCAAGATTGCCAACTAGTTATAGTATGTACAAGGCTGTATAAAGGTGCGTGGTTAAATGTAAAGCAACGAGCAGTTCAGGTTCAGTTTCAGGTGCAGGATCAGGTTGAGAGCAAGACAAACAGAACGAAAAGCAAGCTGGGGGCCTGGCCCGGTGCTACTGGCTACGTTACAGTTTAAGCTCCTCGGTGTCGGGCAGCTTGCGGAAGAACCACTGCACATGCTCCTCGGAGACGTCGGCCAGGCTGGCGGGCTCCCACTTGGGCTGCTGGTCCTTGTCGATGAGCAGGGCGCGGACGCCCTCCTTGAAGTCGCTGCACTCCAAGTGGCGCACGGCCAGGCGGTACTCCATGATCAGGCACTGGGCCAGCGAGAGCTGCGAGCCGAGCTCCAGCTGCCGGAACGTCACCTTCATCGACGTGGGCGACATCTTGCAGAGGCTCTGAAAGTAGCACGGATCGGTGATAATTCGAGTGCGAAATCGTGCCGCAAAGCAGGCGCTAATTGCCAGCAATCCGATCAAATGTTTGAGCGCTAAAAGCGCGCCAAACACCACGTCGGGCTCCCGCTCACCTGCATCGTCTTGTGGGCCCACTCGCTGCCGTCGCTCTGCAGGTTCTCCATGATGCCCTCCACGGAATCGGCGGCAAAGGTCTGGTTGATCCGCTCCATGACGGGCTCCAGGGAGAAGGGCTTCGCCGGCTGGCAGTGGAACTTCTGCAGCAGCTCCGGCACCTCGTCCGCGTCCGGGCAGTTGAGCAGGGCCTCCTCCAGGTCGGGAATCTTGCCGCTGTCGCAATAGTGCGTGGCAATGCCCGCGTGGAAGGCGTCGCCGCCCTTCAGCCGGTAGCCGGTGAGGCCCAGGTAGAGGCCCAGCTTGCCCTGCAGCCTGGGCAGGAAGTAGGAGCCGCCGACGTCCGGAAACAGGCCGATGGCCGTCTCGGGCATGGCGAAGAGCGTGCGATCGGTGGCCACGCGGTACTTGCCGTGCACGCTCAGGCCCACGCCGCCGCCCATCGTGATGCCGTCGATGAGGGCGATGTAGGGGATCTTGTAGTTGCCGATCAACGCGTTCATGGTGTACTCCTCGCGGAAGAAGCTCTTCGACTCGTCCGTGGGCCCGGCCTCGACCACGGCGCGTACGTCGCCGCCGGCGCAGAAGGCCTTCTCGCCGGTGCCCTTGATGATCAGCAGGGACTTGGACTTCTCGCACTTCTTCAGGTGCTTGTAGATCTTGCGCACCATCTCCAGGTTGATGGCGTTGAGGGCCTTCGGGCGGTTGAGGATGATCATGCCCTTGTTGGAGGACTCCGTGGCCAGCACGGAGGAGGAGGACTGGCGGGCGGCGAAGGCCATCGGCGAGGGGGAGCTCGTTGTTTTTGTTTTTGTTGATGTCGCAGCAGCACCGCAAACGAGCGGCAGGTGGCCGCAGCTGCGATGGCCGAGGGCGTAAGCAAACCTATGGATGGGGCCCTGCTGCGGAGAGGGCGGGGTTAGTTCGGCAGTTAGTTGCGGACTCCGCAATTAGCATTACTTACCATTTTAGAATCTAATTTGCGTCTAGAACACAACCGTTCCAAGTTCACGCGAGTTGCGCAATAAGCAATCAGCTGACTGCCGTGCTGCCAGATCCGCGCACCCGGAAGTGTTTGGCGGGCGTTCTCAAAACGCATTCGGCAGAGTAAATGTATAGTATAGCCGAGAAAGGGTTAAAAGTTAAAGCTAAATTTTGTCAGGAGGCATATTAGAATATTGCATATTGTATCGAATTTGTTGGATTCGATCTCCCGGGGAAATAAATTCAAACATAATATAGCAGGCCCAGGAATTCCCATCAAAGGTAAATTGATAATCAATAGGTATTGGAACGTCATGTCAGACACGATGTCCCGTAAGTGTTCAACGGGCGTGTTCAAATTGAATTCGATTAAGTGAATGCATGTCTTTTATAGAAAGATAAGGGTTTCAAATCAAAGATAATTTAATGTGAATCAATGTTCGACTGTTGGTGGTTATGTTAAAATTGTGGCAATAGATAAGATAGAATTTGATTGAGGATCATCACAGGCGCATCGTATCACCTGATCGTATGACCTGAAAGTTTTCGGCGGGCATTCCCAAATCTCAAATGGCCAACTTTTTGGCAAAGTGAATGCTAGCTTTATATCAGAACATAAACAAATTAGATGAGAAGCAATTTAGTTAGACCGATGAAGAGATACAAATTTCTTAAATTCTCTACTGTATCCTCTAGGATATTGGAGGATACAAAATTGCTGATAAGGCTTATGGTGCATTCGGGAACACCCCTGCTGCCGTGTTGCGCGGTCTGGCAACCCTGGCCTTGCGCAAATGGCAGCACCGCACTTATCGCGAATAAGAATAAGGAAAACAAGCAATTTTTCGTGTGTAGTCGACTTTATCTTTATCTGTCAACAAATAAACGGTGGGTAAACACTTGTAATTAGCACGCAGCGCGAGCCAGCTCGGTTCAGTTGCCAGAGGGCCAGCAAGTGGCACGCACACTGTGACCGAGATGCCGCAATTCTTTAAGTTTTCCGCCCTGCGAACAAAGCACCGAAGACGCCGCTCATCCGCCTCCGCCTCCGCCTCTTCTTCCTCTGTCTCTGTTTTCATGTCTCCCACCTACACCACCACCACCACCACCACCCAGATGAACTATGAGGGCCTCCTCTCCAAGCTGGCCGACGACAAACTGATGATCTTCGACACCGTCGATGGCAGCCGGGATCTTGGCAGGGATCCCCCCCTCGTCGAGGTCGAGGACGGGGCCGTGGAGGAGGAGCAGGCGGCTCCTATTCAGACGATACCTCGTGCCACTGCCTTCCCCCTGCCCCCGCCACGGGTCCCCTCCCCCACGCCCTGCCCTTCACCAGCGACGGCGACTGCGACGGCGAACCTGAGAATGTCGGAAAACGCAGCGACAGCAACTCCGCAGCGCAAAATATCGACGTCATCACGTTTCATGAATGCCTTCAGTCAGCTCTACGGTGGCGGGGGCAACCCCTCCGCCTCGAGCAACGCTTCCAGCGCCGCCACGAGCTTCGGTCACGTGGAGCAGCCGCTGGGGGAGCAGGGGGAGCAGCCGTTGGACCCAGCGGCGGCCTGCCGCACGCCCACCAAGGCGGCCATGGAGTCCAAGCTGGTGGCCATTTGGCACAACGTGAAGTACGGGTGGAGCGGGAAGATGCGCCAGACGAGCTTCTCGAAGGAGCAGCCCGTGTGGCTGCTGGGGAGGTGCTACCATCGCCGCTTCACGCCGCCCGTGAGCATGGAGAGCTCCACCACGGACGTGGACGGGGGAGGAGCGCCCGACAATGCCACCTCCGCCTACGACAGCATCCAAGCCCCGCCGCCCTCCGGCCTGTATCCCGCCTTGAATCCTCAGCAGATCGACGAGATCGTGGTGCCGCAGGAGCTGGGCATGGATGCGACGGAGAACCAGGTGGGCGAGCACCCGTGGGAGGAGGGCATCGAGGGCTTCAGGCGCGACTTCTTCAGCCGCATTTGGATGACCTACCGGCGGGAGGTTCCCACCATGAATGGCTCCAACTACACCTCGGACTGCGGTTGGGGCTGCATGCTGAGGAGCGGGCAGATGCTCCTGGCCCAGGGCCTCATCTGCCACTTCCTGGGGCGCAGTAAGCCCAGCAAGCCATTGGAAGGGTTTAAAAAGCCTAAGAGCATCGCGTTTCTTTGCAGGTTGGCGCTACGACTCCGAGTCCCAGCTGCACTCCACCTACGAGGACAATATGCACAAGAAGATAGTCAAGTGGTTCGGCGACAGCTCCTCGAAGAGCAGCCCCTTCTCCATACACGCCCTGGTGCGTTTGGGGGAGAACCTGGGCAAGAAGCCCGGCGACTGGTACGGACCAGCCTCCGTTTCCTACTTGTTAAAGTGAGTGCAGGCCTAATCGCGGGCGTATAATCGCGGGGAATCCAATCATATATATTTATGGGACCCCACTTAACCCGTATACTTATATTGCAGACACGCCTTAGAGCATGCCGCTCAGGAGAATGCAGACTTTGACAATATTAGCGTTTACGTAGCCAAGGATTGCACGAGTAAGTAAAGCACTCTTGGCCTTGGGCCGGGCCAATCATATATCTTTCGAATTTAGAGCCCATGAGATAGCCAGATAGCCAGAAAGCCAGCAGCGGCGTGAGTAATCGGGGCAACCTTGCATTACTCACGCCACCGCGGCTGATAGCCCAGATTAGAGAGGTGATAACCGCGGCCCCGCTGCTTCAGTTTACATTCAAGATATCGAGGATCAGTGCTGTGTTCCGGAGCCGGCCCCCAAGCCGCATGTGCCTTGGCAGCAGGCGAAGCGACCGCCGGCGGAGGCGGCCAAGCCGGAGCAGCAGCCGCAGCACTGGAAGTCGCTCATCATCCTCATACCGCTGCGCCTGGGCAGCGACAAACTGAACCTGGCCTATGCCCACTGCCTGAAGCTGCTGCTGAGCACGGAGCACTGTCTGGGCATTATTGGGGGCAAGCCCAAGCACTCGCTGTACTTTGTGGGCTTCCAGGAGGACCGACTCATTCACCTGGATCCGCACTACTGTCAGGAGATGGTGGACGTGAACCAGGAGAACTTCTCGCTGCACTCCTTCCACTGCAAGTCGCCGCGCAAGATCAAGTCCAGCAAAATGGATCCCAGCTGCTGCATCGGCTTCTACTGCGCCACCAAGAGCGACTTTGACAACTTCATGGAGGGCGTGCAACTGGTGAGCTATCCACACACCCCAAATACCCTGAAACACTCATCCAATAGCACACTTTGCCGGCAGTATTTGCATCCCATGCGCTGTGCCTCGGGGGCCGCCGTGGATAGGACGGGCGGAAGCGGGCCGGCGGCTCCTCAGACGTCGTCGCAGCAGCAAAGCGAGCAGCTGGAGATGAACTACCCCCTGTTCTCGTTTTCGCGGGGTCGCTGCCTGGACCACGAGCGGGACGAGATGAGCGATTCTCTATACAAACCGCTCATCAAGCAGGTGGCCGCGCTGGCCCAGGAGCAGGGCGTGCAGCTGCTGGCCCCGCAGCCCTTCGACGATAATGATCAGGATGACAGCGAGAGCGAGGAGTTTGTGCTGCTGTAGACCCATAGCCGCATCTGCATCCGTTTCCGTTCCCTTTCCCCGTTCCAATTTGCGTTCCCGCCGTGCTGTGCTAGCTGTGTTATTTGCTCATTATTATTTGGATTATTTGTAGTTGCTAACCGCCTTTACTCGCTCGCTCGCTCGCCCAGAAAAACCCAGCAGACCAGACCCGTATCTCAAACACAAAGACTTTGTTATACCTTTACGCCCACGCATATATATAGACATAGAGCCGCGCGTACTATATATCTTGAATATTTACCGATGTCCACGTTAATCTCTCTTTTGTTCGACTTTTGTCGCATTCTCGCATGACTCTGCCAAAGTTTCCCCCGACGGATCATATTCACTCGCATCCAATCCATACATACATACATATGTAACTATGTAGTTTGAGGTATTATTATTTTAAAACGCGAATCTTGAAAGGAATTGAATCGTTGCACGCCGCACCGCACACTTGTCGCGGTGCAGTGCAGCAATTGTGTCGCTACTCTCGCAAGTATTTCATGTAGTCCTTACGTTCTAGAGACCTTAGCTAATTTATAGAAGTCCTCTTTTAATTGTTCGATCATTGATTAGTTGTAACACATAATTGTACATACATAATACCCTCGAGTAAATCGATAAATAAATTAACTATCCTAAACGTATTCATACTGAGATTCTTGGGCTCGTTAGGAGCTTGTGATGCTGTGGGACTAGTGATAATTGCTTTCTTCAACATGATATTGCCTTCTTCAATTGGCTTGGGCCTCACGCTCCAGGCGCTTCACGAGTTTTCCGAGATTCTCGCGCGCCGTCACGGCCTTCGCCGGGTTCAAGCTTATCGCCGTTTGGTACGCCGTGATGGCCTGCTCGGGCTTGTCCCAGCGATGGTAGAGCACGCCCAGATTCGTGTGGTGCAGCATGTTGCGCGGCTCCAGCGCGATGACCCGCTTGTAGACGATCTCCGCCTCGAAGTAGTGCTTCATCTTGCCCAGCACGTTGGCGCGTATGAACAGGATGCTCACCTCGTCGGGCAGGTGCGCCAGGGCCTGGTCCGACAGCCGCAGCGCGTCGTCGTGCAGGCCGCGATTGTCCAGCATCGTGAGGATGTTCGCCCAGGCCTTGGGCTGGCGCGGATTGAGGGCCACCGCATGCTGCCAGTGGTGCAGGGCCTCGGTGAAGCGCTTCTGCTCCAGATACAGGTTGCCCATGTTGTAGTAGCAGACGGGAAAGTTGGCCCGGTACTTCAAAGCTCGCTCGTAGCTGACCAGCGCCTGGTCGTACTTCCGCTGGGCCGCCTGCACGATGCCCAGGTTCATCCAGGCGGCTGGAAAGGCGGGATAGGCCTGCAGGGCCTGCCGGATGTACTGCTCGGCGGTGGGCAGTTGGCCGTGCTCGCGGTACAGGTTGCCCAGGTTCATCAGGGCCGACTCATAGCCCGGATACAGCTCGATGGCTCGGTGGTAGTGCATGAAGGCCCGCGTGTTGTTGCCCGTGTCCGTGGCCAGGCGGGCGATGTTGTAGTGCACTTTGGCGTTGTCGGGACACACCTGCAGGGCGGACTGGAAGAGCTGCTCCTCGTTGAGCCAGTCGGAGGCGCGTTGGCGCGTGCGCAGCATCATCACGCCGAAGAGGAGCATCAGGAGCACCCGCAGACCCGTTCGCCACGCGGGCCTCTCCACACTGCTCTCGTACCAGTGCAGGAAGCCGTAGACGGACAGCAGACAGAAGCCGATCGAGGGCACGTAGAGCGTCCGCTCGGCGATCACGAATCCCACGCGTATGATGCCCGAGGCGGGCAGGAAGGGGATGATCATGAGGCCGAGGGCCAGCATCAGGCCCGGCAGGCGGCGGAAGTTCATCAGGGCCACCAGGAGAATCGAGTAGAATCCGATGACGCCCTGCAGGCGCAGGTCCCAAATGCTGGTCACCAGCTTCACGCAGCCCAGGGCCCAGTCGTAGCAGAGCCAGTGCGGGCAGAGCATCAGCCAGATGTTCATCACCAGCAGGAACTGCTGCGACAGGCCGCGGGTGAGGACGTGCTCGTTGTGGGCGATCGGGTTGTCCACCTCCTTGAAGGCGGGCGCCTCAAAGTCCTGCCACCACAGGCGGGCCACCAGGAGCGCCGCCGTGCCCGCCGCGTGGGCCGCATAGCCCGTCCGGGCGCGCAGGAGCTGCCACTGATCGCGGAGGCCCAGCAGGTAGTAGCCGTTCTGGAAGTAGTCCAGCAGCACGCACGACATGGGGATGGTAACGGCCGACTCCTTGAAGAGCATGCCCACGGCGGTGAGCAGCAGGACGAGGGCCACGCTGTGGGCGCTGCTCCGGCCGCAGTGCGTCGCCGTCAGCAGCAGGCAGAGCAGGTGGACCAGGCCGAACATCAGCTCCGCGCGGCCCACCACGCCCGAGACGGCCTCCGTGTGGATGGGATGGGCGGCGAAGAAGGCCGCCGCGATGAGGGCCCAGCGGTCGGAGCTGATCTCCGGGGAGTAGAGCGAGCGGACGAGGCGCCACATCAGCAGCGTGTTGAGGCAGTGCAGGAGGAGGTTGAGGAACTTCATGTGGCCGGGGCCCATGCCCAGCATGGCGTACTCGAAGTGGAACATCAGCGTGGTCAGGGGCCGGAAGGACTTGTGCGAGTCGGGGCTGAGCAGCGAGGCGCCCCAGAAGTCGTGCGTGAAGATGGCCGTCCAGTTGGTGGGCAGGGTGCTCACATCCTTGTTCTTCACGATGGCCACCGTGTCGTCGAAGACGAATTTGGCGCCGCTCAGGCCGCCGCATCCGTAGCAGGCCAGGCAGATGAGGACCAGGATGGCCTGGCAGACGGCGCTGTGCAGGGCAGGGCTCTGCATGTTTGTTTGTTTGCAAATTCAAGGTAATCCACAAGCGCTTGTTCCAATTCCAGGGATTCCCCTTCAGCCAACGGCCATTCCCATTGCAACGCCGACAACAGCTGGGCGCTCTTCGTTAAGTCATTCAAATTGTCATTGCAGTTTACCAGGATATATGTTTAACAATATGCAAGTAGATTGTCAGTTAATACTGTGCAGGATAGGGGTCGCTATTCCGAGCTGTTTGCTGGCAAATTCGAGCTAATCCAAAATGTATCTCGCGTTCCATTCCCGGGATTCCCCTTGGCTATGGGACATCATTGCAACGCTGCCATCAGCTGGTAACTGGGCGCAATACGTCAAGGAATTCAAACTCTTGCGACTAATCTCACCTTATACACTTTAGAATATCCATAAAGATTACCCTTTGATGCTGTGCATTGTATTGCCAATTGCACCGCCTTCAAATTAAACTCAGGAAATTTTCAAGTGTATAAGCAATTAAATTGATAGAAAAATCAATTTGATAACTTTATAACTCCCTAATAGTTTCGATAATCACATTTGGTTGCCAAAATAGTCCAGTTTGAAGCTAATTACAAATTATTATAGCTTTGGCTGCCAAAATAGTCTAGTCTAGAGTTCCATTATATGATGATGATTGTTTTTCGTGTGTAATGAACCAAATTACACGCGAAAACAATTACCATAAGTCGTAATAGACACTCAAAACTTGACTAAATAGGCCGCCAAAGCGAATCCCTGAAATATTTCTCACATTCAACAAAATGAACTCAGCGACCGTACAACTGATTATTCTCCTTCCGTTCATTACGGGCGTAAGTATTGAATATTTGTGGTAAAAATAGCTTGAAATATTATTTCAGATCGTGTCAAACGTCGAGTTTACGAACGTCATATGTACGTCTCTCGATAAAGACTTCACCGACTTTGAGTACTGCTTCATAAAGTCGGTTAACCGCAGCTATAAATACTTTTCAGTGAAAGTGAATCTGTTCAAGATACCGATTACGAAAGTCTCAGTATGTAGAAAAGTATGTAGACTATCTTGAATATTTTCACACGCATTTCTCCTTCAGGTAAACTTTGCGATGCTAAAGCGGACGACTAATGGCTACAAGCCGTTTCTCTACAATGTTACAGCGGATGCCTGCAAGTTCCTTAAGAACGAGAAATCAAATCCAGTACTTGGTTATATGTACGCTTTCTTCCGGCATCACTCCAATATGAACCACACATGTCCCTTTGACGTGAGTCCACCTTGAAATTTCTTTTGTAACACTTCTTTAATCTTTAATTTATTTGAAGCACGACCTGATTGTAGACAAAGTCCCAACTGAATACCTCAATAATCATTTGTCGATCGTTCTGCCATTTCCCGTTGGCGAGTATCAGTTTACTACGCATTGGTATGCCTATGGTATAAAACGAGCAACTGTAACATTATACGTTTCATTGAAAAATTTTGAAGTTTAAAAAAGATTAGGAAGTACAAGGAATTGTACAGACAAAACACGGCTTCAAATGGTTTCGGTTTCGCTTTGTTTATATGCCGACTAGTAGCATTCATTAAAATTATCTTTATTGGAGCACGACTTGCTGTTCTTCATCCGATAGACCCGGGCTTAATATAGACTTTGGCATTGATTATAAATTGATGACAGTTTAAATAGAGCTACCCTTTAGTTAGACAACAGATTAAACATAATTCCATCAGCATTTGCAAGTCATTGTTGTCCGACGGAACTGCTTCATCAAGTGTCGTTTGTTTTCCGCAGTGGTCCCTCTTCTGCTAGCCCACCAACGACTATTAGTGCTGGTTGGCATCGTTTTAAACGATTTTTAGATCGTAGTCGTCAGCTCTAGCTCCTCCGTTTCCCTCTCGCAGCTTCTGCTTCTACTCCTCATCTCTCTAAGATACCTCCACCTGTTTAAAGCTCCATGAGCTCTACTTAAATCTACTTAAATTTTTTAATCGTCGCCATCAGCTCCTTCATATCCATCTCGCAGCTTCTCTGCTCCTCATCCTCCTGCTTCGCCACCTCCCGAGACTCCTCCTACTGTTCAATAATAGTAGGTATAGCATGGGAAGTGACGACGGCCAGCTCTACTTCCGGTTGTGGTTCCGATTGATTATGCCTTTGCAGTTGGTCCTGTGGCGCTGCATGAAGCCCTCGAAGACGAACTTGCGGCCGCACCGGTCGCAGAGAAACTCGGGCTTCTCCTCCGCACGTTTTTTGTGCTCGCGCAGGACCTCGACGTTGGAGAACTTGTCGCGACACCTATCGCAGGCGTAGCGGCGCTTCACCATTCCCAGCTCGAAGACAACTATGAAATTCTGGGTGCAGAAGGAGCATTTGAACTCCCTGGCCACCTTATTGTCGCGGTCCTTATCGTTCATAGCAACGATCGCGGCCTCAAGCTTGTCCTGATGCCTGTGATATTGCATGTGGGCCACATACTTGTCCTCCTCGATGAACTTGCGATAGCAGCGCTGGCACCGGTATGTCGCAATGCTCATGTGGGTCATCATATGGTCCTTAAGGTTCTTATTCGACTTAAAGACCTTACCGCACACCTCGCACTCATGGCGAACCATGATTCGGGGTCGCTGGCAGGCGCGCATGTGCAGCTTGAGCGAGCTGGCGGCGTTGTAGCAGTTTCCGCACTGCTGGCAATAGTGTCTCACTTCCCGTTTGCTCTGCCCCTGCTCGGCGCTAGTGCCCTTGAAGCCAATCAATTCCAGATCGTAATCGTACTCCTCGTCACCGATCTCCAATCCCTCTAATATATTTTCCTTGTCATTCTCGCCTTCGACCATCAATTCCTGGATGTCCTTCCCGTCGGTCAACAGGCCTTCGATCTCCTCCCCGTCGATCAACACGCCTTCGATCTCCTCGCCCTGGATCCCTACGACTTCGATCTCCTCCCCGTCAATCAACACGCCTTCGACCTCTTCGCCCTGGATCTCCACGACTTCGGCCTCCTTATCGTCCACCAGCTCATAGTCCTGCAATTCCTCGATCTCGACGTCAGCAGGAACGATGCCCAGTACCTTTTGGATACCGCCGTCCTCCGGAATGGTCTCCACCTCCAAGATGCTGTTCTCCACCAGCGGCTCTAAGTTTACAGCATGCCCGTTCTCGTCGATGTTTGGCTCCCGGGGATTGCTCAGAGCCTGGTTCACCTGCTCCGGATTGATGAGGGTAAGCACGCCCAGCTCGGGATCGAATGCGTACGTGTATTGGGGCTCAAAGTTGACTGCCAATTCGGCCACCTCCTCATTTACCTCTCCTTGAAACATTTTATTAAATGTAATAACAGATTTGGCAAAACAAAGAAATCGATGGAATCGATCGGCGCTTTCGATAGGGGCTTTTCGATAAATATGTCATTTATCATTAAATTTCAAATTAACAGAAATAATTCGAAATATTGTTGATAAACCACTCTTTTTTTTAATTATTTATTTAATAATTATTTTAATTATTAAAAGTATTATCAGGTTAATTAATAGTCAATAAGGAATTTATTTTTTGTATTGGCTGCCATGGGCTAGACTTGTAATCTAGTTTCGATAAGTAACGATAAGTAAGTAAAAAAAAAAAATATTCACAGTGTACAAAAAATACGATTAAAGTTTGGATCATTGAACCCGAAAATGAAATCGATTAAATTTTGTTTAATAAAACTAAAACATAAAATTGCTTCATTGCTTTGCTGACTAGGTCCATTCATCAACAAGAACGTTGCGATCATACAACTGGCTGTTTTTAGTTCGTTCCTCACGGGAGTAAGTTGGTGTTAAATAGTCCAAAAGAAAAATAGTTTAAAATATTGTTTCAGATCATGTCAACCGTCGAGTTTACGAACTTTAAATGTACGTCTTTGAACAAGCAGTTTACAGACTTTGAGTACTGCTACTTAAAATCGGTTAACCGCAGCTATAAATACCTTTCACTGAAAGTGAATCTGTTCAAGATACCGATTACGAAAGTCTCAGTATGTTGACACGGCAATCAATATAAATAATTTCTCACTTTTTATTACGTTAGGTAAACTTTGCGTTTCTAAAGCGGACGAACGGCTACAAGCCGTTTCTCTACAATGTTACAGCGGATGCCTGCAAGTTCCTGAAAAATGAGAAATCAAATCCTGTCCTAATATATATGTACAATATCTTTCGGTCCCACTCCAATATGAACCATACATGTCCCTATAACGTAAGTATGCTTAGCAGTTTTAGGTGAAACGTCACTTTGACCCCTAATTTATTTAAAGCACGACCTTATCTTGGATAAAATCTCAAACGATTACATGAATAATCATTTGACAAACGTTTTGCCATTTCCCGATGGTGAATACTTGCTTAATACGCATTGGTTTGCGTATGGTATAAAGCGAGCAATTGTATCAATTTATCTCACCTTGAAGCATTTTTAGGTTTGTATAACATTAGGAATGTCTAATAAAATTTCTTCCGGTTTCTCTCTCAAAATGAGAGTTTAATAAAATATTAAAAAGTAATTCTCCAACACCAGCTCATTACAAAGCGCGTCCTGCTCAGTTATTTAAAATCTTATTTTAAAATTAAAATATAACAAATTTAAAAGAAAATAAGCGATTAGAAAAAAAAACAAATAATGCAGCCTATATTTAACTTAAATTTGTACTTTTATTTGGTCTTTAAAAACAAAGAAATATGTATTTAAAACAACAATTAATTTTTAAACCCCCTTTGCAATGGAATTAATGGGTACTATAAATAAAATTACCTCAACAAAGCATCCAAATGGAATACAACTCAATATTTATATATATTCCGTCCCCGTGAGCACTCATCAAAATGAAGCTGAATAACTGTGCGAATGCACAACTGACTGTTTTTCCATTATTCAGAGGCGTAAGTTGGGCTCCAATAAACATCATAATAGGTTGAGTGTTAACGATCAATCCACGGTTGTATAAACAATATTTCAGGTCATATCAAAGGTGGAGTTAACAAACATTAAATGCACGTCTTTTGACAAAGAGTTCCTTTTAAAAGAGATTACGAAATTAATCTAATCGCAGCTAAAAGTATTACTCACTAAAAGTGAATCTATTCAAGATACCGGTTACTAAAGGACGTTGAAGAATTTTATTTGAAGTAACAACTACACAGCATCTTCGCTTGTTGTACAAACAAAACGCTTGACGCCCACGATTTGTTTATATTTATTCAAATAGCTACATAGATCATAAAGAAAGTAAATCCTTAATAAAAAGAATTTATAAGTAAAATTTAAATAAAGACGGTGGTAAAGTATAACGGTGGTAAAGTCTTCCCTCCCTATTTTTGAATGTATCAATCACCGTTTGAATGCCGATAACCCTATCGATAGTCGGACCCGATTCTTACAAAGCTGCGCATAGACATCATATGAACATCGCTGCTATCACAGCAAAAATAAACAAAACAAAGAGTACGCTAGTGGCTACAATAATGTCGGAGGAAATCCTTTTCGACTGCCTGCATGCAGAGATAGTCAACTACTGCCTGGACGGCAACAAGGTATGCGGAACTCACCGTTCCGATGATGGTGGGCCATAAAAATGACAAAATAGTGATATGATTCCTCCTCCCAGGAGCACGACCTGGCCACTTTGGAGTACATCGGGTTTACCACCGGCTACCGGTTGATTGAGCGGCTCACGCGCGAGGTGTCGCGCTTCAAGGACGAGCTGGAGACCATGAAGTTCATTTGCACGGACTTCTGGACGCTGATCTACAAGAAGCAGGTGGACAACCTGCGGACAAACAACCACGGCATGTACGTGGTGCAGGACAAGGCCTTCCGCTTCCTCACCCGCATCTCGCCGGGCACCAAGCAGCTGGAGCATGCGCCCAAGTTTGTGGCCTTCACGTGCGGCCTGGTGCGCGGTGCCCTCAGCAATCTGGGCATCAACAGCACTGTCACCGCCGAGGTGCAGAGCATACCGGCCTGCAAGTTCCACATTGAGGTCAATAGGAACTAACTACGACAAGATCTTTTTATTATACATAGTTACTACAAGCTACGCTACACTATCTTTTCGTAGAACGCCACAACGTTGTGATCAGTCCAGTTGAGGCGTTCCCTCAGGGTCCACTGCTGGTTTTCGGGCAGTTGCGGGTGCAGGGGGCTGGGGTCCGTGTGAATACCGAGCGCAGGCTGTGGTCCAATCAATATCAGCCACGTGCCGAGAAACACCCGCAGGTAGTCCAGAAAAGCACGACGATTGTTGAAGTAGCAAAAGAGCAAGGCACAAGGGTGGTCGCCATGGCAGCAGGTGGCCAGGAAGTCGGCGGTTACTTCTCCGGCATCCTCAACGAAGTTCAGCGGTATGAAACTGCGCACGGAGTACTTGCTCTGCCACCAATTGCGGTCCACTTCCAGGCCAAACATCGACACCTTCTGTGCCCCGGTGGTGGCCATTAGCCATTCCAAAAGACCACTGCCGCAGCCCACACTCAGAGTGCGCCGGATGCCTTTGGCGGCGAGAAGGCGATTGAAGCGCTCCAAGTCCCCGGCTGTGGGCCACACCCAGAGCAGCTTGCGCTTGAGCTGCTGGTCCAGGCCGTCGCCCAGGGCCAGCAACTTGCGCCAGTTCCCGGCCACATCGTCGGTTAAGTAATAAATTTCCCGCAGGGTCTCGACTTCCGTACGCTCGTCCAACATGCTGAGTACTGCGTGCTGAGTGCTAGGGTAACACTCACCGCGACCGGGCGGAACTTGGCATTGACGTCGGCACGCGGAAATATGGCTAGCGGCCAACAAGATTCGGTTTCGGTTCGCTTGCGGTTGCAGCACTCAACTTATCGCTAATAAATCAACCGCCCTGCCGCCGACAGATGTCCCTTCATATCCGTCAATTCGTGTGCTCGTTCTCGTAGGAGCATTTGAAATTCTTTCGCCAGTGCATTTCGCTGAAATTAGCATCTCGCGGCTGTCTGTGCTGCAACGCCGGGTCCTGGGCACTCTGGGCGCCGTCTGTGCCATCCAAGCTCAGCTCGTTTGAGTACTCCTCGTTGTCCAAGTCGAGGATTATCTTGCGATACAGCTGCACGTTCTCCTTGGGCATGGTGTCCGGCAGAGGCATGGGCCCTTGCGTAGCTATTTGCTCCAGCGGCTGATGGAGGTGCACCGTCACCGGTTCTACGTTGCCCACGCTCTTGATCACGCTGTTGTAGCGAAGGGCCTCCGCAGGGGATTCCTCCGCCCCTGGGCTTTGCACAGCAGCGGCATTGGGATCCACAATTTCCACGCACGTTTCGAAAGTGTCCCCCGGATGCATGGAGCGCAGGTGGCGGCGCATATTGTCCTTGCGGCGCACGGTGATATCGCAATGGACGCAGCGGTATCTCTCATTGGTTGAGTGCTGTTTCACATGACGCGCCAGGGCGTCGGCGTCGTTGTAGCTCTTGCCGCAGAGGGAGCAGGATTGGCGCTCGCGACTCGCGTGCCGCTTCATGTGAATACGCAGCGTGGTCTGGCGCAGGAAGGACTTCTGGCAGACCTTGCACTTGTGCCGAATGCTGTTCTGGTCGTGCTTCCGACTGTGCTGCTTCAGGTTCGCCTTGGTCTGAAAGAGCTTGGAGCACTCGTCGCACTTGTAGGGCAGCCCGTCGTCGCTGTGCAAAGCCAGGTGGGATTTCAGCGATCCCTCGCTGCGGAACACCTTCTGGCAGTGCCGGCAAGCGTGCTGCTCCTGCCTGTGGGTGCGCAGGTGTCGCTGCAGGACAACCAGTTGCTGGAACTTCTTGCCGCACACGTTGCAAGTGTGCGCCGAGGAGCTATCATGACTGGCCAGGTGGTACTTCAAGTGTGAGCGGGTGGCAAAGCGCTGGCGGTTGAATAATCATTATGAATAGCTTGGCATCCCTCGGAATAGAACCATAGAACTTACCCGACCGCACTCCTGGCACACGAACTTTTTCGATTGCTCATCGCCGCAGGTCTTGTGGTAATATTGCTGAGTGCGGCTGCGAAAGTCCCTCTTGCACACGGTGCAGTGGAAGCCGCGCTCCGTGACCAGAATCCGCCTATCCACGGCGGTTCTCTCCGCCGCCACCGCCTCGGCGGGGGCACTCTTCTGCTTGGCCAGTCGGCATTCCAGGCAATCGGACACATCGGCCACCAGGCACTGGCGGCACTTGGAGTGGCCACAGCTCTCGGTGATCAGGCGATTCTCCCCCGTGGCCTCGCAGTTGCACCGCGGGCACTTGCTCATCGTTGGGGAGGCATCGAACAATGCAGCTTGCAACTGCAACGTGCTTCTTCTTGCCCCGTCAGCTGGGCGGGCCATTCAGCGGGAAACGCAGACACACACCGCGAGAAATTCATTTGTCTGGCTAGCACATCTTGTATTTACGACTTTATATCTAACAACTAAGGGTACAAAATGCTTATAAACTAGTATTTTACGAGCTCCGACTCTGCTAATTCCGCCTAATCTATGTTGTCCAAATCCAATCCGGCCACGTGGCCCGGAAATAGGTGCGCCTTCTGCATGGGCACCTGCACGAAGTAGCGGTCGCAGAACTTGGGATCCTGCCGGGTTAGAATCTCCGTGAGAACGGTGTTCAAGGGTACTTTCTTGCTGATCAGCAGTCTTCGGGTCTCTCCTGTGCCATAGCTGGCCGAGCGCAGGCCAAAGCGACTAGCCATTCTAAAGAGGCAACAAAAGCAGATTAAAACCTGATGGAGCTTGGAGAAATCTCTGTCTTACTGGTGCAGGGCGGCGCGCTCCTCCTTCGAGAACGTTGGCTCGAACTGCAAGTCGCGGAAGTCATCCGAGTTGACGTAGTTCTCTATCAGCTTGCGGTAGTCGGCGAGATCGCCCTGCGGATTGTTTGCGCCCAGGCCGGTGCGATTGCTCTTCAGCAAATAGCCCACAGGTTCCTCCCTTCCCTGCTTCTGGCGTCCCAAACCGCCGCCCGTCCATCCCATCAGGCGCATGATGCGGTAACCCTTGTTCCGGTCATCCAGCTTGCGATCGCCCAGGTTGTCGGCCGACTCCTTGGTCACCTTTATGTTCACGCCGTTCTGGCTCTTCTCCACCTTGATGGTTTGTCGCGAGGCGTTCAGCTGCAAGCGGGTCAAAGGGCAATCAATTGAGGAAACCGCAAAGAAACCGTGCTGCCTTGATGCTCACCTTGATGCTGTAGCAGTGGCCTTGGAGCAAGAGAAGTGCCTGCTTAAAGGCCGCCAACTTGGCTGCCTTCAAGGTTTCGCCCTGGGCACGGGCTATCACCTCGTCATTGATCAGCACCTCCGCGTATTTGCAGGTGTCTTCATCCGACGGGTGCTCGGGCANCATCAGCTGGGCGGGCCATTCAGCGGGAAACGCAGACACACACCGCGAGAAATAAATTTGTCTGGCTAGCGCATCTTGTATTTACGACTTTATATCTAACAACTAAGGGTACAAAATGCTTATAAACTAGTATTTTACGAGCTCCGACTCTGCTAATTCCGCCTAATCTATGTTGTCCAAATCCAATCCGGCCACGTGGCCCGGAAACAGGTGCGCCTTCTGCATGGGCACCTGCACGAAGTAGCGGTCGCAGAACTTGGGATCCTGCCGGATTAGAATCTCCGTGAGAACGGTGTTCAAGGGTACTTTCTTGCTAATCAGCAGTCTTCGGGTCTCTCCTGTGCCATAGCTGGCCGAGCGCAGGCCAAAGCGACTAGCCATTCTAAAAAGGCAATAAAAGCAGGTTAAAACGTGATGGAGTTTGGAGAAATCTCTGTCTTACTGGTGCAGGGCGGCGCGCTCCTCCTTCGAGAACGTTGGCTCGAACTGCAAGTCGCGGAAGTCATCCGAGTTGACGTAGTTCTCTATCAGCTTGCGGTAGTCGGCAAGATCGCCCTGTGGATTGTTTGCGCCCAGGCCGGTGCGATTGCTCTTCAGCAAATAGCCCACAGGTTCCTCCCTTCCCTGCTTCTGGCGTCCCAAACCGCCGCCCGTCCATCCCATCAGGCGCATGATGCGGTAACCCTTGTTCCGGTCATCCAGCTTGCGATCGCCCAGGTTGTCGGCCGACTCCTTGGTCACCTTTATGTTCACGCCGTTCTGGCTCTTCTCCACCTTGATGGTTTGTCGCGAGGCGTTCAGCTGCAAGCGGGTCAAAGGGCAATCAATTGAGGAAACCGCAAAGAAACCGTGCTGCCTTGATGCTCACCTTGATGCTGTAGCAGTGGCCTTGGAGCAAGAGAAGTGCCTGCTTAAAGGCCGCCAACTTGGCTGCCTTCAAGGTTTCGCCCTGGGCACGGGCTATCACCTCGTCATTGATCAGCACCTCCGCGTATTTGCAGGTGTCTTCATCCGACGGGTGCTCGGGCACACCGGCACGTTCGTCGTATTTGACGCTGATGGCCGTGCAGGAGTTGCGGAGGCAGCTGCGGTCCCCGGACAGGTACACAATGAGCTGCCCGAAGCGCAGGCCCTCGAAGAGATTGATCGGCTTGCCGCCGCCGAAGCACATGCGTGTCTCTCGGTTGGATTTGTCTGAGGGGGGGTCGGCAGGGAGCGACTGCTGGTTTGCTGCTGCCCCTCTTCGCCCTAGTTGTTGGAATTATGCATTAGGCAGGCTGTGGTCGCTGGCTCGTATAGTTACTAGTGTTATAACGTCTCTGCCCCTGTCTCTAAGCTAACTAATTGTTCTTCCGTCTACCTTTGGCGCGCTGCTCCGCCGCGTCCGAGGCCGAGACAAAGGTGCGCTTCAGGCGCTGCTCCCGCTTGTGGCGGAACTCCTTGGCGATCTCCTTCGACAGCTCGGCCACCAAGTGCATTGTCTCCGCAGGGTACTTGCAGCCGAGGAACTCCATGTTCACGAACGTCTGGGCGAGGCAGACCAGGCGCTCCTCCTCGAAGCGCTCCTTGTGGGCCAACATGAAGTCGCGGCGCAGCTCCCAGTGCTCCTCGCTCTCGTACTCCGTGCGGTAGGAGTCCACATCCCAGTCCGAGTCGTTGTTCAGCTTCACTTTTTGCTTGCCCCCCATTTCGGGTGTCGTTCTCGGACGCTTCGCTTTTGTTGACATTCTAGGCCAATCTCGTTTCAGCCGCGTTCGAGGAAATGCACGCTGAATGTTAACCGCTCGGATGATTGAGGGCTCGACGAGTTTGCACAAAATATCGATGATTCCGGCACATATAGGGTGCTTGCTATCGCCGTCTATAATATAAGGCAGTTTATATAGAGTCATTTTCGTAGCTGGAATCCTTTGAGTGATTTTCTTGATTTTCCTCGAGTTTCTGTCAAGGACGAATAAGGATTTGACAGGAGCGGTGATATTTACCCAAAACCAATTATTAATCAACGGAGCGACTATCGCTATTGTGATTGATATACCGATTGGGCGCCACCGATAGCGAGATGCCCATCCCTAATCATCGTGTCTGGCCGACTCAGCTCTAGTGCCGTGTGTGTTTTTAAGTTCCTGGTTTTAATTCATGATTTTTAGGTAACTAGCTCACAGTTGCTAGAACACACAACGAACGCCCGAAACTAATCGCCAAAGTGTCTCCGTAGCTGCCCGCCGAGAGCTTGAGAGATTGCCAGAAGCCAGCCAGCAGGCGAAACTGAACTGAAACTGCCAACATGAGCATACCCAACGAATACATTGCAAAAACGGAGGATGTGGCGGAGCAGGTATTGTAAATAACTATTCCCAGCTCTGAGCCGGACCTGTTGAGTGCCCGGCCCAGGCCTCCCAGGGGCCACAAATTGCGCGCACATCCGATTTGCATGCGAGCCCCTGGCAGCTGTCCAGTGTCTAGAAAACTGCCAACGTCACCCAAACGCGGCAAAGTTCACGGGGGCCATGGCGGGGCATTTTCGACGACCCATCCGCCCTGTTTGCCCCCGCTCACTGGCCCTGTGCCCTGATTAGTCTCCGATTGAAAGCCACCTTGTACTCCGATTTCCTTCCCAGCCAAGTGCACGATTCCTCTTCTCAATTGTTGCGTCTGCGGCAAGTCTGATTAGCCCATGTGCGTGCGGTTGTGTGCGCGCGCGTCTGTCTGTGTGTGTTTGCGAGAGTAGTTGCGGCAAGTGAAAGTGTTGAGAGCGCCTGGGCGGGGGACGCTTCAAGTCCGAGTTCCGTAATAGTGATAGCTTTCTCAAAGCTGCGCTTGTGCGTGCCCATGTGTGTGTGTGTCTGTGCGCGCTATTCAAATTACACGGAGCAGGCAAAACCCGTTAGCTGGCAGATAGCGATCCGATAGACACGTCACAGCAGAGCACAGCACCGATTTCCCCCTACCCTCTCGCCCTCCCCCTCTCCCTCTCCCTGCCGCAACCCGAGTATGCCTCGTATATTCGATCGATCTGTTATCACTGAAGTGGTGGTACCCTTGTCAGCGCATTCGTGGTTACCGTTATCGCATTCGGCATCCTGATTCCACCGCTCTTTGCAGGTTATCAAGCGCGGCAAGAACGTGCTGCCGACGGTGGCACGTCTCTGCCTGATCGCCACCTTCTTCGAGGACGGCCTGCGCATGTACCTGCAGTGGAACGAGCAGCGCGAGTACATGGACATGAGCTGGGGCTGCGGCAAGTTCCTCGCCACGGTGTTTGTGCTGGTCAATCTGGTCGGTCAGCTGGGCGGCTGTGGCATGGTCATAGCCCGCTTCAAGGTGGACATTGCCGTGGGCCTGCTCTTCTTCATCGTCGTGCTGCAGGTGAGTAACGCCAGATCACTATATGATACAGGAGATTTGTAACCCTTGTGAAAACCCGTGTGATTCCCGCAGACCGTGGCCTACTCCATTCTGTGGGACTTCCAGTTCTTGCTGCGCAACTTTGCCCTGATCGGCGCCCTGCTGCTCGTCCTGGCCGAGGCCCGGATCGAGGGTCGCAGCCTGTTCGCCGGCGTGCCCTCGATGGGCGACAACAAGCCGAAGAACTTCATGCAGCTGGCCGGCCGCATTCTGTTGGCCTTCATGTTCATCACCCTGATCCGGTTCGAGCTGAGCGTGTGGCAGGTGATCCAGGACATCATCGGCTCCATTCTGATGGTGCTCGTCGTGCTGGGATACAAGACGAAGCTGTCGGCGCTCATCCTGGTGGCCCTGCTCACGATCCTCAACCTGTACCACAATGCCTGGTGGACCATTCCGTCCTACAAGCCTCTGAGGGACTTCCTGAAGTACGACTTCTTCCAGGTGAGCCACAATCTCATAGTTCTTTCCATTGCCACTTTGTGACTCTCTTTGTGAATCCCCTAGACACTCTCGGTTATCGGCGGCCTGCTCATGATCGTGTCCTTGGGCCCCGGCGGCGTCTCAATGGACGAGCACAAGAAGAAGTGGTAGAGGAGAAGGAGGAGGGGTCGGTGCACTGAAACTGAAACTGAAACTGAAACTCCTTTTATGAAACACTTGCAACAATTGACTTTTACCATGTTTTACTCTTTCCGAGAAATGTTAGTTAGGATTTACCATAAAATGGAACAGCAACAGAAGCAGCACGACGCAGGCACGTATAAGAACTTGACAAATTTCAATAAAGGGACCTCGGCAATACCCTCGCCCCTGGCTTACTCATGGGAAACCCTTCCCCCCCGCCCCCACCCCCCAACTGCTCCCACCATCATTCGCGCACATTCAACTTCGTCTACATTTAAGAGATACTTTCTTTTTGTACATAACAAAAGCAAAAGCAAAACCAAAACAAACGAAAATCGCGGCCCGCTAAGGGCCCTCCTCCAAAATGCGAGAGACACAACTGATTTTAATATCTTTCGTCAATATCCGTGTATTTTTTGCCGTCTTTTTTATGATTTGTACGACCCCCTTATGAATAAGTTTTAATCCTCGGTGTTGCGTTTTGTTGTTTGATAGAGTTTCGAAAATGAAAGCGATGTATAAAATATGATGAGTGTACCAATTGACAATGATTTGTTTCGTTCGTTTATAAGCAAAAGTGTAATAGAATTAAATTGTAACGTTTTAATAAACCTAAAGATGAAATACTACTCTTCGTTGCCTAATTCAAACAAAGCGCCAACCGAACAGCTGGCAATGCGGTCTTATCAACACTGGCAATAGCGGTTTCGAACTTGGCGCCAGGTGATTGCCGAACAGCTGTGGTTGGGGGGGCAGGATTGCCAGCACTGGCGCTGTGTTGCCAAACACAAAACAAAACAAAAAGAGAAGCACTTATCAATGAGCTATGCGGGCGCGCTTGTCTTTCGGCCGAGCATGCCGACCGACCAAACATCTCGCACTTCGAGTTTAGGCCTCCCAGCAAGCGGACGCCGTCGAGAGCAGCTCTGCAGGGTAAGGATTCGAGGGGGCTGCGCAAAAGTAACTGCTTCCCCCCACGCTATTCCTAATCAACAGCTGTAGTTATAATTTGATGCTCTGCGCTTGGGGGTAATAATAAACAATGCCCAGTTGTTCAGTTGTTGTTGCTGCTGTGGCTGTGGCTGTGGTTGTGCCTGCCCTGTTGGCTGTACGGACGTATTGCGCGAGATGTGTGTAACGTAAGCAGCAAAGGCCGAAGCGAAGTGGAAAAGTAAGCGGGCATTTGGGCTGAAACTAGTTTTCGCTCTCGTTTCGCAGGAAAGACGAATCACTGCCACAGTGACACCTGCCTATGCCAACCCAGAGCGCTTGCATTCGTCGGGCGCATGCACCCTGGCTTGGGTTTCTTCTTGCGTTTGTTGTGTGTCAGCGGTTTCTTACCACTTTTGGCTCGCTTAACAAATATTTTCGGGCTTTGAACCCCGATAAGATAGCCGGGCTAACAACCTGTTGTTCGGGGGCTAATCACATGCATTGTTTGTTATTTAATTGCGGCTAAATTTGCTTAACTTTTTGCAGGACTTGTCACCACCACCCACCCCCCTCTGAAACCATCGCAATGAAGTACTTTGGCGGCGTCGAGGGGTATGTAAATTTGAAATTCAATATTCCCGGCAGGCCGATTAGCGCAACTATATGTGCAACTATATGGTGGGGGAGTGCATGAAACGTTTCCCAGGCTCGGGCGATAAGCTCGCAGCTTTAATAACGATAATAGGAAGAGGTACACAGTGGAAAGCAGGGCCCTAGGCCCTAGGGCCTGATGAACTTGACCAGCTTGGTCTCCGGTATGCGCTTGTTGCGTGTGATCAGCTCCTGGCCGTCCATGAAGGGTCGCAGCTCCGTGGGAATCTCGACGGCCTCCCCGTCGCGCTGATACGACTCCAGCAGGGCGATGAGCAGGCGGGGTATGGCCGTGGCCGTTCCGTTGATGGTGTGCGCATGGACGACCTTGCCGTCGCTTGAGCGGCGATACCTGATGCCCAGGCGCTTGGCCTGGTAGTCGGTGCAGTTGCTGCAGCTCGATATCTCGCCCCACATCCGCCGGCCGGGCATCCACGTCTCGATGTCGTACTTCTGGTAGGCCGGGGCACCCAGCTCGCAGGGCGGCATGTCCAGCAGGCGAAAGTTGAGCCCCAGGCGACGGAAGAGGTCCACCTCGGTGTTCTTGAACTCCTCCAGCTCCGCCTCGGACTGCTCGGCCGTGCAGATGGCGAACATCTCGACCTTGGAGAACTGGTGCACGCGGTAGATGCCCTTCTCCTCCTGCAGGCCCGACGTCTCTGCGCGGTAGCAGCGACTCACGGCCGTCACCTTCAGCGGCAGCTGCTCCTCCTCCAGCAGCCGGTCGGCAAAGAAGCCGGCCAAGGCCATCTCCGAGGTGCCCGACAGGCACTCGCCGGTGTCCAGCTTGTAGACCTGGGTGCGCTCGCCCTCGGTGCGCATGCCACACGACTCTATCACCTCGCGCGGCAGGATGTCCGGCACGGAGATCAACCTGAAGCCGTGGGCCGTGACAGTCTGCAGGGCGTACTGTATGATGGCCTGCTCCAGCGTGGCCAGCTGGCCCAGCAGGTAGTAGCTCTTGTGGCCGGTGTAGTTGCCCAGGTGGTCCATCCGGTAGAGGTTGAGGGCGCGCGCTAGCTCCGAGAACTCCTTCATGGCCTCCTGCCCCTCCGGCAGCTGCCTGTGCACAAACTGGGCCAGTTCGCGCGGCTCCTCGCCGTACTCCCGCACCCGGGGATGTGTGGCATTGGGCAGCTGGTCGAGCTCGGCCTGGAGTCTTGTCAGGGCCTCCGAACTGCCGCCCTCGGCCTCCCGGGCCAGGGAGCGGATGAGGGGCACGTTGTTTCTGTGCTGCCGCAGCAGCGCATTCCGCTCCAGCTCGTCCAGCTGGGCGCTGCTGGGAACCGGTTGGGAGTCCGCCGCACGAGCGGCTTTTGCGTCATGCGACCTTTGGCGACGCAGCAGCAGCCGCAGCCGCACAGCGTTCGACAGCAATTTCATCTCAATTAAGACGATGCGACCATCGGGTCACCTTTTAGCAAAACATTAAATGACACTCGCGCACGGTTTGTTAACGATTCTGCCGGCTAGTTTCTCGTAACCCTCCCGATTGATTAGGTTAGCAGGTCTTTTTTTAGGGGGCTGCCAACAGTCTGGCCCGCTTACGTCACAAAAATTTGTGCCGCTCAAGTTTGAACTTTTTTACGAGCGCCGTAAATTGGGCGTTTGTTAAAAATAGTTAAGCGCCTATCGCAATCTCTTGTTGAGCACTCTTGAGAATGGCTCAATTGAACGTATTAAGGCGGTGCATAGTGCATTCAATTGCAATTGTTAGTGAAAATAGTAGCAAGAGATAGGGTAGCAGCTCATACATAAGTAGTTCAATCTTAAGATACAAGAGTATAATCCTCAAATCACATAGTCTGTTGCCCACTTCTTAAGGAACTCTTTAAGGTCTTAACCTTAAAGAAGAGTAATTCTGATTACGACTTCCATATTCCCATTGAATTTTATATCTTTTTTTTCTTAAAGCATAATCCCCAAATCACATAGTCTGTTGCCCACCTTTTCAGGAACTCTTCAAGGTCCGAATCGTAAAGAAGACTAATTCTGATTACTACCTACCGTATTCCCATTAAATTTGTATTTCTTTTTGTTTATAGTAAAGTTTTTCAAGGGTTGTTTACATCTCTTTATGACCCTACTATCAGGAATTAGCCCCATAGAAATAACAACCCGTATGGCCCTCTTGATTTTGCTTTCTAGGAATCCGGATAAGAGTCGTCGATTGTATTGGGGATTACTGTTCCATATGGACCCGCATTTACAAACGCCTCAACTGGCTTCTGCCTATGCGTTGTCGAACCCAATTTGTGCGTGTGACACGTTTCGCTAAATGAATTCCGACAATTGCGGTCTTCTTCAGTTCTCCAATTTACAGACGCCCGATCGGTTAATTCAATTTGATTCAATAGCGTAATTGCTGGCGGTCACGGCCCCGCCGCGACACAATATAGTACAACACCTATTGTGTAACAATTATGACTATCCGGAAATTTGTAGTATGTCCTGGTAGCAATGAACCGACTTCTTTGTCGTTGAAATAACTCCCGCTTTGCCTTGGATGGCATTCTTTAGATTTCCCAGTTGAGGTTTCTCTTTTAATCCAATTTAAACCATTTTCAGCGGAGCCACGCACTCGAGTTTGGTGATCCTCGACGAGGGCGGCCAGTCGGTGGGCACTGCCAGGGGCCTGGGCACCAACCATTGGGGCATCGGCATTCCGGAATGCGCCCGTCGCATCGCCGACATGGTGGAGAGGGCCAAGGCGGAGGCCGGCATACCAAAGGACTCGGCCCTAACCAGCTTGGGACTCAGTCTCAGCGGCTGCGAACAGGTGAGCCAGAAGGATCACACCGCCCTCGAATGTCCCTAATCGCAGTGAACCACCCACAGGAGGCCACAAACAAGGAGCTGGAGCAGGAGCTGCGCACCACCTTCCCGAACCTGTCCGACAGCTACACCGTGAGCAGCGACACCATGGGCAGCATGTACACCGCCTCGGACATCGGCGGCATGGTCCTTATCTCGGGAACTGGCTCCAATTGCCTGCTGCGCAATCCCGACGGCTCCACAGCAAACTGCGGCGGTTGGGGCAACTTCCTCGGCGACGAGGGCAGCGGTGAGTAATCCGAACGGGGTTGAGGGAGTGTCTATTGCTCGTGGGGCTCACCGCTATCAGCCAATGGTATGTTAATGCCAAGCCAATGCCGCTATTTGCGATTCGCGATTAGAGGCCCCACAACTGCGATTAGGATTGTCTGATAGCGCTGATTGCCCCTGACTCGTTGCCACCGTTGCGTTACTGATGATGCCGATGTGCAACCCTCACTGCAACCTTACCCTCCACAGCCTGGTACATCTCGTACCGAGCCGTCAAAGTCGTGTTCGACGATTTGGACAACTTCGCCAAGGCGCCGGCTCCCATTGACAAGACCTGGGCCCTGATCAAGGAGCACTTCAAGATCGAAACCCGGCACGACATGCTGAGCCACTGCTACGCAAAGTTCGACAAGCCCTTCTTCGCCGATCTGTGCAAGAAGCTGTCCCAGAGCGCCGAGGACGGCGACGAGCTGGCCCGCGGTCTCTTCCGGGAGGCCGGCGTCCACCTGGCCCGCATGATCCTAGCCCTGCTGCCCAGCGTTTCCAAGGATCTGGTGAAGCGCGGCGACCTGAACGTGGTGTGCGTGGGCTCCGTGTGGACCAGCTGGAAGCTCCTGCAGGATTCCTTCATTGCGGAGCTCTCCAAGACGACCATAGCGTTCAACCTGAAGATGGTGCGCATCACCAAGAGCAGCGCGTACGGGGCCTGCTACTTGGGATCCGATAGCGCCGATTTTCACACACCGCGCAACTACGAGGACAATGTAACGATCCTGCACTTGTACAAGGCCCGGGAGGCTAAACCAATCACTCGCAACGGCGAGAGTGCGCCCTGTTGCCACTAGTACCCCTACGAGTAGTATTAGACATCCATTCCGACATACAAATCACGTATTACATGTGCAACCTGCCCCAAACAACTGCACTGCGCAGGCTACACCAGACTTTCAGCTCCAAATCAAAATTAGTTCGCCAACGAAAATGATCAGGCATTCCATTGGGTTTGTTAGAAATACGTATGAAAATTTTATTCGATAATGTTCATTGTATCTGTATCAAGTGTATGTCTCAATTCTGGCTTGTCTGTCATGTCATTCATATTTGCGTATATGTAAGCATACAATGTTCTTCTGTATTTATTTTGTAATACTTTGATTGTGTTTAAACTTTAAAGCCAATTCGTTTTTATTTTGCCGTCTTGTCGTCAATTCTTTGGCTAATTTGATTCTCAAATCGGGGAGCAAACGATAATGATTGCAATTGTGGTTGCGAATGATTTAAGATGCCAAACATAATATCTTAGGGGGCTTAGAGTAGAGTATTTGGGATAGAGAACGAGTAGCTAAATCGAATTCCATAGCTAGCGGAATCATATTACATCTAAATATATAATTGCTTGGATAATACATTTTACGTACTGCACGAATGAATGCGACATACCAAAAAACATTGCAATAAATCGAATTCAAGTAAAACCAAGTGGCTCTTTCCGAAACAACTTGTCGAGGTGTGGGCCGGGTTTGGCCGCTGCTCTGGCTGTTCCTGGTTGCGATCCGAGCATTAGGACGCCTTCCGCCGGCTGGGGAGGGTGGAGTACTAATTTGTAACTGCGATTATGGATAACCTATGTGTATGCAATTGGCTTAAATGCATCCCCTGCCTGGGGACGTTCAATTGTTCATGCTCTGGCGCAGCTTCTGGGGATCCTGGTAGTGCGACGACGACGATATGACCGAGGGATGCTGCGGTGGCGGAAAACACCGCACGTGCTCCACATTTGAGCCCTCGCCATCGCCGCCCTTCAGATACTTGTTGAGAATGGAGAAGATTTGTGAGTTTAATACTTGGAAGCGACGAATGCGGTCCACCATGCGTTTCAGTTGCTGCAATACAAGCAAATTAGTCGAATAACTTTCAAAATTGAGAGCCACTTACAATTCCCTTGACGTCCTCGTCTTTGCAGTCGACGCGTTGCACCCTCAGAATGTGGTAGCAGAAATCCAGAGCCTCGAATCGCCGCTGCTGGCCCAGCAGTACGATCATCACGCAGCCCGCCCAGTTGAGACCCTCGCCGAAGAGCTCCTCGATGGTGTACTCGGTGCCCCTCACCGGAATGCAGTAGACGAACTGCAGCGCCGACCAGAGCCGATGGAACTCGGAGCACTCGTCCACATGGATGATGCCATTGGCTGGTGGCGGTCCGCTCCACACCGGATCGTCCAGATAGCTCTTCACCCGGTTGAGGATCACCTCAAAAATGCTCAACCCACAGCAGAGCCGCTCGCGGGTCAGCAAATCTCCCTCACGTGCGATCATGGCTTGCTGTGAAGTTTCATACAACCAATAGAATTCCTTCAGTGATCTTGTGATCTTGTGAGCTTACCTTTGCAGTGCCGATCTTTTCGACGTTGGAGACGATTTGCAAATTGGCAAACTGGGCTTCTAACCGCTTCTGCTTGGCCTCCGGCTTCTCATTCTCTGGAATCGGAAAGGCATTTGTCTAAACTCGCAAAGTAAACTTATCGCCTGGCTTACCCTTGCAGAATGGCCTGGGAAAGATGTTCTGGAAGAGGGCCGCATGGAGGAGATCGCACACCTCCTCCTGAGAAAGGGCCTGCTCAATCAGGAGGCAGAAGATGATGCTGTTGCCAAACTCCCTGAACGACTGAAAGAGTTCAGTCTTGGCGTCCGGGTATTGCACGATGTCCGTCAAGTGGGCCTGGTAGTAGCTCAGGACGCCCGGTGAGCCGTACTCGCAACGAGGAAGCTTGCACGACTTGGGCATGGCGATCATCAGGGTCTTGGTGAACTGCAGCAGCGAGCCCTGGATCAGTGGCTTGACAATGTCCTTCAGGATTATGTCCATAACCACGGCAATGCCCTGATACCCGAGCAGGCGGCACATGGCATGGAAATGCGGCGCCCCAACGAAACCAGTATATTGACCGTATTGGGTGGAGTAGGCGGCGTTCAGTTGCTTCGATCCCCAGAGATAGTAATGGGACATTTGCGGCGGCTTCTCGCGCTGAATGGCCTGCGAGGAGGACAGGTTGACTTTGGTGCGAATGAAACTACAGAGCAATCGAGTCATCAATTAGTAATGGATTTTCGGCGACAACTAATGGGTTGTGACTCACCGGTTTGTGGCTGCATTGTAGCAGTAATTGACCAAGAAGTCATAATTCAATTCCACAAAGACGTGCAGCGTGATTCTGCCGTAGGGAGCCAGAACGTTGTGATTAGCCTCCTTGACCATCCCATCGAAATTGTCCAGAGCCAGGTATTTGCTCAGCAGCTTGTGGCAAATGCGGTTCGCCTCCAAAAGTCCCTCCAGTTCCTACAGTGACAGACAACAGTGAGGGGCGAATTCTCATCCTGGGTTTGGCTTGGTCACTTACCACAATCCCTGTTATGTCGTTGCCCTCGAAGCGGCTGATGGCCAACTCAATGCTCTTGTGCATGTTGGCATTGATGCGCTGCGTCACCAGCTTGTTCAAGTCAATTGAACGGCCTAAAGGGCATAAAACTTATGAATATCATTGTTGTGAGGGGGGAAAAGGGGAACACCCACCCAAAAGCTGGACATGCCGCTGTTTCAGCAGAGTTTCATAGCGATTGTTGCGCGGATAGGATTGAAAGTTGAACCCGAGGACCTCGCACTCGAGGCGGAACCGCTTGTCCAGGAAGATGCTGCCGGCCAACTGCTTGTAGTGGGCGAATATCTGCTCGCTCAGCTTGTAGACGAACTGATCGAAGCACAGGTTCACCTCGGCCTCCACCTCGTCGTAGAGGAACTGCTTGCGGAAGACGGTGAGGGCGTAGTGGGCCGAGTCGTTGTACAGATCCAACGGGTACAAAACAAACCTATAAATACATAAAAATTAGATAAAATCGTTGGGCCGACTCTTGGTTTGCTTACTCCATCATGGAGGGCTCCTTCGTTTGCAAGATGTGATCGGTGAGGATCCAGGGCATGGACATCTCAATGGGAAACTGTATGCGCTTCTCCATGGTGATCAGATCTTTGCACTCCTCGTTGTGCTGGTGCCGCACCATGCACTTGTTCACCTTGCGGCCCATGGTCATCTCCAGATAGAACTCCCGATACCAGAGCTGTGATAGGTCGCAGCACTTCTGCAGCGTGTCGCTGAAGTTAAGCAAGTAGCTCCAGTAGAAGGACGTCTTGTGGAATGTGTCGATCTGCATCAGACAATTGCCGTCGATGTCCTTGCGGAGCGTGCGCTTTCCGCCGCTCTTATCGGCAATCAGGGACTCAAGCATTGTGCGCACCATGTACAGCTGCGTGGAGGAGGGTCCCACGTTCAGGCGAGGCACCTGAATGCGGCAGCCCCCGTCGGGATCCTTCTTGCCCTTGGACACGGGATCGTCGGTGGGCTCGTGGCCCTTCTGCCAATCGGCCGACGTCTCGCGCACCGACATGATGATGCTCCTGATCAAGTCCTTCTTGTTCTTCACCGCCTTGCGCAGCGGTTCGCGCAGCGAGAGCTGCACAAAGTCCTGCAGCTCCGAGTAGATGTTCCTCCGAATGGCCTCGCACAGCACCGTCTCGATGCGGGCCATCAGCACCTGCAGGCCCTTGATCATGGCGATCACCTCGATGAGGGCGAACTTCTCCTCCGAACTGTAGTTGTAGCGCGTGGCCCGCTCGTACTCCTCGGCCTCCACGGGGCACTCCTTGTTCTGGTGATGGTCCGTGGGGTGGAGCAGCTTCCACGAGTAGAGCTCGGTGACCACGCTGGTCCACTCCGACAGAAGCTGCAGGCCGCGCAGCGCCAAGTCCGCCGTAATCCGATTCTCTGCGTCCGAGGGGTTCTCCTTGACCGTGGTGGTCACCTCGTTCGTGTAGCGGGCCAGCTCCGAAATGTACTTGACATGATCCTCGCGGATCTGCGGCAGGTGGACCATCAAATCCGCCTGGGGACTGATGGCATTCGAGCTGGACAACGGCCACTTGCTGGAGTCGAAGTGCTTGCTGCGCTTGATGTAGTTGAAGGGGGCGATTTGCATGTCCCCGAACAGCGGCACCACCTCCAGGTTCTTGAAGATGCGGTCAATGCGGTCCAGCCGGATCTTCTTCTTCTGGTCGAGCTTGTTGATGTTGCACGCGTCGCTGTCCATGAGGAACAGGCCGAAGCCCATCACCTTCACCAGCATGTGCTTCTCCTCGGGCGTCAGATACATCTTCGTGTCGAACATGTGCACGCAAATGTTGACCACATCGGAGAGCAGATCCTCGTAGCCGACGATCTTCTCCAGGGTGTCCTTGACCGTGTCGCGGATCTTGTTTTGGGTGGCCAGGAACATGGAGAGGTTCTGGGACTCCTGCAGAGTGTGCGAATCGGACATCACTTTGAGGAATTGCGCCGCCCGGCGGTACGTCGAGTAGTCGTTCTTCACGCTCGACTTCATGTTCTTCAGCTCGTCGAGAACGGCAAACATGTTGATGAACTTGCCCAGCGTGAGCAGGTACGCCTCCGAGACGAAGTCCTTGCGCTTCTCCGCATGACACAGGCGCTTCACCTCACCCGAAAAGGCCTCAATGGCCTTGCGCTGGAAGTACATGAAGTTGAGGAGCTTGTTGACCTCCGGGGCGAGCACCTCGACCGTCTTCTCGTAGATCTCCACGCGATTGGGCTGCTCGTTGGACTTGGGCTGGGGAATGGCCCGCGAGCAGCAGCGCCAGGTGTACAGCATGACGGCATGCTTCTGCCCCTCGTCCAGCAGGACGTTCTGGAGAAACCGGAAATAAGGGAAATCGATTCAGTNACGTTCTGGACGCACCGGAAATAAGGGAAATCGAATCAGTGAGGAAAACTAGGGGTGCAAGTGCCGGCAGCTCTGCTCACCAAGTTCGCATGGGTGGTGGCCTCCTCGATGTACTTGGCAATGCCGGTGACGAAGCCGTTGCGGTCCTCGAAGTTCGTATCGAAGTTCGCCTTGTAGATAATCGAACAGGGCTGGGCCTCGATGCAGGGCTGCTCGTCGGGCAGGGAGAGCTCGTCGAGCACCTCGACGTTGGAGAGCGCGTCGGCTAGCGTGATCTTCTCGGTCATGTTGGGCTCCTCTTTACCATGCCTGCCTGCGGCGGCTCCGATAAATTCAACAATTCAACAAAGGCGGGGCTCTGGGATCCCGCAGCAAACGATTTTTTCTCCTCCGTGGTTGCCACAAATACACAAACATTCGCCGCCTTGCCGGACCTTCTCTGTCCGCCTATTGGCAAGGCCGGAAGCAGTGATGCGGCTTTGGCCAGAAAATTGCAATATCTTTTTCATCAAATATACAACGAAACCACTCATTAACTCATGTAACATATTAAAAAAGCATTGAGATCTACTAAATATAGTCATTAAATATTAAATATTAGTCAAGTTCAGTGCAACGATACGAAATACGTGATTTCTAGTCTTGGGAAAATTTATTGATTTTCATATGACAGACAAATACAAAAATAATATTGAGGAAGATTTTAAGCAAATAATAATCTACATAATTACAAGCTAACGCCATAAAAATAAATACGTAAAAACCAACAGCTATATTCCATTTGTCTACTCCTCATTTATTTTACTCATTCGATATGAATTTCTAACCCTGCTTATAAGCATGCTCAGTAAGAATTATTTTATCTAATTAAATATACCTATTTAATTTGCTTTCCACCTAGTGCATCTTTTTATTCAACTTATATACATAATATACTCCTTTTGTAAGTCCGTGGGTTACAACTTACTATTCTCAACTTTAATTTAAGTAAGCTGTATATGAATAAGAGTAATCAAATTGCTTAATTTGCTAAATCTTAATTGTATCTTCGCATACAGCTTATATTGGATTAGAGTCCGACCTAGCGGGTATGACCGTTTGCGGTGTGGCCACTCGGTGTTTCATTGCGATTCTCCGAAAAGCCCAATCGATTGCCGATTCGATTCCGTCTAATTTGCAGCCCTGGAGTTTTTCTTTCTTTTCGCCTATCGTTTCCGGCAAGGTATGTAGACATGCTCCGCGTGGTTTTTTCTATAATAATTTAACTTTTAATTGTAGCGTTGGTGATTTATCAATTAGGTGGGTCTCGTCCTCTGTATTGTCACACGTGGATTGTACATGGAGCGTGCTACCCTTCGAATGCCCGGTTGCCTTTGCCCGCGTCCACTAATCTCTGGTTTTCTTCGCACACTTTCCACAGCTCCAAGATGACCATCCGCCCAGCGTACAGGCCCAAGATCGTGAAGAAGCGCACCAAGCACTTCATCCGCCACCAGTCGGATCGTTATGCCAAGTTGTCGGTGAGTGGAAGTCGCAATTTCGTTGTCCCAGCCGGCCGACTAAAGGTTTTCCTCTGTTTTCCTTCGTTTTTTTGCAGCACAAATGGCGCAAGCCCAAGGGTATCGACAACAGAGTGCGCCGTCGCTTCAAGGGCCAGTACCTGATGCCGAACATCGGTTACGGTTCGAACAAGCGCACCCTCCACATGCTGCCCACGGGATTCAAGAAGTTCTTGGTGCACAATGTGCGCGAACTGGAGGTCCTGCTGATGCAGAACCGCGTCTACTGCGGTGAGATCGCCCACGGCGTTTCCTCCAAGAAGCGCAAGGAGATCGTTGAGCGCGCCAAGCAGCTCTCGATCCGCCTCACCAACCCCAACGGTCGCCTGCGTTCCCAAGAGAACGAGTAAGCTTAAGATTCAGTTCGCAACGTCGAGTTTTTGTAAAACGTCGGAATACAAATTTGAAACGTTCAAAGTGAAATTTTTAAGGTGGAAACGATGTGTGTATTCAATTTTGGGATTGGACTAGACTCCTGCATGAATGCATTCAAAACGGCAAATGAATCACTCATTCTAGGTTGCACACGGTTTGTTTTTTCATAACATTTCCTTCCGGCCTATAGAGTATAAGGTACAGTAAAGAATAAGTGCAGTACTGCACAGATATGTCACGCTACAAATGAGTACATTCATGCAGAAGTCTATTGCCTACCCACCCCAAACCCCTCCAACCGCACCGCAAAGGATAAAGACGAGGCCTTCAAGTATTTATTAGCTTTATTTAGTGTAGATTATACGTAGAGGTCCTCTACTTTACGCAATTACAAAGACGGGTATGGGGGGAATATGCTAGACTACATTAGATCAGAAGCTTAATTAGTTTTACTTCAAAACAACATCGTGGTCAAATTGCAAGTGGTGCTCTAGTTCCTTCTTGTTCTCAAAATTGGTATTGCAAATTAAACAAAAGCCGCTGTTCTCGTCGTTGTCGGACATGATAACCGTGACCGCCTGCTCGGACTCGTCCACGTCCACATGCAGCTCCTCGACCACCTGCTGTTCGTCGGAGGGCATCTCTTCCCGCACCCCATAGACGACGTCGCCCTCGTGCGTCTTCATGTGCATCTTGAGGGTGTAGCGCTCGGTGAAGGACTTGGGACAGACGCTGCAGTAGTGCCGCGGCCGGTTCTCCTTGTGGATGAGCGTGTGATGGTTGAACGTCTTGCGGGACTTGAAGGAGACGTTGCAAATGCTACAGATGATCGGATTCTCCTCGGCCTCGTGCCGTAGCCGATGGTTGTAGAGCAGGTTGTCCTGGGAGAAGCGCAGGCCGCACTTCTCGCACTGGTACTTCTTCTTGTCCCAGTGCATGCGCATGTGCCGCAGCGTGTTCACCGGCCGTGAAAAGCTCTTATCGCAGTAGCGGCACTGCTTTTCCGTCTTGCCCTCGTGCAGATTCATGTGCAGCTCGAGGTACTCCTCGTCCCGCCGGATCACCCCGCAGATGGGGCAGACGTGGTTCGGCTGCTTCGAGTGATCCTCGCTAATGTGTTTCTGCAGCTGGTACCAGGAGTTGAACACCTTGCCGCAAGTGCTGCACTCCTGCTTGACGCGCTTCTTCATCGGCCTGTCATCGCCATCGGCATCGGACTCGCCCCTCTTCAGGATGACTCCCTCTGGATCGGCCACCTCCACCTCGCAGAGGTACTCCTCGTCGTCCTCCTGCTCCTCCTCGTCGATCTCGCCCTCATCTTCGTTCTCGTAGTCGCGCTTGATGTCGGCATCGGAGTCCTCCGGATCCTTTACCAGCTCCACGAACAGGGCTTCCGCCTCGGCATCGGTATCGGCGTCTGCGTCGGGGTCTTCCTGCGGCATCTCCACCTCCTCCACGAGCACCTCATCGCCGTTCTCGGGGGCGTCAAAGTCCGAGTTGATGGCCGCCTTCAGCTGGTTGGTGAGACGCTTCTGCGTGGTCATCAGGTTAACCATGATGCCGTCGTAGTCGGCCAGCTCGTTGAAGCAGCGCCGGCAGAGGCGGGTGCTGGAGGGCAGCTCCAGTGTGGTGCCGATGCAGTTGGCCAGGTGCGTGAGCACCAGCGAGACAGTTTTCTGAGAAGCGGGCACCTTGGCAGACAGCCTCTCGTAGCGGTGGCCGCTGCCGCCGGCAACGCCCAGCTCGACGGCGCCGCAAAAGAAGCAGGTGTCCATTGCGGCGGCTTTATTGTTGTTTATGCCAACAGCGGATGGCTGAAATTGTGTACGGAATTCACTAGAGTTGGCAAAATGAGGGAATATCGGAGACTATACTAAAATGCTCAAAATACAACCCTGCGCTTGGTTAATCGCATTCACCCAACGCTGTCACAATCCCGCGCGTTTTGCAACACTGCTTTTGGCCATCCAAAAATTACCCAACACCAACATCCGCCCTCCGTTAAACCAAAGGTATCGGTTAAATTTTTGAATTCAAATAAATTACAAATGCATTGTTTTTCGATTTTATTATATTTATATACCACATTTTAATTATTTAACTAGTAATTAATGATCTTCATATTTTGAATTTTCAAGTTATTGTAATTTTATAAATTCGGTTATCAAACCGGCTTAAATTTTATTTCGTAAATATAAAAATATTTCAATTCATACGACTTCCTATTTTAGATACCAAATATTTCTTAAACTTGTATTTAATGACCTTCATATTTAAAATAGGCAGTGTCAAGATTATTGTAATTTCAGCATTTCGGTTAATTGCAAACTTATCAAATCGCTTTCGTTGGTCTTCGAGTCTTCCAAACTGCCCGCTTGGACAAATGTTACGTTTTTTGCAGCCTGCTTCACAAAGGATCTATGCCTTTTTGCCTTTGACTGGTTGTTTTTAACAATGGTTCTAGTGGCATCGCAGGCTTTTTGAGATCGGGAGACCACAGAGTTGTCTAATTCCAAATTTTCCTGGCTAATCAAATTTCTCAACTTGGCTAGAACGGAGTACAATATTTTCAAGCGCTTTACAATGCGCTTTGGATCAATGGGAATTGTCAGGCTGATTATTGCCCGACATTCCCCGAGGATTACTATAAAGTCCTTGTGAACACGCTTGGCATCTTCGCTGAGTGTGGAATAGTTTACGGGTAACCGAAAGTGTTCAACCACAATATTGCCCATTTGAACAATGAATGTGAGGTGACTTTTCTCCTGAATGTGAACACTTTCGCCCAACATGTCAAGGAAGTTGTTAATCAACGAACAGCTGTCGATGATATCGTGGATTACGTTGCGAAAGATAAGGAGCTCCTCGTTAAAATGCTGTTCCAATATAGCGGCGTGGTGAGTGGAGGCTGCGGATTCCGGCAGCTGGAGAACTGGAACAATGCATTCGTCCAAGGACTCCAAAGAAGCTAAGCAACTCCTGACAACGGTCTTGGTCTTAATATCCTGGGAAAACGCAATGGCCAGGACTCCAATCTGCTGAATGCGATCCATGTTGGTGTCGAACGACGAAATTAGCTCATGAGCCGCATCCGGGTCCTCTTGCAGCACGCCCTTCAGCTTGCTCATCGGGTTTTTGTCCAGTTCAATCAAACTAGCGAAAAGCAGATGCAGCAAGGCCTCGTTCAGAAACGATTCCAGGGAGTAGATAGCTCTTTCCAGGGAAAGGGCTTCTAGCTTGCGATCGCCTGCCTCCTCATGGAAGGTCGCACATTCGCTAAGCAATGTCTCGCAAAGAGCCGACAGAGCCTTCTTGTCCGAATCGATGGCCACATTGGCAAAAGCCAGGGCATGTCGCACAATGTGCTGGCAAATGCTGGCTAGTTCGTAGCCCGTCTCCGTCTCCTCTACTTCTTCGATCTCTGAGCTATGGGCGTTGATTTTCTCCAAATAATCCTCCAAGTGATCCAGTGCCAGATCCAGCAGCTCCACAAACGAGTGGTCCTCAAGTTTTTTTGGCTCATTCTGGTGCAGCGAAAGGGTTGATAGCGAGTCCAGGAGTCGGCGCAGGCACCACTCGATGCGGTCGAGGAAATGCTGGTGCGTCATTTGGGACGACTCCACGTTTATGGCCCTTTCCAGGTGGGGGATGCAGGTTACAACCTGCGTGAGGCACAGAAAGATGGTCTCCACCTCGACGTTTTCGCCGCTTTCCAACGGCCACCTGGGCACCATTTCGGGCAATCTCCCTTTGAGAACACTGGCAAAGTCCAAAAAGATTGCGCAAAATTGGTTTAGCCAATCGATGCTGCATGTTCCCTCTGCAATCAGATCGCTGCAGGTGATTATTTGCTTTAGCAGATCTTCCATGTCGTACAAGGGGTGGTGCAAACTCTTGGAGCTGAAATGTTCGACTACCCATTATTGAAAAACAACGAGATTTATATATGGCAGCTCACAGGTAGCAGCAACCCGTAGGATTTACAAAACATCTGCTTTATGATTGTGGACTTTTTGAATCCGCGACATTTTATGGCTAATCCGCGATGGTACCTGAATGAGTTCCAGGAACCCTAGGAATACTAGAAATACATTTCTAGTTTAAAGTTTATGAACGGCCCTGAACAGTGGAATGCGAATGCAAGATCGTTGATAAAAACTAAGACGTAAATGCTGGTGTTATACATAGTGCACATATAATTTATGATACATATTGTTGCATATATGCTCTTACAGATAGTAGATTGCTTAGATTAAACTAGATAAACAATATCCTAGAGCAGGCTCAGGCTCAGGGGAGGGTCTGAGACTAGGAGGCCGGATTGTCGATCTTCACCGGTTCGTGAACTCTCTTGTGCACTTTCAGAGTGTACTTATCCACGAATGACTTTTCGCACTCGGTGCAGGGGTAGCGCGGCCTGTCCGTCTGATGGGTGCGCAGGTGGTGCTTGTAGGTGCGCTTGGTCTTGAACTGCTGATGGCACACCTCGCAGATGAGGGCGTTCTCCTCGGCGTCGTGCCGCATCAAATGGTTGTACATGAGCCAGGACAAGGAGAATCGTTCGCCGCACTTGTCGCACTGGTACTTCTTCTTGTCCCAGTGCACCTCCATGTGCCGCAGAACGTTGCGTTTGTGTGAGAACTTCTTGTCGCAGTAGCGGCACTCCAGCTCGGTCTTTCCCTCGTGCAGATTCATGTGGAGGTCGAGGACCTCGTCGTCCTTGAACTGTTGGCCGCAGATGTTGCAGGTGGCGTACTCGCTCTTCTGGCAGTTGTCCGTCTTGATGTGCCGCTCGAGAATCTCCTGGCTGGAGAACATTTCGCCACAAATGTGGCAGGGTATGTCCACGTTCTCCACGTACTCGTTATCCGACGACGACATGCTGTCATCGATCTCACTGAACTGAAACTCGTCCATGGCCTCGTCGTCCTTGACCAGGGCCTCCTCGTCCACCACCTCCTCGTCGTCCTCCTCCGCCTCCGCCTCCTTGAGGGCGCTGTCCAGCATGGAAGCGGAGGCGTTGGCCGCCGTCCGGCTCTTTGGCGTCGATTGGATGATCTTGAAGGCCGGCACCTGGACCCGCGGCTTGCCCGCCTCCTTGCGCACCGTCGGCTTGCCCTCGAGCTTGCCGCCCCTGCCCTGCCGGCATCCGAGCAGGGCGTCGGCAATCTGTCGCTGCACCTGGGCGAGATTCCGCACCAGCCGGTCGTAGTTGAACAGATACTCGAGGCAGTCCATGCACGCACTCGACGTGGGCTGCAGCTCCAGCCGCTGGTTGATGATCTTCTCAAAGTACTTCAGAATGTCTTTGATCGGCTTGAACGTTCCGGGCACAATGCAGCCTGGAAAAGTTTTTAAGTTTAGATTTTGCCACCGGACAGGGCGGGGACCCGCACCCACCTTCGATCAGCTGGAAGACTCCCACCGACTTCATCTTCCCGCAAATAAAGCAAAAGGGCCGCGTTGAGCTCATCTCGTCGCTTTGAGATCGGAAGATTCGGGGAAAACAATTTAAATGTGTATATTTGTTGTGAATATTCACTGAATTGGGCGCAGAGTGACCAAGAGAGCGCAATCTGAAAAGACATGCAACGCTGCTGACAGGCGCCAATAAACAGCCAAGTTTAGTAGCCCTTGAAATTAGATTTCATAAAAATAAGGGAGTAATAAAGCTTTAAATAAACTATAAGTAAAAGGCCTACGCACCCTTAAACACTTTCTCAAAATTTGCTCTACTTCAACTACTGAACACAGTGGTGGACTGTACAATTTTTTTGGCATTTCCGGTTTGGTCACACTAATATGTTAAAATCTGCATTATTTGGCAAAGTTCCGGTCGGTAAGGAATTTGGCGACTTTTAAGGAGATTTAAGGTGATAAATTAAGATCCATCCGCTCTGTAGGACTTCGAATAATACGCAAAATGTCGGAGGAAGCGCTTGCGGCCGTGCCATTGGTAAATATCAGCGATCAGGGCGTTTTTAAATATATCCAGATCATCGTTGCCAATGGAGCAAATGCCTCTAAAACAGTTGTACGGGGATTTGCAGACTGCACCTGGCATGGTAAGTTAACCTCTCATCCATGGATACCACCCCCTGATATAACATATTGCATTTCTTTTAGCTGATATTTTTGAACGGGAGGAGCAGATCTTCGCCAAATCGGGACTGAAAGCCGAGTGCCCAGGGGGCGGCCGGATTGAGCACGATCCGGAGAAGAAATACCTGAAGGTCTATGGATACTCACAGGTAAGGCTGCTAGATATGTTCTTTCGACACACGCCAGCCAATCTTTTAATTATTTTAGGGATTTGGAAAGGCCGATCACGCTCAAACTAAAAAGATCCTGGAAACCAAATATCCCGACTACACTATCGAAATATCCGATGAAGGTTACTAACTTGCAGTTCACTATTATATGGGTTGCTTCGATCCTATACACAGTGACAGCCAGTACGAGGAAATCCCTTGTGTCAGTCATATTATATTAGGCTTTTTGGGAATATATGTATTCAAAATTTTCGGTAATTGTTTAATTTTTTTACAGCATGGATATTGTTGGTGCCTTTAAAAGAGTTCCCCGATGCCTTCCAGCTCTTAGTAAGCCCACGATCCACATAAACAGTTGAAGGCTAAGTTCATGGTTCATTCTCTTAAACATCAGGTCGGTTATATTCAGCCGACTTAAGGTACCTGGTACACATTCCTCGGGTAAGGATGACGGATGGCCCCCAACAGTATCTTTTGCTTTTGGTTTATGATCGTCAAGGTTATGGAAGAACTATTGTTCGTGGGGATGATTCTTTTAGTCATCGTGAGTGGTTAAATTATATAGTTTCTTTTCTTGAGCCAATTGAATGTACTTAACGAACTTGTTAGCCGAACTTATGGAAAAGTCGATAGAAGAGATGGATCGTTATGGAATGGGCGTCCAATGTCTGGGCGGGGGAAAAATTTTTAGTGATGGACTCACAAAAACCATCAGAATATCTGGAAGAAGTGATGTAAGTATAGATCATTGTTGCCGTTGGACAATAAATGGGTAATTCGATGGTACCTAGAGTTTCGGAATTGCCGACCATGAGAGGACAAAAATAATCCTGCAATCCTGGTCCCCGTATAAGGACTTTGCTGTTAGCGTTTACTGAAAACTGTTTTTTTTTAATTGCAAAATTAATAAAATTCACTTCTGAGACCCCCTTTTCGACAACTAAATATGTTTTGAATGTGACTGGGGGGAGCAGGCCAATGTAAATGTGGGAAAATTCCAAACCGCCATGGTAACCTAAATAAAATAGAAGATTATACCGGTCGTATTTGTCATATTATCAATATACAGATTAAACATGCCTTGCATTTTTTGACACATTTGACGGCTATGAGTTCGAAGACAAAACAAATTCAGTAGTCACAACTCTGTGCTCACATGCACACCAAACTTTTGGAAATTTATCTCAAAATTTTTTCCGTTACATTAAGAAAATGATGTTACCTATTCAAAATTTAAAGACTATGGCCCCCCTGGCTAAACTGATGCTGCCCACTGTTAAGCAGCTCAGTTCTGCAAGGGTCAACGCTCTTTTACTGAACGTTCCAAGGGTTCAGATTTCATCTGGATTAAATAACTATCTGCTCCTAATGATCCATATGCACGGTAAAACACGATTCGGCAGGACTATTGTTAGAGGCTCCAACAAAAAGACACATGGTTAGAAGAACGCAATCTTTTCATTACACATTTTTGTTATGAGTGTTATTTGACAGCGGATATCTTCGACGAAGTATTAGATGAGATGGATGACATTGGTATCTGTACCAAATCTCTGGGCGGTGGATTTTTAGATCACCGAAAAAAAAACAAGAAAATCCGAATATACGGTGCTTGCGCGGTAAGTGGAACTCTTTCGGTTGGCATACTGTTATTGCATTTTATAATTTACATATTTTCAAAGACCTTTGGAGAAGGAGATCACGCCAGGACTAAGGACATATTGTTATCTTGGACAACATTCCAAAACTATAATGTTTCATTAACAAAAGGCAAATAAATGAAAACAATAGATTCACCCTAAAGTTTTTTATATATATTTAGTTACTGGTAGAAGGTAAGAAACTGATCCCAACATCTGCGTGTTGCCATTGTGAATGGCAACTTTTTTTCCTTTTCAAACGCGATTTACTATGCGCGCCTCAATAGTTTTGAGTCGAAAACTATCGAAAACATGGGATAGTCCATCTCTGGCCGATAATCGATTACGCACTCCGATGTCCACTCGCAACTTGTAAATACAAATTCTAAGATGAACTGCTGCATCTGCCAGTTTTCCGTGCGCATCCCAAAGAACATCCACACAGAAACGGTGGGCAAGCCCCCGGTGCTGATAAGCGAGCTGGTCCTCCAATGCACCAAGGGCACGAACTACGTGCTCACCGAGGAGGCCTCGGCCATCTGCAAGAAGTGCTGCGAGAAGCTGGCCAGATACCACAAGTCCCTCCAGATCGCCCGCAAGCTGCGCGGCGAGATCCTCGAGCTCATCCACAGCCCCTTTGCGGCCAAGCAGTTGCCCCTGAAGGGCGACCCGAAGGGCGTCCGCATAGACAAGTTCGATGGCAACATTGACCAGGTCGAGGTCGAGGCAGCGGCAGCGTCGGAGGCGGAGGCGTTGGCGGAGGAGGCAGATTCTGAGACTGAAATTGAGGCATTGACCGAGGAGGACGACATCGTCACTGAGGTGGGACCTGGCAACCTCCAGCCCGAGGAGGAGCAGCACACATTTGTCTTCAACAATGCGGAGAGCGCGGGCGACGAGTTCCACGCCGTGGACTTGGAACTAGATATTGAGAACGAGATCATTATAAACGACGGCCTGGAGGAGCACGAGGCCGAGGAGGAGCTGCCGGAGCCGGGGAGGTTGATCGAACACGAGCACTTCTTCAAGGAGGACACCATGAGCGAGTTTGACGAGCAGATGGACGGCACCATCGAATACATAATATCAGACGACGAGGAGGATATTGATGGTGACGGCGACGGCGACGGGGACGGCGACGACCAGGAGCAGGACGCCGACAGTTCGGGCGATTTCGCCGTAAACATCCAGTGCCCCAGCTGCCCGGAGAAGTTCAACAGCCGGCGCGGTTACAACGCGCACACAAAGCGGGAACACTTTCCCGGCTATGTCTGTGATCAGTGCGGCAAGACGCTGCAGTCCTACTCGGGCTTCATTGGCCACCTGCAGAACCACGAGCCGGTCAAACAGTTCGCCTGCCCGGTGTGCCCGGAGCGCTTCAGCCGCAAGTTTCGCCTGAAACACCACATGGCCTGGCACTCCGGCGAGACACCGTACCAGTGCGACGTCTGCTCCAAGCGATTCGTTCACAAGGTGGCCCTCTACAAGCACAAGATGATCCACGACAACGAGACGAAGCGCCTGGAGTGTCACGTGTGCGGCTTCAAGACCCGCACCAAGGCGCATCTCGAGCGCCACACGCGATCGCACACCGGCGACAAGCCGTTCGCCTGTCCGGTGTGCAACAAGCGCTTCTCGCAGATGTACAACATGAAGGCCCATTTGCGGGAGCACGAGAGTCCCGGCACGAATCGCCATCGACGCTTCCACTGCGCCAAATGCACGCATACCTTCATCAACGAGCAGAACTACATGAGCCACATTGAGCGCGACGACTGCACGGCCGCCATGCACTCCACCGAATAACAATAATGTTTAGGATAGTGATTATTTAACGGGCGCTTGCAATCCGTCTTGGGCCCTTTGACAGCATCATCAGCACGACACCACATCTCCATATCCATCACCATCTTCCATTTTTACCCCTTTGCCCTGTATAGAGAAGCATTCGACTGACTGCATGCAATTCGTTTGCGTTAAATTCTATACATGTAGGTTTTTTTTTATTAAATCTATATGCATTTTGCTCACAAATAAAATATGTTTGATATAATAAATTTATCCGTTATTTGCATATTTCTGCGGTTATTTCAGTTTTCTTAAAAAAATATGTATAGTATGTAAGTATTAACTTATTTGAATAAATCAATCAGCGGACCGATCAATTGGACTGATCGGATCGCTCCCAGAAATGAAATGTGCCTAATGGTAGATCGGTAGATGCAATTGACGCAATTACAATACATTGTATAAATACATAAATGTTAAGTGTGTGTCGTGTTGTTTTGTGTTGTGTGTATGTATGCGTATGCTGGTTATAGATTATACAAAAATAAAACAGATTATCTTTTGATTTTTGTCGAGTTGAATAGAACCTTGTTAATATCATTATATCATCATAAAATGCACATTACAAAAATATTAACAAAATTTATTGCAGGCAGTCCGTAGTTAGTATAAAGTAACAAACAAATCCTAATCGAGGAGAACCCATAAATCGTCTTAATTAATTGGTTTTTGTGCAATTTCTAATAACTTCTCCCCTGCCCACTTCACTAAAAAGGCATTTCGGACGCGGAATTATGTTATGGCTTCCAAACACAAAGAGGATGCTTTATAGCTCGGGGTTGGCTCGATTTTCTAGTACCATCAATTGTCTGCAAGGATTTCCAAGGGTTTATTCTCCTTTCTTTTGTTTTTTGTTTTTAAATAGATCAGTTTGTTGTACAGAAAAATACATTGCCCCCGCAGAGAGTAGTTTTTTGATGCCTACAAAAGCCCTTAGCGCTTTTGATTTTCAGAAATAGCTTCTCCAGTTATTAGCTCTAAGATGCGTACACTTGGTGCATTCGTTTTCCCCTCCACATTTTGTATTACGCGTGCATCAGTGCATCGGTGCACCAAGTCACACTCACGATTGGCCTTAATACGCTACGTCTACGCTAAATGCTTAAATATTAATCGGATGGCTTGACAAGACCCATCGCTTTGTCTCCGAATAGGGGCAGTATGTCGGAGTCGTTAACAATCTCTTCCTGAATCACTGGACTGTCCGGGTCCTCGCAGTGCGTCTTAAAGAAGAACCTGCAAAAGCAAGCGTTAGGTTATTTATAAATATATATAGATAGTCTCCGGCAAATGCCTTTCGCATACTCACCTAAAGTGACCTCTTCTGGGCAGATAGTCCTTGAACTGACGCAGGGTTGGCTGAGTACCGGGTATCTTTATTCTGTACGGAACGGGCTCATCGCAGAACGAGAACACCACTATCGTCTCCGGCGGCTTGGCCGGCAGAGGCGGTGGCGCCGCCGACGACTGCAGTTGCAGCGGATGTGCCAGCTGGTGCTGATGCTGGTGGGGCAGGCTCAGGCTTCCGCCGCTGCTGCTGCTGCTAAAGGAGGCCAGGTTCGGTTGCATCGGCGGGGGGGCGTAGCGACGAGAGCGCCGGGGCTCGTCCTCCAGTCTTCGTTTCGCCTCCTCCAGTTTCGAGGCCGTGCTCGAGCCGGATCGGGAGCTGCAAATAGTCGCATTTAGTTTAATTTCAATTACTTTTATGTGCTACCACCTAGCATACCTCGTATCTTTGTACTTGGTAACAGTGTCGGCCGAAAACATGCTAATCCCACTGTCGGTGTTCATAGATGGCCATTTGTTTGTCAATTTCCTCGAGCAGGAACTGTGATCCGGCATTGATTTCGAGTGCTTCATGGAGTGCCCACCTGTTGATAATGCGAGGATTATAAAATCAACTTCTTTAGGGGGTTGCTAATGGCATACTCAAGCTCATGGCGCCATCGCTGACCATTCCTGAGTCGTGGGTGGCTGTGCGCCTTCGTGATGGTATGGGCGGGCAGGGCGACATTGTGCCGGGTGAGCGGTGCGGCGTTTGGTCCTTCCAGACTCGCGACACATGCTGGTCCAGAATGTCTTGGTCATTGTCCTCGTCCAGTGCGAACTTCTCCCGTATCGCTTCCGCAAAGGCACGATCACTGGCGCTGGATCTTTCGTTGGTCAGTAGGGCAGCCCCTGGATTTCTCTGCAATTCAAATTGATTTTTGTTAACAACATTGTCGCACATTTGTTTCAAATTGTAGCTCACCTCGCGGGCTCGTTCTTCCAGGTCTCGCTTCCGCTTGACTTCCTCCAGCTTGGGTATCAGCAGGGCCACTAGTTCGTCCTCCTTCAGCGGCCTGTGCTCGTTCGAATGTAGTCGTTGTGTGCGAGGTATTACCTAAGAGAAGGCAGGTAATTGTAGCTATATGCTTTATCAGATTCTGGCAAACTCTGAGCTACCTGAAAGGTATTGGTCTCCTTGTTCGCCATCGCGCTTTGGCGAATCGCCTTGCTCTCCGTGGAGCTGTGTCTGCGTTGTATGTAGGGGCGACCGTCCCTGAAAAGAGTAAGGAAATCGTCAGGCGAGCCTTTTCCTCCAACACCAATGGGCATGTAGCATGTATAGCTGCTGCAGATTTTTTGTCCGGTTCTTCCGGCTCTTCCGGTGCTGGCGCCATTCCCTTGGCAACGCTACTCACATGGAACAGCTCGAGAGCGACATGGTGTCGGAGTCGGTGCGGCCGCCGGAGCTTACGCTGGCCCTCTCCGAGTCGACCCGCGAATTGGGCACGTACGAGGTGTTGGTGCTCGCGGTGTACACATAACCGTGGGCACTAATCGCATGCAGATCGGGAGGATTTCGAGTGTCCATGCACAGAGTGTGATCGCCCACATAGTGTGATCGAATGTGTGTAGTGGTGAGGATTTGTGTTCGGGGGGTATCGTCAACAGATCCACAAACAAAAACGTTCAAACAAATAAGGAAAACGCAATGTAATTCATCGAGTCAGTGGCAATCATATGTACAATGGTCCAATGGAGATTTTGGGGGTTGGAGGCGTGTTCGTGTGGAGTATTGTATGCGGGTGTGTGGGTTCGGTGTGTACGTGCGTGGTTTGTGAGCGTTCATGTAAAACATATGTAAATAAAGTAAAAGAAACAAAAGTAACAAATTAGGAGTTAATCACAAAAAATAGTAATCAGAACTAGAACTTAGGACGAACATAACAGGGTGGTGGATCTCTTCTCATGTATATCTATGGGTGTGATCAATGGCCCAGCAAAATAATCGAATGGCCCGTCAATTTTAAGCTAATATCAATATCAAATAATCTACGAAAGAACTACGTAATTCAAGGCTGTCTGTGCCATTGTTTCAACTGCAATAGGTCGTGTGTATGTTCACCTAGCTTACGCAAAACTATGCTTGGGATTTATCAATGGAAACACGTTTCAAAAGGAGTCTATGCACTTACCCGGGAGGTCGGATTTCCAGTCTTCTTTTCTGAGTTGCTATTAGTAGGTCCCGCGTCAGTCGCATCGGGTAGTCGGGTGCTCGGGCGCCGCCTCCTGAGCCGCCGCCCTCCTGCATTTGCACCTTCTCGAAGTCATCGCAGAGCGACAGCACCGAGTCCTCGTGCAGCGTGGGCAGCGTGGAGCTGCGTGGCAGTGTGTCGGTGGCACTGATGGAACCGCTCGAGCTAGCCGAGGTCGAGGGACCGTACACACTGCCGCTGGCACTGCACGTGCCAGCTGGCGGCCCGCTCACGCTGCTCACCGGCAGATTGATGAAGACGCCCGGCGGCACCAGTTGATGCTGCTGCTGCTGCTGTTGCTGCTGCTGCTTGACCGCAGTCGCCGCCGGAAGGGCACAGGCTCCTGATGCCGCTCCCGCGAGACTGCTGCCGCAACTGCCGCCACTACCGCTGCTGCCGGCGCTTCCCGTTCCCGTTCCAGTGGCTCCGCCGCTGCTGCATCGCTCCTGCAGCGCCGACATCTGCTGGATGTACAGGATGTACATCTCCGAGCAGAGAAACGTGGGGTAGATATTGTCGCGGATGGTAACCTCCACATGGTGCTGCATCGGATCGAAGATGTGGGGGCTCTGCGGCATGTCGGGATTCGACCTTATCGCCTTGATTTGTGCGCGCAACTCATCCGAGATGGACAGCTGACTCTTGCGCAGAAATCTGCGAAAATGGTGAGCAAGTGATCGCACAATAGTTTTTGACCGGTCAATCGTGCGCAGACTCTCACTTACCTGTAGATAGCACCGATTATCTGCTTGACCTTCTCCGGATCCGTTTGCTGCTTGAGGCCCTCGCAGGCAAAGTAGAAGTTGAGGTGGTCATTGTAGGCGGGCGCCTCCTCCTCGACATACTTCTTGAAGAGCTCGACCCCATCACGATCCTCCAGCAGGTGGTTCAGCGTACGGGCCCAGTTCAGGTAGGATGGCGGTGAGTTTTTCGAGGTCTCTGCTACCCCTTCGGTCATCTGATGGATGTGAATGATGGTGCGTGTTTACCGAAAAACCGCATTCATTGTGGGAAATCGCTATGCTTTACCTTTTTAACACGGCTCTCTTCTCCGGGTACTGGTGGTCGTGGCCCACTACACTCATTATCCTCATGTTTCCGGAGTCCCGATGAATGGCCACTCATGCCACTCCTAATTGGCTTCCCAGGACGAGCGATCGCTGCCAAATATTTACCTATTCCTACGCTAAAGTTACCAATTACGATCAACGAACGTGTTTCCTCGGTTTCAAATCACAAACGCCCGTATTTTACAAATAGCTGGGACATGGAAGATGCGCTCGTTTGCGAATTTGGAAGGCAATCAGACAAGGCCTGCAATGAAGCGAGAAAGAAGGAACATTTTAAAATGTATTTCGGGGCACCTATAACTTTGAATTCAATTCTTATTTCTTCCTCTCGTGCGGTAACATTCGAATTTGTTGGTAATATTTCTAGTACCTATCAATTTGTTGTAATCTAGAATTTAGTGTATCTGAAAACAAGTAGAAACGCTGTAGTTGAGATTTCTCGACAACGAGATACCATGTAACTTTCTTGCCGCGGCAAGGGGTGTGTACCACTTAAATTGGCCATATCTTATATATTTAATGTGTGATCTGGACGTAATTTTGCATGAAAATTGTTAACGACCAGCGAACTTAGTGGACTAAAAATTATGATATACCATTTTGAAGATTTTGAAGAGATTTTGCGAGGGATATGGCAAATGCGAAGGCTGAAACCGACGGGGAAAAAGCTGAAAATAACATTATCTGCATCTTAGTTACACAGACCTAATGCAAACAGAATTTTGTCTTTAGCTCTTAGTTTGCCCAACTTATAGTCGAGAATGTAGAGGTATGTACAGTTTTATGCAAATTCCGAAGGCGGAAAGGGGCGTGGTAAACATTTGAAATAAACTTGATCTGTCTGCATTAATACCTCACCAACATCTAAAAGAATTACCCCTCTAGCTCTTAACATCTCCGAGAATGACGTTTTCATACATACAGACGGGCAGACGGACATGGCTAGATCATCTCGGGTGTTCATGCCGATCAGGAATGTATATACTTTGTTGGTTCCGAGACATCTTGTCCCTGTTACATACATTCGCACAAAGTTTAACTACCATTTGTACCTCAAGGTACATGGTATAATTAAATTGAATTCTTTGTGGTTTCTTTGATAAAATTGAGATGCAGTAACTATTTATAGTTAAACTATTGTTTCTTAATTGATAGTAACATGCTTAGGGGCTATTCAAACTCTGGTCATTTCTGTGGCCTAGTTCTTAGGGACTCCAATTTGCGGTGCAGTCGGAGGGGAAGTCCGGAAAAGCGGCTCAATTGCAATCAGTAATTGGAATCGTAATGGAAATCCTCTCAAGGATGCGCCAGCTGAATGACCACTTAGTGCCGCTCCACTGCCGGGCCAGTGGCAGTTCCTTTCCATCCTTCAACACCGTCCACGGGAAAGGAGTGAAGAGGAGAGGGAACGGACGCACGCAAAGCAGGATCGAACGGCGGCCATTTTGAGGGTGCTTTTGATTGGTTGACGATATCGACCAATGCTGCTGAGAGAGCAGTCGGGGCGCATCGCATGCCATGGCAGGGGAAAGGACAATAATCCATTATGTACAAAATTTGAACACGAAAAACGCACACACATAGACCGCCGAGCGTATATCCTTATGGCAAGGATGGTGGTGCGGACGCCTCTGGAGATGTCTGACGCGTTTGAGAGCAGGCACAAACTAGAAAGTAAGCATCGCATCGCATCGCGCTTTTGGTAAATCAAAAATATTCCCTTTTCTTTGCTTTTTATGTCGGCTTCCCTTTTTGCTTTGCCGCAAAACAAAGCAACGCTGTCAGTTTGGCCTTTAGCCCACCAAAAGCCAGTTTTAACCATCTACAATTTCCACAGCTATGAATTTATAACAAAACAAAATAGTCCATTTTTGCTTTGCCAGTAGAGGAAAATTCAGATTGGGAAACCAACATTAAGCCACCAAATTTCTACATCAATTTCTTGGAAAAATGTTACTTTTTTGTTTGCAAAACTGTACTCTTTTATTCAAAATAATAGTTCAAAGCAGCGGTGTGCACAGATTTTTAAAAATGTGAGCCGAAAGAGCTATGGGCTGCCCATTAATTAAATGGTGAAGATCTTACAAAGTTGGTCCTTTCAAATCTTTTCAATACTGTATAATTGCTTGTTACAATAAAGGATACTCTTATTTAAGGATACTAAGGATACTAAGTCATGATTAAGATTAAACAACAGAAATATACATATCCTAAGTAAGTTATTAGGGCATTGTAATGTTTTATCTCAATAATAAAGCAAGAGTATCCCTTATTGCAATAATATACGAACAAGTCAGACACTTTGGCCCCTTTTAGATGACTTTTGGAGCTGCGGGTTAGCCGCTTTTTGCCTCCAAAATATCGGGGCATCACTAAGTCAGACGAATGCCGACAACAGAGCAGCGACAACTACAACAACAATGGGATGCAAAGGACATGAACAAGGACCGGGGACGACAAAGAGCAGGGGCGGACGGGGAGACGGGCTGGGGCTGGGGCTTGGGCTTGGTCTGAACAGCACTTCCCTGCCAGCCACGGCTAACAATCTGACATACAAGCGCAATGCAATGATAAAAGGGGATGAAAGCCATGGCTGTTTTTGTTTGTATTTGCTGTTTTAGTTCGCTGGGCCGGGACAACTGCATGGCCACAAAACGAAAGCGATAGCGCCACCGTAAAGCCAAGGAAATTCATCAAAACGCCATTTGCATAGCACTCCATTACGGCGAAAAGAACAAAGAAAGGCACAATTAAAACGCTCGTGGCGCAAAGGAACTAGGACCGGCTAGAACGGCGCGAACGGATCCTCCGGCCGGAGGACATGCTTGACGTCCAAATCTCTCCTGTGGCCGCAGAACACATAGAGACAAAGCCCCGGCGAAAGCAAAGGAAATCGGCGTGTTCCAAGTGCAATCTCAGCGTCTTTGCATCCCGGGCATCATCTCAGGATTAACAAGTGCCGGCGAGGCCCCTTGGCGCAGCCACCATTAACATCAAAGCCAAAAGCCTCGGCTCGCCCCTAATGGCATGATTGCCACCAAAAGCCTCTAACGACTACTCAGGATGCGCGTGCGAGGAATGACACTTTCTAGGGCTTTACTGCAGTACTAAAATAACTATATAAACAACCAAATAAAAACCAAATAAACGGTTTCAGAAACTCTATATATAGGATCCATTTATGCAATCCTAGGTAGTAATTTAATGAAATAATAAATCAAATTTTGACATAATCTAAAACATTACAAGGACTCGTAGCAACTAGGTTTATTATTGCTTTTTGGTCTACCAATCACACTAATAGCGAGTAAAAATACTTTTTTCGGATTTTAAAACACTAATTATCATTGAATTAACCAAATTAATCTGTTCAAGTTGCTAATATCTGATTAATATTGAATGTTCGGGGATTTGGAAGATTATTTTAATAGACTTTAGAATAGAGCCCGCAGAGCGGTAGTACAAATTTCTATTGATATCTTTGTTTCGGGTAACAGCCATTTGAAATTCGTTACGCTTTCTTAAAATATCTGGGTTATAAATAAATTACACACGTTTTTAAGTCAAAATATTGAGCATCTATCAAATACAAATTTAAAGATGTATTGGATATTCATGAGTAAGTATACCTAGTCAGTAAAAACGCTTTGATTTCGGAGACTGAGAGAACATTCCGATTATCTTGTGTTTTCCTAATCTGACCGCAATTTAATTATTTGGAATCTAAAGTTACAGAAAACAATAGCGGCCGAAACTTTGTATAATTGAAAGGTTGAAGGTTTCGGATACCGTCGGCCATTTAGTTTTCACATTTCAATAGAAGACTATACAAAAAAGGGATTCTGCAGACTCTCAATTGATGCTAAAAGCTTTTGTTGCCACTGCTAATCGAATTTCTTTCAACAGATTTTGTGTATTAAAGTTTAATCCCGGTGTGTTTCGCTCCATTGCCGTCGAAGTGCAGTTGAACGGAATTTATGAAATAATAATTAATAATATCCCTATTGCTTTCAGCGTGTGCGAAGGGGCGAATACGGAAAAACAACAATAGGACAACAGCAGAACCTCTCGAGGGCAGATTATTATTTTCTATCCCTATTAGATTGCACACGCATCGCAGGATAATTCCCATTCTTTTCAAGTTATGAGTTCTGATGATTGGCAGGTAAGTCTAGCGGAAGATGAGGGCATCGCTCAACTGCCGGAGGCTACTGTTCATAGTTTCCCTGAACACGGTTGCCCAGGTAGCCTCGACAGGCAGCAGAAGTCCTTCATCATGGCCAAGGCGGGATTTAAGAACTGGCAGATCCCAAGGCCCGGTGGCAGTCGCACACTCACTTTCACAACAGGTTGCTCACTTCAAGAATCCCCGACTTTTCAGATTACTATCGCCACTAATTGTTGACAAAATGCTTGGCACGAGCCACGGAGCACAAACGATGCGGTGACAATGCGTTGACGAGCTGAAAGTCAAACTGAACAAGTCGAGTCCCGAGCGAACACACCGATTCCTGAATCCTGCGTTGACAGCCCGTGACTCACAGTGATTTCACCCCGCCAGCCGCGTATGTGCACCCATGCCGATGCGGCAAAGTATATAGATCTTTTCGGGGTTGCCCGGCCCTTGCCCACACCCCTAACCGAACCCATCCTCGCGTACGCCAGCGCCCACATCCTCGTCCATTCACAATTGTTGCATGCGGACATCCCGTCTGATGCTTACGTCGTTTATGTACGGATATCGAACTTAATTGACGTCCAACGGAAACGAGGAAGTTGCTCAGAGGTTCAGAGTTACCACACAGTAAAAGTGCATAGATATACCATTATTTATGCTGTTTTTTAGACACCAGATCCTTTAAAATTTATTTTTTCAGAGGTTGTTCTTCTTTACCATCGGTCAGCAAAGCTGGATAAAGTTATGGTGAAGGACCACATCAATAGAAAACTTTAATTAAGCGCTAACCGATGGGGAGTGATTCATTTACTTCAAAAATTGTTTTAAATGACCATTTTTCCCGGTGCTGCCCCTCCAAGTTCCCGACCAGCTGTTGATGGACCGACTGGCCGGCTTGGCCGCGGGAATGGCAGTGGGAGCTTCTGGGGGGACGACCTCCAACATAATGATGCTTCATGTACATTGTACAACAACACACAAGAGAGATGATGTTCTTTTCAAAGTGTCCGTGGCTGTGTGGCTGTGGCGGAGTGAGCGAGATGAAAGCCGGCGAATAGGAGTCATTGTGTGTGCAACCAATATGCGCAGGTCCAGACCCAGTCCTCAAACCTCGGTCCTCAGTCCGCAAACTTCGGTCCATATCCTGGCAAACTGCTAACAGACTCATTGTACATAAACAGGGCCGAGCAGCGTGCGCTTTTTATTGTAATCCCAATGCCAGGGGTTGGGCGAGGGTTGTGCCCATGGGCCCACTCCGACCCAATCTCAACCCTACCGACACACCATTTGCTTCCCTTGCAGAAGCCACCACCACCAAGCCACCACTCAAGGCAAATGTGGAAATTATTTTCGAATAAGTTTGAAAACAATAGGGGGGAAAGGAGGGGCGAGCGGCGGCCGGGACGGGAACCGGCGGCAGCCTCATTTGTTTCTAATGAGGTTAAGACCGCCATTGCTGCCATTGCTGGGATCAACTGAACTGGCGTCTGATGGCGGTCTAGACTGGCGGCCAACTGGGGGAAACACTCTGTGACTGCCTCTCCTGCAACTGCGGCTGCTGCTGCCGGTTATTGCCGAAGGTCAATAGTGGCACTTTGTTTACGGAAAAGTTGCCAACAGAGTTCTGCGCGGAAACATTCACTTTTCAGGTGCAATGCCCACCGCAAGGCCACCGGAATATGGCCCCGAACATGGCTTTTTGAATGGAAGGACATCCATTTGTTTTCAAGGATTCAGGTGACAATAAGTATGTGCAAATTACATTTGTTGAGTTCGGTTTTGAATAACTATTCAGTTTGTTTAAAAAAGTTTACCATTGAAACACATCTTCAAGTCTTATTTTAGTAAAGACTAATATTATCAAGGCACTAATCATCGTAAACAGTGAACTGAGTGTTTTTTTAAAAACTTTCTAAAGAAATTTACAATAAAATGCACCTTCAAGAAGATATTGCTAGTGTTTCGCGGAATTAGTTGCTTTAAAGGGCTTTCTGTGCTCAATTTTATTTTCTCTTTGGTTCTATTCAACGATGGGAAGGCGGACTAAACTTTTACCAATCTAATTGTTATTCACATCGCAACAACAAGCCAATATCTTTTTCCGAATGTTGTAGACCTTTTTTGGTACAAAGTCAAATGAAAATGTATTTTCAAATCGTTTTCAAAGATATAAATGAAAACGGGTAAGCATGCACTAAAAGATCTTTCTTTACGCAACTAATTCCAATTTATGTGGATAAATTGACCAGGTTTACAGATCTTATTTGATATTTAATATTTTTTAAGAGCTTTAAAATGTGGAAAATTATTTTAAATAGTGTAACCAAGTGTTTTCAATTGATAAATAATTATTTATACCAGTTTAGGAATGAAATAAAATTTGATATTCAATTTACAAGCAGTTTTAACCGCCACAAAGGCAGCAGAATTGTCAATATTTTCATAAAATTATATACTTTTTAAATAAAAACAAATATATTGTGTAAATTGAAGGGGGTAGCATACTTACATATGTAATTTGCATAAAAATGTAACATGAAAATCAAGGAAAGGTGATTAGTATTCCAAATAAGTTCCAGTTTTTTCTGAAAAATATATTCGCAAAGTAATATTTATTTAATGGCAATCATTTTAAAATGAACTATGTAGGCTAAATATGCGGATACAATATATTTGAGGCTTTAACCGACAATAAAGGCACATTGTTTAGGGAAGCTGGCAAACCGTGAAAGGAATGTTCCGATGTAAAACATTGAATTGAATGGATTGTGAAAGTGGTAACAATATTACAAACTAAAAAGAATGTGCACAAGTTATTCGATTACCAAAAGGCATTCGTGTATTGAAGCAAATCATGCAAATTCATCCACCACAAATACCTACTCTATACCCCTTAGCATTGGGATCTGTGGAAGAGAAAATATTTCCCGCACGGTTGCATCCAATTTACGCCGAATAAATATAAAGAATGTGGACAAAATATATTGAAAGTGTACACTAACCGAATAAACTCAACGAAGAAATAGCCAACGTTTGAAAATACATGAAATCAAAACGTTCTGAGTCCTTAATAATTGTGTATTGGAGTCCAATTTGTAGAAATTTCCAACTCTTCCACTTATTCAATTCTATTCGTGTTAATTCCTATTTCTGTAGCTTATATTACAGGTGATGTAGTACATTCAGTACCTGAAATTAAACAAAAGCCACATAATATTGTTGAGTAAATAAAAGTTTTAACTAGAATTTGGACTGTGCCTTCTTTATAAATTAAATTACAGTGTCAGACTTCTTTGTAACTAAATTATTTAGTTTGTGCGACCAATAACTATAAAGAAATCATATCTATTAAAATAATCTGCCTTCAATAATTATACCTAATTGATTTTTAACGCTAATCCCTTCGTCTGAAGTTTCCCAATTAGCAATAATTCGCTATATCAATTAAATTACAAGTGCCAGTTAATATATTGTATTTCAGTATGTGAGTTTTGTTTTTAAATAGTTTTTGTTATGTTTTCAATAAAAATCTCTCAAAGCCTGTTGGCTGCTTACACAAATTTCGTATTACAGCTGGCATACAGTAAATATTTAAATACCGATTGATGTTAACCATAAATGCCTATCTTCTCCTAATTATGAATAAATAGTGCCAATATTTACGTAGCCTATAAATAATTTCTGGACATCTAACTCACTGTATCTCAAAATAGTTGGTGAAAAGTAAGCTTGTAAGTCCTCCACCTTAAGTATCAAGCAATCCCCACGCAATCCCAGAAAAGTAAAATAACGATTGATTTAAACCCTAATTGCTTAGCTGCTCCTTATTATAAACAAATATTACCTGATTTTATGCTGCATTTAACCCTAAAACTAGATAACAGAATCCGAGTTAAGAATGTGACGAAACTTCGTAATCCCTACGTAATCCCCAAATATTTAAATACCGATCGATTTGATCCCTTATTGCCTACCTCCTCTGAAGGGCACCACCCCATTCTCGATTTCATATTTTATTTATTTTTTTTCATATTTTCAATGAGGTCGTAAATGTTCATATGTTATTGAATTAGGATTATGAATTTCGCACACATTTTAAAGGACCATTCTTGAATAGTTCTAGGTTCGAATTAAATTAAAAAAAATCGATTTTTATAAACCAAGACCTCCCCCTAGGTCCCCTTAAGCTTTAATATGTATTCTACGACATCTAAATCTCTGTATCTCATTAGATTAGGTGAAAGGTATGTTTGTAATCCGGTATTGCTTGTAGCTTTAGGTAGAAGATTATCAGGATGAAATCAGGCATTAGACCGATATAAAATTCTATACCAAAATATTTTAATACCGATTTATTTGATCCCTAATTACCCAGACAATTTGACAATTTCTACGACATCTAAATCTCTGTATCTTATAATATTTGGTAAAAATACATATCTCTTGCAATCTGTAAGCACATCCGGCTCATCCCCTTTTTTTTAATTATTTATTTGATTTGATTGATTGGTTTGAACACTAAATGCCCATTTCCTACTATATTTACCTATGTTTATGCTGCCTATAGATTAGCGACATCTAAAACATCACTGTATCTCATATATTTAGTTGAAACTAAGCTTACATTCTGAGAGGTTTTATGCAATTGAGGATCCTGGGAAGCCTCCACCCTGGGATATCCTGGAACATAGAATTCCTACGCAATTCCTAATCATTAAAATACAGATTTCTTTGATCCCAAAATGTCCAGCTCCTCCCTCTAATTAATATATAGTATAATAATTGGTTAACCAATATTATTTAGTTGAAAGTAAGCTTGCAATTTGAGGGATTTAACGAGGACGTCAAACTAGATGACGACAGAATCCTAGTTATAAATGCGACGAAACATAGGATCCCTACGCAATTCCAAATTATTATTTGATTCCCAAATGTCCAGCTCCTCCCTCTAATTAATATATAATATTATAATAATTGGTTAATCCAATATAATTAGTTGAAAGTAAGCTTGCAATCTCAGGGATTTAAGTTCGACTGATGCCTGGAGTATCCTGGGAATCCCCCACCTTAACCATTAATCCCTACGAGGGCGTCAAACTAGATGAAAACAGAATCCGAGTTAAAATGGCAAGGGAGCAGGGGAATTTCAGACAGTACTCACCCTTAGATTCGTGTATCCTCTGCGGCGACCAACTCAGATCGAACAACGGCCGGGTCCTGGCGAAGTCCTGGCCAGAGCGCTGATTAGAAACGGCGGTGACGAGGTGGGTTTGGACGGGAATAATTTGATTGTAGCTTTAACTGCTGGACGCTTTAGTTCTGACCCTAGATCTGCTTCTAATTCTGATTCCGATGGCGAACGCGACGAGGACGCTTTCATTTTGATTTCTATGCTCAACGAGGGATTTCGTAACTAACAATTAATGGCAGAGGATTGCACGCATTGCGAGAGGACGAGACGTGACGAGACGAGACGAGACGAGAGAGTTCAACCAACCAAGCAACAAACAAGCGTAAACGTAAACGTAAACGTAAACAACAAAATGTGGTTAACAAGGCGCAGGCACGGATTGCGGGCTCCGGATTAAATGCTTAACAACGCCGTAGTCTTGGGCCACTGGCAGCAGTACCGGCTCGGATTCGGGTACGTCCTGGAAGAAGGCTGGTCCAGCAAGTCAGGCGAGAGGCGTTCTATTCAGTTCCTGTTCGGCGAAGGGCATCCCATCCTCGGCCTTTGGTCTCTCGGCTCCCCGGCCAAAAGGGCGAACGAACAGACCGCCTACAGATGCCTACAGCATCCTCCTCCTCGAATCGCCGCACGATCCACTACCGTAAACAAGTCTTTTCCGTGTCTGCTGATGCTTCGAGTATTTTGTGTATTTTATGCTCGCCTCCGTGACCCTCTGCCGTTTGATTTTCATGGACGTAACGTTGCGATTTCGTTGTGCTGCTCGACGGGGGCGAGTTGCTCGAACGCGGACACTTCCAGCGCACCCCGGCACTGCCGATATTGTGACAAATAATAGGTTTATTTAATGGCAAAACAAAATGTACATAGTTCACAAATGTTAGACGGCGAGACGAACGATTACACGCTAGAGTTGCGTTCGATGACGCTGGTGGTGAACCTGCGGCCATCTGATATCGATGGCTGCCTAGGGTCGATAGCTCGATTGTTAAGGTTTAAATTTCATTAACAAATCAAATTTAAATTAAAGCAATTGAGTTAACTCAACTGATTGCTATGCGGAAAAAAGCCACTTGTGAAAAGCCGCTTTTAGTTCTGAAGATCCGTTTAAGGCGAATGTAAGCAAGATCAAGCAATTTCCTTATATCACTCTAAATAACCAATCAATAGAGTCGAAATTGCATGTAATATCTCTGGTTGATTTCTCTTGCAGATTTAATCAGAATTACAATTTAGGTTAGAGGTTTTTAATTATATTTAGATAAAAAATTCTGGCTTTCGAAGTTGGCCAAACATTTTCATGGTTGTGAACACGGCTTAAATCATTTTCCTAGAAACTGTATACAGATAGTGCCCTCCAACATCGCTGCTTAATCTCTGTTAACAAATTTGGGCTTATAAGAGTTTTCAAAATATTTTAAAATCATGCAGTCAAAAAGTTATTATATATTTTGGTTTCCGGCAAATATCAAAGCAAGCAAAACGCGGTTTGTAGTTTTCGGTGTGACCAGCACTTGACTCTTATTCAGAATCTTCACTTATTTGAAAGATTTAAATTGACATTGAGTTCGGCATTTTTGTTTTCTTCTGGTCAGCCGTAAAATTTCCCTGGTTCTGAACACGGCTACAAATATTACCCCAGAGCTTGCCAGTGTGACCGCAGTCGATTAGAAATCCGATAACTTTTGTGCCAAAACGACACCTTCCCGCCTCTTCTGGCTTCATATACTATCAGCCCTCGCAAAGCGCAACTTATTTCGCTGGTGAAATTCGCAACTAACAGACAACAAACGCCATGGGCTTCGCAACCTTGTCAGCGGGCGTGATTGCCGTGAGTATGCCAGGGCCAAGCAAGCCATCAAACGATTCTAATTACCCGCCCCCCACCCGAGCAGCGTATCATGCGCGGCGAGGATGTCTCCAAGCCGGTTCTGCAGATCCTGGCCATAAAGAAGATCAACAGCAACGCGGACTCGGAGCGGTACCGCATCCTCATCTCCGATGGCAAGTACTTCAACAGCTACGCCATGCTGGCCAGCCAGCTGAACGAAATGCAGCACAAGGGCCAACTGGACGAGTTCACCATCGTCCAGCTGGACAAGTACGTGACCTCCATTGTGGGCAAGGGCGGCGCCGGCAAGTGAGTGCACCCATCAGAGCGGTTGGTCCCCTCCTGCATGGCCTAATCTCCGACTCTCCCTTCCCCCCAGGCGCGTGCTCATCATCTCCGAGCTGACGGTCCTCAATCCCGGAAACGAGGTGAAGGCCAAAATCGGCGATCCGGTGACCTATGAGAATGCCTCCAAACAGGACGAGGCTGCCAAGCCTGCTCCCCCACCCGCAGCCGCCAAAAAGGAGGCTGCTCTCACCAACAACAACAATAACAACAACGTGACAATGAACGCCTCGATCAGCGCCGGACTCACGCATCCCATTTCCAGCCTGAGTCCCTACCAGAACAAGTGGGTGATCAAGGCGCGCGTCACCTCCAAGACGGCCATCCGGACGTGGAGCAACGCCCGCGGCGAGGGCAAACTCTTCAGCATGGACCTCATGGACGAGTCGGGCGAGATCCGGGCGACGGCCTTCAAGGAGCAGTGCGACAAGTACTACGACCTGATCCAGGTGGACAGCGTCTATCTGTTCTCCAAGTGCCAACTGAAGCCGGCGAACAAGCAGTATTCGCAGCTGGACAACGCCTACGAGATGACCTTTACGGGCGAAACGGTCGTCCAGCTGTGCGAGGAGGCGGACGACGGGGCCATTCCGGACATTAAGTACAACCTGGTGCCCATATCCGAGGTCTCGGGCATGGAGAACAAGGCGGCCGTGGACACGATCGGCATCTGCAAGGAGGTGGGTGAACTGCAGTCCTTCGTTTCGCGCACCACCAACAAGGAGTTCAAGAAGCGCGACCTCACGCTGGTGGACATGAGCAATTCGGCCGTTAACCTGACCCTCTGGGGCGAGGATGCCGTCAACTTCGATGGCCATGTGCAGCCCGTGATCCTGGTCAAGGGAACGCGCATCAATGAGTTCAATGGCGGCAAGAGCCTAAGCCTCGGCGGCGGTTCCATCATGAAGATCAACCCGGACATACCGGAGGCGCACAAGCTGCGCGGTTGGTTCGACAACGGCGGCGGCGACAACATCGCCAACATGGTATCGGCGCGCACGGGCGGCGGCAACTTCTCCACCGAATGGATGACCCTGAAGGACGCGCGGGCGCGCAACCTCGGGGCCGGAGACAAGCCCGACTACTTCCAGTGCAAGGCGGTGGTGCACATCGTGAAGCAGGAGAACTCCTTCTACCGCGCCTGCCCGCAGGCCGACTGCAACAAGAAGGTGGTCGACGAGGGCAACGACCAGTACCGCTGCGAACGCTGCAACGCCCTCTACCCGAACTTCAAGTACCGCCTGCTGGTCAACGTAAGTTAAAGCTCCTGCAAAATAGCCAATGCAACTGCAATTCCTTTGCAATCCCGTTTTAGATGAGCATTGGCGACTGGACCTCGAACCGCTGGGTCACCTGCTTCAACGAAACCGGCGAGCAGCTGCTGGGCCACACCTCGCAGGAGGTGGGCGAGGCTCTCGAAAATGACGCCGCCAAGGCCGAGCAGATCTTCTCTGCCCTGAACTTCACCTCGCACATCTTCAAGCTGCGCTGCAAGAACGAGGTGTACGGCGACATGACCCGCAACAAGCTCACAGTCCAGTCCGTGGCCCCCATCAACCACAAGGAGTACAACAAACACCTGCTAAAGGAGCTGCAGGAGCTGACTGGCATCGGCTCCTCCAACTGATTCGCATGTTCTGCGCGTTTATAATTCATACCGATTAATACCAAGCTATCCATTAAATTATGTTATATATACGAATATATTGTAGTATTGTAGTATTCGCATTTCGCACACTTTTAACAAAGGTTCCTCTCCGAGTGTTTTTAAAAGCTTGTTACATTTTCAGATGCCTCTCAGTTCCAGCCCCTGAAAACAAAAGTTTAACGTTATCGGTTAATTCGTCTCAAACGAGATTTTTACACTTGCTTAAAGAGCTTAGCTTTGAGCTCTGGACACTTGTTAAGACTGTGCGATAAAGAGCACAGTCAAGTTTCAGCCTCCGTATTTTCCAAAAGAAATTAATCACAACTTAAATATAAGCCGAATTTAATTATTAAACACATATTCTAAATATACGTATTAGATTTCAACATAGTGTGTTTAATAAAACATCTATTGGGCCGCCTTAAACTACTACTTAACCACTAAAAGCTTTTTGAAAGCTCCGGACAATGCACACGATCTAGACTGTAGAACCTACAGTGTACATTATTATAATCTAATAGACAGCTTGGACTAATCGAACGGAAAGTATCTAAAAACTCTTGTGAAATTCTTGTGTAAAAAACCAACAAACATTTTTGTTGTCTTATTTCGTTATTTAGTTGTGACGAAAATCAAAAAAGGAGTATGCAATTTTTTGCAAAGATATGACTCATATATTGCGAAATTGATGTTTATTTGTGTATGTGAAAGCGCTGCAGCGTAGCAGCAAATACATACACCTATGTATGTATGTAGTTGTTGCTGAATACAAGCAAGAAAACTAATCTCATAACATTTTATTTAAGCAAAACAGCACTTGAATTTAAAATTGAAGACCCGTTTCAAATTATACATATCTGACGATGGAGCCAACGCGCGTAAGTTAAAATGCCTTAGTTTTTTTTTATATATCTTTGGTTTTCAATTTATAATCAATTGCTATATATGTCTCATTATTTTTATTAGGTTTCAATTTCCAACCTCAGATCGGCATGCGCTCCATGCACAATAACTGCACGCGTCACCTACAAAACAAAGATTGTACCTTTCAAAGACAGCGGAAAATGGGGAGAGATTTTTCTAATGTATTTGCTGGATGAATCTGGCGAAATTGTGGCCACTTGTTTCAACCATTTGTGCCATCGTTATTTTCATCAAATTATGGAAGGCAAAGTCTATCAGTTCTCAGGATTTGATTTGCAATGGCCAAACAAACCTTACAATTTAGTGCCTAATATTGATTTTCAAATACAATTCACGGACAACACAACAGCATACATACAACCCAATTATATAACCATTCCTCTCATGAAATACAACTTGAAGCCACTTTCCCAGATTGCTAATAGCCCAAACATGGCACCGATCGACGCCATTGGAGTTTGCGTTGAGGTGGGCGACCCGGTATATCGAGGGGACTATCTGATTCGGGAAATCGTCCTTGAGAACCGGGGGCATTACGTAATTTTGAACCTGTGGAACGACTCGGCAGAAAACTTTGATGGTGAACGTGGTAATGTTATTTTGGTCAAAGGAACGCGTCTTATAGAGCACAACGGTACCAAAAGAATAAACTTTGATTGGTTCTCGAAAATGGAAATAAACCCGGACAGAGACGCACTTAAAATGTGTGCCTTCTAAAAGAAAATAAAAAACAAATTCCTTAAAATATAATATGTTAAAAGCCAATTCATTGAATAAGTTCTTAATTATTAGAAATTATGAATATCCATAATTTGATCCAAAATATCAATAATCAAATGCTATATAACTTTTTTATTTGAAACAAACGATATTTAATGTTCGAGGTGTACTTGTACAATAAATAAATATTAATATGCAATAACATTACCCGCCCACAACCAAAATGCACTTGGCAGAGGGGCTTAACTAGAAATTATCAACTTAGCAGGAGACTTAATCTAAGGGCCGCTCGCGGACAAAGGAGCTGCCACAGGAAGTGGTGAGGCTGCACAGAGGGAAAATTCGCACAATATCCGTTTCACAAAATTAATTTCTAGTAAGTTCCCAGCGGAATCTGTGGGAATCGCCGTTTAATATGGCCAATATGCCAATATGGTAATGTCCCAGTAATATCCAGAATAGCACCTGAATCTGTTCTAAAATATTATTCCAATCCAATTTTCCATCCCGAATCTTGATAGCCTCAAGCAACCCGAATGGGTTTACTAACCTTTACAAAGTTTTTGATATGAATCTTTCAATATATGAGTAAAAACTTCGAATTGTCGAAGATGCCGGCGATACTTTTCCCTCTGTGCAGGAGACTACTGAAAACCGTTGGCTTGAGCAAAGGAATTGACTACGTACGGCTAACCGACCAGAGACGCTCGATCGTGAACACTTAACCTAGATCTCAGATAACGTTGGGATGGGCCTTGGAGCCTAGTTGGACAGCTGCTGCTCCCCCTCCGCAGGCACAACGAGCTCATGCTCCTCCCCGGCGTCCAGGCTCCGCTGCTCCTCCCTTTCTGGCTCCTGCTCTGCACGCTTCGCCTGCTCCTGGCGACGGATCACGCCCTCCATCGACTCCCGCAGCGAGTCGACGTCCAGGGCGTTCTCATCCTTGTCGCCGCCATGCTCCTTCCGCTGGCCGGCGGCGAACTTGGAGAAGTAGGTGAGGGACTTCATCAGCTGGTAGCTCTTCGAGATGGGTATGTTCGAGTCGTAGACGCTGGTGCTGGAGCTGCAGTCCACGTAGAACCACCAGTTGCACTTGAGGATCGTCTGGTCGAAGAGCGTGTTCTCGGGGCACAGGAAGGACTTGCGCACCATCCCGTCATCTGTGAGGGCGCACACATGGAAGACCTGTGTGCGGTTGATTTTATGTTACTATTTGTGTCTCCTTGCAACATTTCTACACACTAACCATGCATCCGAGATCCGTGTCGGCATATAGTCCCGGGAAATGTTTTTGTTTGGCGCAGGAGAAACTAGTAGGTGGTAGGTCTACTTTAGACTTGAAGTTGTCATCAAAGTTCTTGTCATAGCCCACGGGGTAGTATTCCTTCGGCGCATTCATCACCTGGAGGGAGAATAATGGAAAATGAGTGAAGGTCTTTTATTTTAAATAAATCATCAGGTTTAAAACTAAAATTGCTCATAATAAGCTTTTTCAAATAAAAAACTTTCGACGCGATGTATACGCGATTGCAAAAAAGACACGCATCTCTATGGCTTTCACTTTAAAAAGAAATATAAATAAATAGACACAAAGTGGCTTTAAATTTAACATCCTCCCCTGGGAGGGAGCTTCCCAATAGACAAGCACCCACCTTGGACACCTTGTGCTCTGCCATCGACTTCTGGGGCCGCGGAGTTGTCGTCGAGGTGGTGGTCGTTGTCGTTGTGGTCGTCGTCTTTACCGTGGAGGTGCGCATGAACTCCTCCCTCAGCTTGGCCGCCAGTTGGGCCCTGTGCTCCGCCTTCAGCTGCTGCTCCCGCACGTAAATTGCATGCTTGATGGTATCCACACTGACGTTGGCAGCCGCGGCCAGCTCCTCGACAGTCACGTCTTTCAGGTCGAATTTGGGCTCCTCGAACTGCAGGTAGTTGGGGTGACTGGCCACGGTGCGGTGCTCCTTGCCGACATTGGCGATCCGAGCAATCGAGTCGGGCATTGCCTGGAACACGGGAACGGAAACCGGCTGCGACACCACCGGACTGGACACCGGCTGCAGCACCACCGGGTTGGCCACGTGGAAGGTGCGATTCGAGTGCTAAAAACAGTTGAAAAGTCCAATTAATGAATTCCAGATCATTATAAAAGGAGTTGTTTGATGTACTTGTTTTATGTACATATATTTAAACATATATATTACATATATAGTAGTATTCATGTATAGGATACATAGCACATCACATAGCTTTTAACACCGCTTGGAATTGCATTTATTCATACCCAACTTACTTGGGGATTATTTAATCACACTTGATAGTTTAAACTTTAAAGTTAACAGGAAGAAAGCAACGAATTCCAATGTATTCTTTGCTGTATCCTCGCTTTATATCGGTTTAAAACTATAACATAGACTTATGAATACTATTCGTATAAAAAAGTTTCTTAAAGAACACAGCAGACGCAAACAGCATTGGATTTTCATGATCCCCAACTTACCGGTTTATCGATCGGAGCCACGATCTTGTTGTTGACACTGACCCTGGGCTCCGTGGTGTCCACAGCCACTCGGCGCTCCGCCGTGCTGGGAGCCGGTGCCGCCGTGGCCGTCAATTGCTTCTGTGGAATGGGCCGGAAGGCCGGGACCCCCAACGGCAGTGGTCGGGCTTCGGTCATGAGCTGTGCCTGCTGCTGTGCCTGCTGCTGGGCCTGCTGTTGTTGCAGTATCAGCAATTGCTTCAGCTTCTGTTGCTGTTGCAGCTTCTGTTGCTGTAGCAGTTGCTGCTGCTGCTGGAGCTGCTGCAGATGCTGTTGCTGTTGGAGTTGCTGCTGCTGCTGCACTTGCTGCAGGTTGAGGGGCGCCGGTCCGGTGGAGCGGGAACTGATCCGTTTCTCTGGCAGGGGGTGTTGTGCAGGTGGATTGGCCTACCAAGCAAGTATACATTAATTTAGCCTTGAGGGATTATGCAAAGTTAATGCAAGCCGTTTCTAATGGGGCTTGCTCAGTGTAGTTAACAACCCCTCTAGGTTTCATACAAAATGTATAGGTTGTCATGAGATTGATCCATTAAAGTTACAAATCTGTTACAAGCATGACTTCCACAAAATTTTGTATCTTATGATCTGGCCCAGAAAATTTGCCCCAAAACAAATGTGTATGATCCAAATTGCTGTCTGTTTGCACTCACCTGCTGTTGGGTGGAGGGCAGTACGCCCACCATCTCGGGCGGTGCCCCATTCTTATAGCTAATGGCTCGCCGGCGATCCGACTCCAAGGTGCCCAGTGACTCCGGAAAGCCAAGCTCATCGCCCAGACTGAAACCTGCAAGTGGCCAAAAGGTTTTTGGTTAGCTCGAGCCCACGACGGCCCCATCAATCACTTCAATCGTGGCCAAGGGTTGGGTTGGGCAATGATGTGTTAATTAATGGCTTTTGTTTTTCCCTTCACGTGGCCGAGGTAAGTCAATCCACCGGACAAGGGTCTTATCGAAGGCTTATGATCTACTGGGTTTTTGTATTTACACATGGCCTAGTAGGATACCTCGACAAAGGAGGTCAGGGGCCAGATTTTGCATAGCTTTTCCTAAGATAATGTGCCACTTTGCATATGTTACACTTTGTTATTCAATTAATTGGTTTAACATTGCATCGATTCAACGTTGAAATCACAAAAACTGTGCTAAAATTTAAGTTCATTTTTGAGTTATAACCCAAATAGATGACTAAGGATTGTTTAGGGATTCTTTTTTTATAATAAACTTTAAAAGTTATAACTTTATGGCGCATGTTTAATAGACTTTCAATCTCCGTGTTCATTGAACTGCAGGTCACTCGACAAGTCTCCAAATGAGACTTGGTCTGCTTCTGCGTTCAGGTGCTCCACTTTAAACTTGTAGCCACCACTGACATTGGCATTATTGCATTAATGAATTACTTAATAGCTATTCGCGGTGTGTTTGAGCGCGGGTTAGGCTAAAGTTCGATTACTTGACCAATTAGTTGCACTTGAAAAACAAAATCGGCAGCCTTGGACTGAGGTCTACGGAGCAAACACCTTGAACTATTTCGGTAACGTATTTACACTGAGATAATGAAGATGAAACGATGATGGTGCGGGGATGATAGAATAGTTAAGAGATTTACCTAAACCGAAATGGGCCTTCAGGCCACCCAAGTTTCGGACACGAAACAGTCCAGACTTTTTGAAGTTACAATCGAGTATGAAACCAAAATCGGAGTTTAAAACACACGTCCCGCAAGCCAATCCTATAAATAGAAGAATAGAAAAAGCAAACACAGAATAGGACAGTTCTTTCATATGATACAACAGTAATCTTTAAAATTAGTAAAACAAGGGATTAATATTTAGGTGTGTTTGTTTTTTGGGATGGTTGGAGTTTCGGGGAGCGACAGGAAATGCTTCTGTGTTGTTTTCTCTATGTAAAAAAAAACCAAAACCATATTACATGCTACTTATACCTAAGGCATATCTAATAACCAAAGTATTATTAATTTGTTTGAGTAGGAGGAGCTCAATATTCGTTTTTTTTGGCTTATGCTGGATCATATTTTGGCGTTGTCATAAATTATCCAACGTTTTTATCATTGTCAAGCATCAACTTTTTAACATTTTAATGAAAATCGGCGCAGAGTTTTAAAACAACCCGCACCGAGTCAAATGGCGTGGCGGATGCCGTGATTGATGTGCAGATTGCCCGCTTATACATATCTCGCACATGTATCTGATCCGCAGCGTGGAATGTGTGCTTTTATATCTTCCATTTGTCAGACAGAGCCAAAGGTGTGACCACAGAATGACCCACATTGTATTGGAGCACAGAAGATGGCCCAATCCGACCGCAAGAGGTAATAAAACCAAGCCACAAGCGTTCTCGCAGCGATCTTTATCACCGCCAAAATCGATTAACCATGCCGTGAGCGAAGCCATTATGGAGCAACGAATATTACTTCCTTATGAGTGCGGCGCTGCGCCCATTGGATCGCATAAGTGCCATGGTTTACACATATCCCGGGGTTGTGGAGAGCAACTAACCCTCTTGACCTGAACAAAGTTGAAAACTTCAATCCGAATTGCGCGTGTCTTGGGTTCAAATTAAATTGTTAGCCTGTCAAGTGGGACATGTAATACGAGTTTCAAATGTATTCTTTCAAAATTCCCCCTTCCCCAGCGCCCTGATCTGAGCTTTATCCGGCCGGCAATCGTACACGCATATAATGGTACGATGTACGGTGTACATCCATATTCATGGAGCTGACGTCGAGACCGATTCTAAAGCGGCTAATGGCAGGCTATTAACTGCCAGTGGCACATGTGGCCAATTGTGGTAATCGGTTGAGCCATTACACAGCCCCAAAAACTTGATTAAATTGTTTTAACCAAAAGGCATAAGCATAAAACCAAATGTAATCCAACCTGTGTGGTTAAATCCAAGAGATTGACCCCATATTGTATGTCTTTTTAATAATAAATGAATAAATGATAAATGAAGATGATTTCATTTCTTTTCCATAAAAATAAATACCTTTCCTAAAACTTACAAACTCTAATTGCTCTATAAAGATATGAGCATTTTCGGATCAATTAAAAATAATTTGATCCACCACGATGTCAAATTGAATATATTTGATATATTTTTAATAGAGATATCTTGTTTTCAATATACAATCCCTATTGATTGTGCTTTAAAAAGACTTGCAAACTATAGTTGCTCAATAAGGATAATGTGACTGTCTAATAATATTATTCATATGGTTTTTGGCAAGTGTAGAGCCGCTACGGGTCGGATCGGAGTCGAAAGCAACACTTGGGTTTGTGGGTTCAAGGAAAATGGAGCTGGTTTTATAACCGCCTGCCTAATGGAGTGTCAGCATGGCAAGGCAACGTTTGGCCATCTCCGTGAGATCAGAGTGCGCCCCCGATGTGGTCACTTCCTCCTGTTTCACCTTCTCCTCGTCACCATCGTTGTCATCAACTCCTTCTCCTCCTCGAAAAGTCTCTCCCCCTAGCCGCACAATTTATAATTGAACTTTTACTCGACTGCGTCGGTTATGAATTTGCATTACGCATTCGCCGGGTGGGCGAGCAGTTATTTTAATTGCGCCCGCAAATGGGCAGAATGACGACAAATTGGACAAGGGAAACCGGCTATTAAGAAGGGAAAACTCTGGGCAAATGCCCAGGTAAGAGCCGGAGAGCAGTGCGAAGTTTATTTCGAATTGTCAGCCGAGCAGGGGTGGGATGGGGAACACTATAGGTATATATATTCAACGACATTTGCAGTTAGTCACAGGCGATCGACGAGCGCTTTCTCTCATCTCATCTTGCGTATGAATTGTGAGTTGCTGCGGGTTTACGACTCTTTTCTATGTGGCATCCGCAGCAGGCACAAGTGGTCAAATAGAAATCCAAACTAAACAAATAATGAGGCATAAATATGCACGTGGGGCAGTGCCGGGCAAGACAAGTCATCGACCACTGGCCGTCAATGCTTAGTTACTTTACTTTCCTCAATGTCCACATATAGCGACGCATTCGTGGGTATATCTTTCTCCGATCGGACAAGCCGGTCTAGTTAGCACCTTTGCCCGCGAAAGTGGGTCATCTTGTCTCAAAAACATTGATATTAATTGCTCACTGCGGAGGCTGCGAGCTTAAACAGAAACAGAGACTGAAAATGAAAATGAAACCAAAACCGAAACTGAAACTGAAACTGGCTTGCCATGCTCTGCTCAGTGTTAATTCAATTTGATGATCTCCCATGGCAGAGCCGAGTCAGAGGCAAATGCAAATATCTCGTATATATTATCTGACAAGACATCGCGGTGCCTAGGCCGTGCGTCTGTTCATCGGTCCATTCATTGTGGCCAAACCTTAACCCAAACCTTTGAGACAACGCCTCGCTAAGTGGTTTCCCTTTTTATATTCTGCACTCATATTTAAGGCTTGGGCATTCCATTGTTGGCAAAATGTTTTTACGGTCAATCTTTTTATCTCATTTTCAATGATTTTTGCACGGAGACGAGCGCAAGCGAAGGCCCTTTGGGCGACAGCGACAACCTTTCGCTTTTGTTTCTCGGCCTGACTCAGATCAACTTTCCATTTCTCTTGAAATTAAAGGCACCTGCCAGTGGCAAGTAGTTCTTTCGGATCCAAAAACCGAAAGTATTGGGCGTTCTTAGCCCATTAAAGCAAGGGTAACACTCGTATATAAAATCTAACTCCCAACCATTTAACGATCTACTCTTGACCTTGCCCCTGTGACTCAAATAAGCGCCAGTCCAAAATGAAACCATTATCGCACTGCTTCGGGGGAGATTGCTTTGGATCGGCTTAGATTGTCCAAATGGGCCCCAAAGTGTCAGGCACAAAAAGCGCGACCTGTCTTATTCCGCTCGCCGGTTAATTATGTTAATTGAACGATGGTCTTGACAGTGAGCGATAGGCCCAACAAAAGGTGCCCCGACAGAAACTGACAAAAATATTTGACAAAGCCACTTGAAGCCCTCGAATTAAATTGCAATTTGAGTGTGTGGATTGGATTGGTTTGTCTGCCTGTGTCTGCCGAGGTGGGCCAAACAATCGGACGAGCAACAACAAAGGTGTGGATTGGAATGCAAGACGCCCCAGAAGCGGTGCAGCATCAGGCAGCCCCACTGAACCAGTGAACCGAAGGTCTTACGTGAGCGGGTTGCGTGCTCGGAAATGATGAGCCGCCACACACTCGACAAAGTGACACTGTGCCACAATATACACACATGAAGATCTGTGAAGATGGCCCAAGACAATAGGGGCGATAATCAGGGCTTAATTTATTCCTAATTGCGGACAAAACGCGCCGGTAAGAGCAGTCAGTCAGCAAAGGGAAAGGACAGGACCCTAGTGTGGGAATAAGCTCAACCGGAAACGTCTTCATGCACTGCGCACAAAGTCCAAAATAATAAGTACGAATTAAGGCCTAACAAAATAATAACATGTTTCGAAAAACTGCGTTAAGACTGAGTTTGTTTGTTAAGATATTTAGGTTGGTAAGCAAGCAATTTACCTAGAATTCAAAATCATTCGTACATTTTTCCAAGTGCCAAGATATGTAGGTGCCTGCCTGTTGCCTTTCACTTTGCAAAATACCGGCCCAAAGAGCCTTTTACTTATTGACCAATTGTATGACAATGCAATTTCTTTCACTTATTATTTTTAGTACTTTTTGACCCCGTTGCAGTTGCAGCAGGCACTTTGGCTAGGCCCAAAGATTTGCACAAGCTAATTGCCGCTGAAAGCAAACGTTTTTTTCCATAAACCACATACCTTTAATAACAATGTTTGTTTGGCGCACAGGGAGTTCATTTTGTAAGAGTATTTACCCATTAGCCATCGCTTTGGACCAGGAAGGGTCGCCGGCCCAGAAGTATTGCATAAAGCTCTCGACATCGTCCCCGGAATGTGGGTTATATAAAAACACAGGTAGTACCCAAAGAAACAGAAACAACCGAATGTGCCTGCGAAACGCTGCGTCATTGACCACAAAACTGAAATTGAGGTTCAAAAAGCTGTTCAATGCAGAAGATGCCAGCGAAAAGCAAACACAAAGGGGCAGGCAGGCAGCAACATCGACGCATCTCAATATGTTTGGCTACAAATCGGCCTGGTATATTGATGAATCATGGGCAGCGATTGCCGGACCCTGCTGGTAGGAGGTTGGCTTTTATGAAGCCATCAATGGAGCGATCAAAAGATTTGGGCAGGCCCATGGATGCACATATTTGGACAATGCTTGGTTCCTGCTGCTGCCCTCATGCTTCGCTTCTTCTACGAGTCTTTGGTCTGGCGCGCAGAGGTCAGCAATAATCAGTTAAGCATTATGCAAATTGGGCAGCACAAATTGCCGAAATTAACACCCAGCCCCGCGCGGTTGCTCTGAACTTGACCGATATTCTGGCACATCCGGCCGTAACCGTAACAGCGTAGATCGCAACGTTCAATCATCTCTCCAGCACGCGGAATAGTCTAGCGAAGGTCAGACGGGGCTAATTTATGGCCGGTCAATTTGCCTGGTGATGGAGTGGTAAACGGTCGGTAAATGGGTAAGACAGTCGGCCCTAAATGAGCCCGCCTTCAACCCGAAATTCCGCAAATAAACGCCTTCTTTGTTCTTAATGAGCTGCACTCGGCGCCAGGTCAAGAATGCTCCAATGGCACCATGACTAACCCAAAACCAATCCGGTTTCTTTGGCAAGGTTTTGCCGAAGCAAAGGCAATGAATAAAGCAAAACCTAATCCGAATCCATATAAAACGCGATGCCAATAAACTGCAGCCGCGGATCGGTGGCGAATATGCATAAACACATCCACAGGCATGGAGTTATGCTCTTTGCCTTTTAAGGTTTTGGCGCACTTTTTGCATTGATTTGAATAGATTGGGACGCCAATCGAAGTCTAGTTAAATTGATAGCAATCTGCCAGAAAAAAAAATGTCATTAGCTTTGTTTGGCTACAAAATTGAATGCTTCTCGCAATGGATTCAATTGAGGTGACCAATTGGCCAATGGCCGGCGGCTCACCTCGATTAAGTCTGGCCAACTGCCAAGAGAATCATCTTGGACGGGGCTGCAACCTGTTTAGATAGATATACGGCCTGGTATTACGTATTACGGCATTTCCAAGTGTCAAAAGCCTCGCGCCATAAAGACCGCAAGACACAAACCCGAAAGCCAGGGAAAAGTTCGTCGCCTAAGTCTTTTGATTTTCCTGCTGTGCGACAGCTGACAAGTTGAATCAATTAAATATTAACCCGACACCCGTGAAAAGCAATTAAAGCCGGATTCCAACAAATATTAAACGGAAAATGTAAAATGGGAAAATTAAGGAAAATTCATTACTCACTTGCCGCCTGCATGATCAGAAAGCCAATCACAAAAAAGTTCATTTTTGCCACTTTTTTCTCGCACGAATTTTGTATTCGAAGAGTTCGCCTCGCTTTTTTCGATTCGAAAATTCAGATGATTAGTAGTTTTCGTCGGATGCGTTGAGCGTGTAATTTTATTTTCTTTCCGATTTTCTTCACTCACACACAAGCACAGACACACACAAACACGGAGCGGCTGCTGAAGAAAACTGAGGAAAACACAATAAACTTTTATTATCGCTCTACTCGGCGACTCGTGCCGCAGATCGGAAGCGGATAGTTGATTTAATTAAATTTAATGAACTTATTATTTTGATCAATTATTCCGACTCTGCGCTTGCCGGAAAGCGGAGAAGAAAACACAGCGGCCACAAATGCAGCGCTTTAAAATAATAAAAAATCAAAAAAGGCCAAAACGAAACCGGTAAGCAAATGAGCAGGGTAAACACTCTCACTCTCTCTTTCCGCGGTAAAAGTGAAGCCCGAGATGCGTCGATAATCGCACGAGGTGTGCGTAGGCGCCGCAGCAGAGTTCGCAGCAGCGCTCAAGACAGCAGCAGAGCGTCCGACTATTATACTATTATATTTTGATATCGAGCAATAACGGCAAAGAGCATAAATATTACGAAACCACAGTCCAATAATAAAAGCTGCTACCTATTAAAACCGATGTATTTCCCATGTCAACTGATCGACGGATCTAAGAGGTTTTGGATCGGAGAATTGAAACACCTTCTTGTAGTCTATTTGATCAATAAAACTGCTATATTCTCCGTAACTAAAATCGAAGGATATACTAGGATAGGATAGGATATACTATAAATGCTTTGCCATTCAATATTTCCTATGCTAACTGATCGATGGGTCTGAGAAACTTGGGATCAGAGTTTGGAAACCTTCTTGTAGGCAATTGATAACTTAGTTTCACAATGTCTAATGGCTTTCCCGCCAAACTGTCTATGTAATTCCTAAGATAAGCGAAGAAGATTAATTTAGATCATAAATCGAAGGCTAAA
>JAJJHQ010001034.1:250967-342372 GCA_021223825.1 Drosophila ironensis
GTTCCCCCCCTGGAGTGTCCCCCCCCTGTAGTGTTCCCCCCCTGTAGTGTTCCCCCCCCTGTAGTTTTCACCCTCTACGTTCTCCCTCCACTAGTGCCCACCCCTCTAGTTCCCTTCGCCAGACATCGACCAGATCGCCTATTTCCTGGACGGGAGCGCATCTCCAGCATTGGATCCGCCCGATCTCCCTGAAAACGATCTACTAGAAAACGGAGGATAATTGCCACCTCTGACGGCATCTCCCGCCATTTGGACCTGGGTGTCGCCTTCACTGCATCATCTTCGTCCTTCAAGTATCTGAGGCGTCATCTCACCTGAACCTGGAGATCCACTGCGTCAGAGANTTCCCCCGCCTGTAGTTTTCACCCTCTACGTTCTCCCTCCACTAGTGCCCACCCCTCTAGTTCCCTTCGCCAGACATCGACCAGATCGCCTATTTCCTGGACGGGAGCGCATCTCCAGCATTGGATCCGCCCGATCTCCCTGAAAACGATCTACTAGAAAACGGAGGATAATTGCCACCTCTGACGGCATCTCCCGCCATTTGGACCTGGGTGTCGCCTTCACTGCATCATCTTCGTCCTTCAAGTATCTGAGGCGTCATCTCACCTGAACCTGGAGATCCACTGCGTCAGAGAAATGCCAGCCCTAAGGAGATCGAGATCTAGAGGACAACCCCCCTTTTTCCTCATCTCCCCGCCTTATAGAACCGACTGTTACCGTCCCTGGAAGTTATCATCGTCTATCTGGCCTGAGGCAGTGCATCCAAGCGATATCCTCACCGTGTCTGAAGACCAAGGAGATCGCGTTCCTGCGTACACATATATCGGGCCTAAAGCAAAAAGATTTACACCTCTAGCTCTTACCATCTCCGAAAACGAGATGTTCATACATGCAGACAGACAGACAGACACACAGAAAGGCAGAAGACGGACATGGCTATATCGACTCGGCTGTTGATGCTGATCAAGAATATATATTAAGGTACATGCTATAATTAAAAATTTCTCCGTAGATCATATTCTATTTGCTGAGCGTATGCGACCCCAATTACCAAAGAACTCAGATTTCGAAATGGCTTCACGAGCTATAGATGACCTTATATCGTTTTATGATCTTAAGCCCGAAGAACTAGCAGCTGGAAATTTGTCAGGATACTCACGTCCAGAGTGAGGATGAACCAATGAATTATCGCTCCGATATTCGTCTTGTAAATACTCATTTTTACCTTTTAGGACCGCCCTGACCTCGATGGATTGTTTTGCAATGGGACAGTTTTGCATAAGGGACCGGAAAGATGAGTTGGCTCAGACGTGGCTCAACGTCTCCTTAGCGCATTTCGAGAAAAGTAACATAGCCTACGAAGTCTTTGAATTTAACAGGTCCACAATCCACAGTCAATGGGCAGAACTTTTGATGAGGAATCATCAGGAAGCGGACGTAATGTCTCATCTCCTTCAAGCAGATAAGAGCGACGAAGTCAGGAAGTACTATGAGGAAATTGTCATTCTCAAAAATCAATGCCGCGATAAACAGCGTCGACCCACCCAACTCCACTGTCGCTACAACAGCTCGACAACCCCTTTTCTACGACTCGCTCCGCTCAAAATGGAGGAGATGAGCAAGGACCCCTACATGGTGGTGTATCATGATGTGATCTACGAGAGCGAAATCGATTGGCTGCATAACGCAAGCTATTTCTCTGTATCGCTGGTGGGCGAGGGCGAGATCTCGTCGTACAGGTCCTCCCAGGACACATCATTTCCCCCAAATGTAAGTCAAGTAGTGAGAACTTTGGAGCAACGGATTTTTGACATGACTGGCCTGAGTATGAATGACAACGAAGAGTTGATCTTGCTGAATTATGGAATGGGAGGCCACTATTTCATTCACACCGACTATCACGGACACCCCGATGAGGTAGGGTTCTCAAAGAATTTTCGATATCGGTTTCATATCGCCCGTTTTTAAATCCTTTTCAGTTTCGATTCAGTTATGGCGATCGCGTGGTCACGGTTTTGTTTTACGTAAGTTATCCAATTCACAGATACTTTATATCTACACTTAGCCATTTTAGCTGGGCGATGTGGAATTGGGTGGATCCACCATTTTCCCATCCATCAATGTATCCGTAACACCCAGAAAACGTTCGGCTGTCATGTGGTACAACATTCACAACTCTGGGACCTTGCACTCGAAATCGAAGCATTCAGCGTGCCCGGTGATCGTTGGCTCCAAATATGGTAATTACAGACAGTCTGCTACTTAACCTGCAGGAAATTGACTGGCCTCCCCACATTTTAGTGCTTACCAAGTGGATCAACGAAATAGATCAAATGTTCGCCATTCCTTGCATGAAGGACTCCAATTTACACAGCGAAAAAGCTGAAGATGGCAACAACAACAACCATCCAACATTAAAGCTTAGCTAATCATACAAAGAATCTTTTACAAATATAGAAATAAAGCGGATTCATTTAATATCACGCAAACTGTTCTCTTAAAGCCATTGCATCCATCTATTAGCTACTCGCCGCGGAGGTTGCCCTTGTGAGGCGATACTTCTTGACGGCGTAGTGAGCCCCCTCCTCAGAGCTCACTTGATCCAAGTACTTATTCTTCAGGAATCGGTTGTTTACGCCGTTCAGACTTTCCTTGTCGAAGCTAAAGTGAACGATGGCATTGGGAACAAAGTTCAGTTCCAGAAGGGTTTCCGCCGACGGCAGCACCTTCTTTGGCGGGATAGTGAAGAGGTGAAACTTCTCGCCGGATTTCTCTAGGAACTCGCGCACAAACTCCTCCACCCTGGACAGCGGCTCGTGTGGCTTGAACATGCCCTGGAGAACGAAGCGATCGGGGAACTGAATGCGCAGCACACAGTCCTTGTACTGATTCAGCTTCGCCAGCATGGTCTTCTGGCGCTCCAGCTCCCGGAGCTTTGCCGTGAGCATGGGAGCATCGTCGTCGCCGCTGGAGGTGCGTTTCAGGTCGCGCAGCACCATTTTCAAGTCGTTCACGGTTAGATCGAAGAAGGAGTCGGGCAGGTCCTCGGCATCCTTCTTGGACTCGTCCAAGGAGAAAAGCACCGCTTGGCGCGGACCAATCACTTTGACCGGTGGCGGGGGTCGCCCGGCATTCTCGTCCACCTCAGTCTTCACCGGCCTTTGCGACTGCGTCTCATGCATGGAGTGTCCCACACCCAATCCCCAATCGTATTTCGGTGGCTCGGGCTCAGGTTGCTCCTGCTGCTTCTCTGCCTTCTCAGAAGGCTTTGGTGGCTCGTTTTCAGCGGTGGTTTTGTCCTCGGGAGCCGTTCGTTTCAGATTCTTAATCAGGTTGCTGGTGAGGGTGAAGCCGCCGCCTCCTCCTTTATTAGCAGCCATGGCCGAGCGCGAGGTGCTGGGCTTCTCGTCGTCATCTTTGACTTTGGCCTTCACCTCGGGCGGCTTGTAGACATTGGCCTGGGTCTTGAGGTCCTCTGGCTTCTTGTTTACCAGCCGCATCATGGCACGACCCTCGAGAATGCCGAGCGACTTCAGGGTTGTCTGTTGCATCTGCTCGCGGCCGATGACTTCGCTCCGCATGTACACGATAACCGGGCTCTCGTAACCTTTGACCTGCAAATGGCAGAGCTTTTCCACCACCTGCCAGAGGCTGTCGTTGGGTGTAAACTCGCCCTGTTCCCGCGATCCGTCGCTCAGCTGGACGCAGACGACCACACTGCTCAGCGTGCGCCGCTTCTCCGTGGTCTCCATCTCCAGGACACAGTTGTTGGGCAGTCCGCTGAAGCGGAACTGCTGCGGCAGGCTGACTTCCTTGTTGTGGAACTTCAGGCAGTGCTCCTCGCTGTTGTAGCCGTGCTTGGCGCACGCCGTCTCCAGAATCTCCAGCAGCGTCATGTTCGCCGTCACACTGACATTCTGCCGCCGTCCGTTCGGCATTAGCACTGTGACGCGCTTATCCATCGATGCGGATTGGTGTTAGCTTTCAGCCGGTATCGAATCAGCAAGCGCTCCCTATTTGACGTCTCAGGAAAGGCTAGGCTGCTCCCTGCTGCCGGTCTGGACTCTGTAATCGTATGATAATTGGCTTTGATAGGGCTCTCTCCCAACTTGGGCCCTGCAAGTTTCGGCTATCGATGGTCGGCGATTTGTTTACAGCGTGACTTTTAATTTTCGAACATCGATATTTCTAGAGATGCGTGTGGGCTGGCCCGCAAAAATTGAACGAAAGCTTTTAAATTATATTTAACTTGCTTCTATTTATAATTTAATAGTATTAATTTTACATACAAATTATTTTTTTGAGCTCTAACTTTGAATTTAATATAAATTCCAGTAGATAGATATTTATCCCGCCGCTGACCATCGCTGATCGTGATCTGCGGCCAAACCTCCATCTCTAAAGTTGCGCATGATAACAGAGTATCGCGCGTTTGGAGCTTTAACAAATAATCATTATTTAACCAGATTATTGCATTTATTTAAGGGCAGAATGTATGCGAGACTGTTGCGCAGCTTTGGAGCCAATGCCAGGTAAGAGTTGCACCTAGAATTCGCACTGACATCGTGCGGAAGCAACAAGAACCTGTGGAAGAACCACCGATTACATAAACACTTGCTTTGTTTTTGTTTGCCAGGTGCTTTGCGACGGAAGCCACGCCGAAGGTGCGGCCCATCAACAAGATTCTGATCTCGAATCGCGGCGAGATCGCCTGCCGCGTCATTCGCACTGCCCGCAAGCTGGGCGTGCGCACAGTGGCCGTGTTCTCGGATCCGGACGAGAAGAGTCTGCACACACAGCTGGCGGATGAGGCGTTCCGTGTGGGGGAGGCCGCCTCCTCGGCGTCCTACCTGCGGGGGGAGCACATCCTGCAGATCGCCAAGCGATCGGGCGCCCAGGCCATCCACCCGGGCTACGGCTTCCTCTCCGAGTCCGTGGAATTCGCGGAGCTTTGCCAGCGCGAGGGCATCATCTTCATGGGCCCGCCCAGCTCGGCCATCCGGGACATGGGCATCAAGAGCACCAGCAAGGCCATCATGGCCGCTGCCGGAGTGCCCATCATCAACGGCTACCACGGCGAGGATCAGTCCGACGAATGCCTGCAGAGGGAGGCGCAGGCCATCGGCTTCCCGCTGATGATAAAAGCCGTGCGCGGCGGCGGAGGCAAGGGCATGCGCATCGCTGAGAAGCCGGAGGACTTCCTAACCGCCCTCAACTCCGCCCGCACCGAGTCCCAGAAGTCCTTCGGCGATAGTTCCGTCCTGCTGGAGCGCTACGTGCGATCGCCGCGGCACGTGGAGGTGCAGGTGTTTGCGGATCAGTACGGCGATGCCGTATATTTGTGGGAGCGCGACTGTTCCGTCCAGCGCCGTCACCAGAAAATCATCGAAGAGGCCCCGGCGGTAAGAGAAGCAATATCCGAGGAGTTTAAACGACTTATGAGTCTGCTTTTTGTAGCCTGGTCTCTCGGAAGAACTGCGTCGCGAGCTGGGCGAAGCAGCCGTGCGTGCGGCCAAGGCCGTGGGCTATGTGGGAGCCGGAACTGTGGAGTTTATCCTGGACAAGGAGGACCTCTCGTTCCACTTCATGGAGATGAATACGCGCTTGCAGGTCGAACACCCCATCTCTGAGATGATCACGGGCACGGACCTGGTCGAGTGGCAGATACGCATTGCTGCCGGCGAGCGATTGCCGCTGAAGCAGGAGGAGATCACGCGACATGGCCACGCCTTTGAGGCGCGCATCTATGCCGAGAATCCCCGCGGGGGATTCCTCCCCGGAGCCGGCCCCTTGCGCTATCTCTCCACTCCACAGCCCAGCGCCGAGGTGCGTGTGGAGACCGGTGTTCGCGAGGGGGACGAGGTGTCCGTGCACTACGACCCCATGATCGCCAAGCTGGTCGTGTGGGGCGAGAACCGCTCGCAGGCGCTCAATTCCCTGATTGCCCGTTTGGGAGAGTACCACGTGAGTCCCAGCATCTTGAGTGGGTTTGCCAATTCAATTAATTTGTTTTACTTTTTGCAGATATCCGGTCTGGACACCAACATCAACTTCCTCATTGACCTAGCCTCGCATCCGCAATTCCAGCAGGCCAACGTTCACACCGGCTTCATAGATGAGCATTTCGACACACTCTTCCCGCCCATCGTAATCAGCCCGCAACAGGTGAGCCAAGCAGCGCTGGCTCTGGTCTTCAACGAGTTACAGGCGGCCCTCAGCAATAGCAACGGCACCCAAGATCCCTTTGCCGCCACGGCCAATGCTCGTCTCAACTATGCCCTGATTCGCACCTACAATTTGCGGGCCAACGAGAAAGGTAAGCACAAGTGCTCTGAAATTACGATTAAACCTTAATGGCTTGGTTCCATTTTAGTTTATTCCGTTGCCGTGAAGTACGATGGAGAGGATGTGCAAATACAGGTGGACAATGGCGAGTGGCAGGTGATCAAGGCCGAGCGAGTGGAGGACGGCGGACGTCTGAAAATCCGAGCCAATATCGACAGCAACATCTCCACCTACAATGCCAACATTGACGGGTCCAGCGTTAGCTTGTTCCTAGAGGTAACTTTTCCAGCGGGTACAAAGAAATAATACCTAATAACAATACCCTATATATATTGGCAGAGCGGAAAGCTGGACTTTGAGTTGGTGCAGCCCAAGTTCTTGAGCGCCCAGGTCGATCAGCTCGGAGGAGGTGGCTCCCGGGTGGTCGCACCAATGCCTGGAGTGCTGGAGAAGGTTCTGGTGAAGCCCGGCGACCTAGTCAAAAAGGGCGACAGCCTGGCTGTGCTCATTGGTATGTTCTAGGTATGGCCGAAAACAAAACAGACTAATTCCAATTGTTTCCCTGATAGCTATGAAAATGGAGCACATCCTAAAGGCGCCGAAGGACGCCACCGTAAAGTCCATTGGCGGGGCCGAGGGTGACAACGTGGCCAAGGGAGCGGCTGTGATTACGTTTGTTGACGAAGAGGCTGACAAGTAAACACTTGTTATTCCCCATTATCGTACCAGGGATTTTGTTGCATTTATCTATGTTTTATATTCTAAATATCAATGATAACCGTGTGTGCATTTATTAGAGTTAAGCCGGAAGTTGTCCATCTAATGGAATCCTATTGTATGTTGTCCCATGGCATTAAAAATGTTCAACTGTTGAATACTGCTGCCGAGAACTTATCAAGTCAAAGCGGGTGGTTTTAAAAAAATCTTTTATTCGTTTGGTTTTTAATCCTTTTGTTGAATTTGAAATTGTATAAGATTTATTCAGTTTCTCGAACACACATTTTCTAAATGTGATTTATCATTTATGAATACATAATTTGTAATTGAGTTCCGTACATAATTTTGCGGTTTATGAGTTTGACTGAGTGTTTAGATATATAGTTTTTAAAACAAAAAATGGAAACAGAAACGAAAACGGAAACTGAGTGATTGCAAACGGCATTGCTGAGTTTGCTTACATTTCGCTTTTATTTCGCAACTTAAAACATAATAATTTAATAAATGTTTAACAAATTTCACTTAATACAAAACACTAATCAATTTAAAATATATATATATATACTTAGTATAAACATAATCAAGTTTCCTTTATGCTCGTTTGCTTTAGTCCAAGTTTGCGTTTGAGTTTGCAACGTTCTCGCTTCTGTTTTTTTATGATTTCGCAGCATCCTCCCATCTCATTAACTTGATTTACGCAAATGAAATATGATTATGGAAACTGTTTCAGGCGCGCGTACTGGGTACTGAAGATGCAATTTGGTTTCTTGCCCTAATTCTTACATTCAGCCGATTTCGTTTCGATTAGTTTCCCTAGAATCGTATCTATATGCTTTTATTTCGTTTTGATTTTTGTTATCTTTTTTTTATTTCTTTTGTTATTTTTTTTTGTTTGTATCGGTTAGTTTAGTTAATGTTGATCGACTTCAATACGTAATACATCATTTATATACTATATAAATACAATTATATGGTACTTTAAACGTGCAACTTAACGCATCTTAGTATTATGAGTGTGTTTCTTTGTTTGCCTTCTGCTGTGTGTGTGTGTGTGTGTGTGTGTGTTGTATGAAGTGTATGCTTTTTTTTTCTTTTTTTTGTGGGTATTTTGTGTGTTCAAGGTGTCGTCTGCATATGTTGTTAAGGTAATTGTATAGTTCCGATAACTTCTAAGCACCTTAGCGGGTGCTTATGCCGCTCCGCTTCGTGTTCTTCCACTGCTTTCGGCTTTTCACTATCGTTTCGGCTCNTGTGTGTGTGTGTGTGTATGAAGTGTATGCCTTTCTTTTCTTGTTTTTGTGGGTATTTTGTGTGTTCAAGGTGTCGTCTGCATATGTTGTTAAGGTAATTGTATAGTTCCGATAACTTCTAAGCACCTTAGCGGGTGCTTATGCCGCTCCGCTTCGTGTTCTTCCACTGCTTTCGCTTTCGGCTTTTCACTATCGTTTCGGCTCCGGTTTGTCCACGTACTTCATTTCATTCGTTAATATCTACGGATTCTGTTCTATGATCGCACAATAACTCTCGATTAAGTCTCGATGGCGACGGCGGCGGGAGCCCCACTAGTAAAACACACCGCTCTCATTGTCAGGCTGCTTTTGGTTCACTTAACGCTATGGATGCTCATAAGTTGCTGCTCTTGTTAGGTTGTTGGGATTACATTTTTATTGCAAAGAACTTTCTTTTTTTCGTGTTTCGATTTTAAATTAGGTTTTTCTCTATTCTCGTCGTGAGCTCGCCCGCTCCAGTTGTTGTTGCTGTGGTGGCTGAGGATATTGGAGCTGCAGTTACTGCATTTGTTGTCGATTTACCACCACCAGCTGGATCGGCACTCGTTGTCGCCTCTGTGTTTGCCGTTTGCGGCGACTCTGTTTCCTCCGCACTCTCGTCCTTACTTTCCCCTAGCCTTTTTCCTTTCCCAATAGACCTTCGGCAACGCTTCTGGGGACAAAGATGTTCGCAATTAGTCGAAATACTCAAGCACTTGCTGACAGTTTTGGGTGCTTAGTTAGCGTCTGCGTGCCAGGTAAGCAGTATGCATTTTAGTGTTATCAAACAGGTCGTATATGTTTGAATACCGGGCCTATTTACACGCCTCTTGCCAATCTAATTGCTTTCGATATACAACATATAGGACCTATTTGATTGAGTTCATGTGATGGATGGTGTTTCGTGAGGGTGTGAACATGTATGAACGTTTTGAGCGGGTGAGCAACGAAAGCTTGCAGTGGAGGGGGTAAACGAAAGACAAGGGGACACAAACAGTTCCGGGGCATGGCATTGTGCATCTTGTATGTTGTTGTTGTGCCGGGACTGTGCCGTCAAAAGACATTAACGAAACGAAACGAAAGAAGAGGCTGACGCTCAGGGCTCAGGGCTCAGGGCAAAAGAAACAACAACTCTAACTAACTTGGCGGCAAATCAAATCAAGCGGCGTGAGGAACTCTTGCTAATATCACCACGTAGTTGCTGCTGCGGCTGAGGCTGCTGCTCTGGCTGCTGCTGCTGTTGCACCTGCGGCTTGGGTTGCAGTTGCAGGCTGAGTTGATGCTGGTGAGCCTGCAGCTGCTGTTGCTTCAGCTTCAGTTGCTGCTCCGACGGCAACTGGTGATGGTGAAACAGCACCGGTGGCAGTTTGCCTCCCTTTGAGCGGCTGCGCAAGCCCTGCACATGGATATTGGTTTTTACATGGACGATAACGAAACAAAAATCGAGACACCGCAAAGAAACCGTAGGGAATCGGATAGGAATACATATAGAAGAGTTAGAAGGGAGTCACAAAGTCGGTTCTATCTTCGGACACCGAAGCCAGGAACACACTTGCAGCATAATCTGCAAGGGCATTGCCACCACATGGACTGGTATGTAGAGAGAGATAACCAGGAGGTATTGGAGTGTTGTGTTCGTTGTGTGTTCTGTTTGGCAGGGATACTGCTTGGCAGGCGACCCAAAGAATCCCATGGCTAACTGTCGACACACTCAACAGCGGCACACCCATCAGTGGCCTAGAGCTCCACATTATTTACCTTTTTTGCCGTGATCTCCATTTGGTCGAGACTATTTGTCAGCCCGTTTATGGTCGTCTCGCCGGTGTTTGTCTCCTGGGCGCTGCTTTCCGTCTCGCTATTAGCCCCGCTTCCCGGCGCCGCTGTTGTTGTCGCCGGCGGTGGTGCAGTCGTGACTGCCGTTCCACTCGGACTGCCGCCCGTGCCGCTGCTGGGCGTGTACGCCCCGAAGAGCTGCCGCGAGAGCCGGGGAATAGCGTTGCTGTCCACCCGAGCCGGCCAGGCGCCGGATGACGGGCTGCTGGTGGTGGCCGCCTTGTTGTCCCCCGGCAGCTCCGTGCCACTGCCTGAAATCTCTGGCGGTCCTCCCGGCTGGGCCGTTGGATCGACCTTGTTCTCGTCCACATTGGACTCCAAGTCAGACTCGTTGTTCTCGTCCTGATCCTGTTACAATGGCAGATGAAAACATAGTTTGCAAATCATTTGATTGACATACCGTTTTCTCGCTGACGTCCTCCGGACAGAGCTCGTAGGCCAGAGTCCATGTGTTCTTGGCCGACTGCGAGCGTTCCAGCATGTAGCCGTTGGTGTTGTCGTTGCTCTGCGCCGGCGGCGACCACGAGTACGAGTTGTACTGACAGCCAATGCCCCGCTGCCGCTCCAGCTCGTCCTGCAGCCACTCGACGGCAATGATCCAAGGTCGGCTTATGCTGGGGCTCGTGTTGAGCATCTGCAGGGCAATCGGCGACTTGTGGAACAGCTGCGTCAAACACTTAATGATCTGGTAGGCCCGCTTCTGGTAGTGCGTCTTGGCCCGTTGGATCGTCTCCAGAAGGCCCTCGCGTTCCTCGGCCACCCCGTTGAGGGCGTTGTGGATCCGATGGTGCTGCCACGAGTCATCGATCAGCAGGATGTTCAGCAGCAGCTCCGTGTGATGTCGCATATCGTGGCAGTAGGCAAAGCCGCACTGCCACAGCAGCTCTGTTAGAACGGCGCGCGAAAAGTGCGGGTTCTCCCAGCTGCAATACTGCAGCAGCTTCAGGCCCTCGTCCCCCACGTTTGTGTCCTCAATCAACTTTTTGATGTAGCTGCAATGTTTCAAAGAAAAACCTATTTACAACCAAGTTCTCAGTGGGAAGTTAAGGCTGCTTAAAACTCACCCCGTGCGATTGAAAAGCAGATCCATGCACTCGCTGGACAGTGGCGTCAATTCCTCATGCGACACCGTGCCATCCTTGAAGGGATTCGGAAGAGGCCGGGCATTCTGGTTGGAGCTCAGGCACTTCTCGCTCACATCGCTGCACCGCACCAGGTGGGACACGACTTGGTGCAGCTTACTGAACTCCGGGTACTGGTACTTGATGGTCGGGCCGGGACCATCGTCCAGCGCCACCTGAATGAACTGCAGGGGCACGTTGAGCTGCAAGCAAATGCGAGTTTAGATGTAATCCATATAACTGGGAAACAACGCATCGCATCTGCTTACCTTCAGCAACTGCTGCTTCTCGCGTGTGCCGAGGCCCACGTACATGCTGAAAAGGCTGAAGTAGTGCGGCAGGTGTTTTCCGTAGTCAGCGGCCTCGGACTTCAGCAGGCGCAGCACACTAATGAGAACTTGCTCGCACAGATTGGCGCCGTCGTAGCCGGTCAGTGGTTCATCGTTGATGGCAAAGTGGCAGAAGAACACCACCAGCTTGACAAACACGGTGCGCACCTCCGGCGACGGTGCCATCAGAATGTATTCGCCCAGCCGCGAGGGAGGCGACAGCAGTGCATGATTGGCAAACCACTTTCGCACCAGCGCCGACGAGCGTATGTGGTGCGAGAGTGTGTCGTACCTGTAATAAACGAGTGTTCAAAATGCTTTAAAATTCACAAATGGCAGGCGTTGTGGTGCTCACCATTCAATGACGGGACCGCGCAGTGACTTTTTCGTACGGAAACCGGTGTGGAACAGGAACTGCGAGGCCAACTGCACGCCCAGCAGCGAAAGCTCTTCGGCAGCGGGTGTCTGCACAACAAATGAATACTTAATCAAGGATATCACCGATATATCACTGGGTACTAACGATTTTATCGCTCCGCGCGGAGGGGATGTTGCAGCTGACCAGTTTCTTGATAAAGTTAAAGAACTCAATGGAGAAGATGCTGCGCGAGTGCTGAAACCGAATGTTTTGGTGCCTGCAAACGATGCAATAGGCAAATTAGAAGAGCAAGGGCAATAGGAGGACCGTGCACTCACCTCACACTCCGCTCGATGGGCTTGGGCAGGGGCAGAACCATGTTGCGGCTCTCGGTGAGCGACAGCTGCTCGACACTTGGCTGAAACTGCACGGGGCTCTGGTCGCAGCGGGTGTAGAACAGCATGTAGGCGTTCCACCAGCGCTTCTGGCGGCGGTACTGCATCCGTTTAAGGTTGTTGTCGTAGATTTCGCCCATGTAGTCGCCGCCGAAGCACTGTGCCTTCATCTCCTCATCCTCGTGCATCTTGCAATCGGTGACCTCGCCGTCGTCAAACTTGTACCACTGGCACTTCCCATTTGCTGGATTTCTGTGGGCATATAATGGATTCCCCAATGGGTTATTTTGCTGTTGACAAGGTAAATCTTATATGGAAACTCACTTGGAGAGTATATAGCTGAAGTAGTGGCCTCCAGAGGCCTGTCCGCTATGCACCACAATGCCGGTCAGCTCGTACTTAGTTGTTTCAACGTTTGTTTGACAATTATCACCCATCTCCACCACCTCGCCCTCTAGCTTAGCTAGGCCAGACACTGAAAATCAATGGAAAATCTCCTAAATTGCCGCCAAAGGGGGGAGTGAGGGTGTGACGACGAACTCACCTGTATAGGGCTCCATATCGAGAATACGCGGAAATTCAAAATAATCATTAAATTTAATCGCACAGACGCGCTCGTAGTCGTATTCGAAGCGCTTCAGTTGTATGGCTAACACGGGTGGCAGCTTCTTCACACATAGCCGCTTAACGGTAACTACCTGCAAGCCAAAATCGAAATCGAAACATTTTTATACATTACACAGACATATGGCGGAGCGGTAAGCATACTTTTTTATCACATTTATCACAATGGTATGCATCGGCTCCCTCGAGCAGCTCTCCCTTGACGTACTGCTCCAGAGATTCGGTTAATGAGCTATGATTCCTAATATCGACACTAAATACACTAAATGGTTCCTCTTTGGAGTAGCGATGGGGGCATTCTTGGCAGATCTTCTGGTCGCTGAAGGACCCGCCCAGCGTGGCGTTCATTAGCTGCGGCTGGCCCAGGGCCTTCAGTCCCTCGTCGAGGCTCTCGAACAGGGACATGAAGAACTCAACGGCATCCTGTTGCTCCCGCAGATTCACCGGCTCCCCTTGCAACCTGTACATGGAGTTTGGTATATATGGCAGGGCTCTTCAACTGCCCGGCTGGCAATACTCACTTGAAATGCGTCCAGAGACCGCGGGGCACGTAGAACTGCAAGGCACTGTGGCCCAGATGGGCGAATATGGCCTGCACGTGCTTCAGAATCACCACGTGGTAGTTCTTTCGCACATCCTGTGCCGCCCCATCCTCGCTGCCGATCGACGTTGCCGACGACGAGGAGAAGAAGACTAGCCCAGAGGCTGGACCCGAGATGAGGGCTGGTCCCAGACCGCCGCCCGACATCTCCGAATCGCCGCTGAAGTCCTCGCCATCGTTGGTGGCCGCGCCGTGGGCCCGCAAGATGCCCACCCGGATCGCCGGCACCATGTACAGCTGCTGCAGCACCGAGTTCATGTAGCAGGTGGCCCCGGCGTTCTTCAGTCCGCAGAAACCCTTCGAGGGCCTGGCGCCCACGGGCGGCAGGTAATCCCATTCGCGCAACGGATCCGTATCTGGCAAAGGAAGCATGGTTAGTTAGTGGGGAAATCCCAAAGGGATTGGGGGGCAGGCTTGCGACTATTACCCGTGCAAACGAAGTCGATGAGTGTATTGGTGAGTAGCTTCATATTAGGAACACAGAGCTGGCACAAGGCAATAAGGAGATCGCAGGCGGCGGCAATCGTCTGCGGGCTGCGGCAGACGGGCGGCGGGACGGTGTCCTGCCTGAGGGTGCCGTGGCGCCGTAAATGCAGGAACTCGCGCGAGGCCGTGAAGAGGAAATCGTCGATCAGCTCGTGGATGAGCTCGTTGAGCTGCGCCTTTGAGTCCGGCACTAGGAAGAACATCAGCTCCTTGGCCAAGCACAGATGTCCCTCGAGCAGCTCCTCGTGCACCTGCGTATCGCCAGTGGCGCGAACATTCTCGCGGATGCGCTGCAGCCACTTGATCTCATCGCCCAGCAGTCCCTCGCCGATCTGCAGCGGCCAGTTGTAGATGCAGCCGTACGAGAGCGTGCGACACAGCATGGAGAAGAACTCCGAACAGGTGGCCTCGTATTGGGGCACCAGCGTTTTGAGGGCTCCCACCAGCAGGTTGACCATATAGGCGAACGGCCGCCGGTCGCCGGCGCAGTAGGTGGAGGCCAGGAACAGCTGCTCCGAGGCCACCTGGCGCACGTGGCGCAGGGGATTCTTGAGCACGATCGATGTGATGAACTTCGGCCAGTTGGCATCGCTGCTCAGAGCCTCATTGGCGCTCGGATTAAGGATGAACGAGATGGTGAGCACCTCGAGCGCCTCCTTGCACATGCTGAAGTCCTGGCCATCGGGCACAATCACCTCATCCTCGAAGTCGCCGCCAGAGCTGCTGCTGCCGAGCGCCTGGAGGTTGCCACACGACGAGGCCCAGGCCAGCTGCACGACCGCCTTTATGGTGGAGATGTCGGGGCAGGACCACTGCAGCGTCGAGCTGAACAGGCTGCGGCAGCGCTCGCCCTCCGGAGTCGCGGACAGCATCTCGCGAGCGAGTATGACTGCCAGCTTGGCAGATATCGCCCGCAGCGTGCCCTGCGAGTTGCTCGGCATCGTCGAGAAGTTCTGCTTCAAAATGTCCACCTGCGAGCGGGCCCCGTTGTCCAGGTCGCATATCATCGGTTCGTCGCCCACGCGCGACAGCACACTGCCCACGATATACAGGAACAACTTGGCCAGTCGCAGGACGCACTGGAAGGACGCCCGTTTCGTGTGCATGTCCGTGCTGGGCAGGAAGTTGTTCTTTGTGAGCAGCTCCAGCACAAAGTGCGCACAGCCCGAGTGCATCCATGCGGACTGCACCTGGAGAGCGGCCTCGCCCAGAGGCTCCAGGGCGGGAATAAGCAGGCCGTGCAGCACGCTTAGGTTGTACAGCACTTGAGCGGGCGTGGGGTGCAGAAACATCTGTTCCGGAGTGCAGTTTTCCTGAAGCAACGACGGCTATTAAGTTATTTTATAAGTTCGTTGAGAGCTGTGTATCTTACCTCATCCGCTTCGCTCGAGGACTGCTCGCCAGAATTCAGCTTCTCCTCCTCCCTGGCGCTCTTCTCGCCCCCCGTTGCCGGGGCAATCGCCGCCTTGGGAACCCGACACATGAGCTGCAGCTGTCGCATCGTCTGGCGATCGCAGGGCAGCAGGTGGAGCAGCACCTTGGCGCTGTCCCGGAGACGGCCGTGCTCGAGATCGCTGCCCAACTGGTAGAGTTTCAGGAAGAACTCGGTGTACTGGTAGTTCTGCGATATGATGACCCCGGGAAGAGTGTTCTCCGACTCGACGCGCTGCATGTCGGGGCAAGGGCGCGGCGGCGATCCGGTGCTGGAGTCGCTGGAGGAGTCGGGACTGCTGGCCAAACCAGTGCCCACGGGCGTTAGCTTCGCCGTGAGCATCATCTTGTCGCGGATTGTGTACTGGTAGAGCGGGTTGATCTCGTCGGACACCTCGATCATTTCGCCGTTTGTGTAGAAGAGATCAACCTTAATGTTGACCGTCGAGGTGCCCTTTATCCGCTTGAGCAGGCTCCTCTTGAAAGCGGCCATCGTCTCGTTGCTGTGCGTCACGATCTCCAAGTCGTCGATGGGTCTTCCCGGGGTCTGGAAGCGAATGTACAGACTGGTGTTCTTGCCCCGCGTCACGCGGCTGAGGGGCAGGTGGACGCGGTCGCCGCTGAAGGACCGGTCGCACTCCTTTACGTACTCCTGCAGCACCTTCAAAATGCGACACATCTTCTCCGCCTCGATGAAGCGCATCTTGGCATCCTTAGACTCATCGTTGGCGTTGTCCGACTGGTCGGGGGCCTCCATCTCGTCCTGCAGCTGCGTCTTTCCGAGGATCACGATGTTGCCGTAGTGGGTGCGCAAGCGAGAGCAGCACTCGGCAATGAACATCTCGTGGAATTCGGCGACGTTCTCCTGCAGCCGGGGACTCAGCGCCGTGGACACCTCCTTGAGCAGATCGATGGCCTTGCCGGCAATCTCCTCCCCTCCCGTGGTTATCACTCGCCACAAGTAGTCCTTGCCGATGAGATCTTCGTTGTCCAGAATGTATCCCCTGTGTATCGCCTTCAGCTTGTCCTCCTTGGAGTTGACCGCCTTAAAGAAGCGCTCAAAGCACTTGATCCCGCTCTCGGTGAGCAGGTGCGGGTCCAGCTGCAGTATGTTGTTCTCGAAGAAGTCCTTGTTGATGCCGGGATCCAGGTCGGGCTCCTCGCCCATCAGCTTCCCGAACCAGCGGAAGCACTCCTCGCGATCGGCCGGAAAGACAGCGCTCACTGCCAGGCAGTGCCAGATCTGCTTCGCCTGATCGGCGCACAGCCACAGCTGGCCGTCCTTCAGCAGGAACTTGAGGAACTCCAGGCGCTCGGCGATCTGCGCGTGGTGGGGAAACCTCCCGTCCACCAAAATGGAGGCCGGATCCAGGCCCGGCGTGTCTGCCACCATTTGCCGCACCCTCTCCATGTAGGCAGTCAGACTGTTGGTCACGAGGATAACCAGGGAGTAGTCGTTTTGCAGCCGTTCGATCACTTGCTGGCGATTCGTTCCCGTTTGCGTGCGCGGGGCGTGATTGGGCGTGGTGTCGTACAGACAGCAGATATCCCGGATGAGTCGCAGGGCGGGCAGCACCCAGCTGTCCCCCGATTTAAGCTCGCCCACGCACTTGTCCAGCCAAATGGTCTTCTGGGCGTCCCGCTCCTGCGAGCAGCTATAGTCGAGGATCTTCACATGCGCGCTCAGCGCCTGGTCCAGGACCTCCGGCGGCACCTCCTGACTGTGGGCCAGGGTCCAAAAGAGTTTCAGTACCTTCTGGGCCATCACCCCGTTCTTGTCGTCCTCGGCCAATCGACGGATCAGCTCCAGCAGCCGCTCCCGCTGCCTCTTGTTGGCCGTGGTCATGCTGGCCTGAAAATTGACATTTCATTACGTTAGCATGCATACAATTCCCGCCAATCGGTTGTGTTGGGTTGCACTCACCTGGAACGCCTCGAAGAGATGGTCCAGCTGCTCGGGTGTGAAGTCCCAGGCCAATTTGGCGAGTAGATCGTGCACATTCTTCACAATCGCCTCATGCTTTCCCGCCTGCGCCCGCCACACGGCATCCAGATCGTCAAGCGTGAGCGCCTGCTCCTTGATCAGAAAGCGAATGATCTTCTCCAGCTTCTCGACGTACTGGGGCTGGTGCAGCGAGTCCTTGAGGACGATGCCAAGCACGTCCGAGGACTTGATCCACTGGGCCATCCGCTCAGCCGTCAGCCAGTCCATCTCGTCCTCCGGCATGCAGTGTGGCAGGGGCTGCGTGCGATGCGAGTAGTATGCCACCGAGGAGAGCACCTTGTTGATCTCGTTGAGGGCGTTCATCTTGCCATTAAAGCTGGACACCTGCAGCAGGCGCAGGATCATCTTTAGCCGAAACATCTCCAGGTCGCGGATCAGCTCCTCTTGGCCGGTCAAACGGCTGGCGAGGAAACGGGCCGACTTCACGATGCCGTTGATGTAGTCGTTGCGACCCTCGGGCTTCACCTCGCGCTTCAGCTCCTCGTCGGTGAAGCTGTCCAGCAGGTCTAGCACCACGTTCCATGTCGGCATGAAATACTTGGCGATGGTGGCGGGCGTGAGCAGCTCGTAGCACTGTCCAAAGGGCCGCAACAGGCTGTGGATCAGCGCCAGCGTCAGCCGATTGTCCTGGCCATCGCCGACATCCTTGGCCTTGTTTTGGTTTCGCTTCAGCAGCTCCAGTCCGCTGTTGAACCGCTCCAGGAGATTGTCGAAGCCGCCGAGCTGGCCAAAGCGGTTGATGAGATCTACCAGCCAGCCGCGCGGGTTCTTCGGCTCTGGCGGGGGCCTGGCGAACATTTTGTTGCTGTCCAGCGGGCCCCAGATGGAGTCGGAGGCCGCAAAGCACTGCGGCTGGCGGGCGGCGTTGAAGGTGTTGAACTTGTTCTCCGGATCGAAAACGATCGCCAGCAGATCGAGCAGGTAGGGATTGTCGCGCTGCATGTGAATGGCGATCAGGTGGAGCAGCTTGCCGCACGACACCAAGATGCAGTGGTGGATGTTGTACTTCCACGAGTTCACCGCCTCGTCGGTGAGGATCTTGGCGAACGAGGTGCTCAAGCCATTGCGGTAGAACTCCACGCACGACTCACAGTCATGGTCCACGCCTGCAACAGGGTTTCGGCAGCAAATCGCTTGGTTAAGATGGATAGAGATTAGGGGGAAGCCACGCTCTCTTACCAGCCTTGGTCAGTTCGATGGCCGCGTTCAGAAGCACCTCCAGCTCCTGCTCCGGCAGCACGGGGACCACCCAGCGGGGATTGGATATCTTCTGGATCAGCAGACGCAGCTTCGTCGTAGGAAACGAGGATATCAGCTTCTCTGGAGGCCTGCAACATATCAATTTATTACTCTGGATATACCTCCAACGTAACACGAAACGCTGCCACAAAGTCGTTTAAGCGGCTCCGTTAATTGATCGAATTAAACGTGAATTAAAGGTGTCAATCAAATTAATTTCCACCTAATGAAACGACATCCCTTGGAAAATAGAGGAAGGAGAAGGGTTTATCCCAAAACCCATCGAAACAAAGCTAATGAAGTGATTTCCAGGGGCCGCAGCGCAAGCTAATCACTTTGGACAGCGATAAGATAAAGGCCGGCACGAGTACGAGAAAATAATGGGCGAGTAAACAACCGAAATACATTGACAAATTCGTTGTGGTAACTCTCGTTTGGAGACGCCAGCTGTGTGCATACATTTGTATGGATAAACATGCACAAGAAACCGCGAGATAACATTTATTGCCTCACTGGTGGTCGCTGTTATCGCCGTTTTGCTTGTAATTTAATGAGCAGGTGACGAAGCCTCCCGAATTAGCTGGGCCACAATCAGCTGGCCGGGCACTACTATCCTCCAAACGCGCTTTAATGAAGTAATTACGCCCGATAGGGCAGACAAACAAAGAATGCTGGTAGTAGGGCTGGAGGCAACTGCGCAAAAGTAAACACAAGAAGTGCCAGAACTCGGTTGCGGCTTTGCGGGGACGTACCTAGGTGGCGCTGCACACACCCCGAAAAGTCGGCAAACAGCTGCGAAATAAGTGCAATAAACCACGCACTAAAGTTGCGCTAATTGGGCGCAGTCATGCAACCTTTGCGGGCTGGCAAGGAGCACCCGGAATCCGGGAGCATACTTACACAAGGGTAACGGTGCTGTCTACGTTGATCGCCGAGACGGAAGACACCACGTCGCCGGAGTCGGAGCTTCGATTAGCCAGTGGCGGGATCTGGTGCTCCTGCCCGGCGACGGTCTCCTGGCCACCGCCTCCTCCGATGCTCGATGTGACGGTGACTGTGGTGGCTGTGCCGGTTCCCGAGCTCGTAACTGTGCCGGTTCCGGTTACGGTTCCCGTTCCATTGCCAGACCCGGATCCCGATACAGTTCCCGCTCCCGTTCCCGTTCCCGTTGCCGGTCCTGTGCTCTGGGCCGGACTCGTCGTGGCGGTGGTGGTGGTGGTGGCTGTAGGGGTGGAGGAGGTGGAGGTGGTGGAAGAGGAGGTGGTGGTGCTGCTGTTGCCGGCCGTGGTGCCGGGCGGTCCACCGGTTTGCCTGCGCGTGTCGAACGTCATCGCGGCCAAGGATCCTGTCCAGCTCCTGGTGCGGCGTCTTCGTTGTGGGCGCAAGGGCGCTGGAGGCCTTTGCGGAGGATTAGGGTGGTGCAGGCGCAGGAGTAGGAGCGCTACAGGCTAAATGTCTTACTAATCCTAATGCAGTCTGCACTGGGCGGCTTCTTTTTTTGGTTTTTGGCTTGCTTGTTGCTGGATTATGGCAGTAAGTTCCCTATCCTTTCCCTTCCGTTCTTGTTCTCCTTCCCGTTCTTCTTGTTCGTGTTGCTGCTGTGGTAGCTGGTTGCTGGTAGCTGGTTTTTGAGGCACTTGGTTGGTCGGCGACTCCTGGCGCGCCCGGCTCTCTTTTCCTCCGTTTCTCGCGCGATTCTCCGATCTTATTGTCCTTTTTCCAATAAGAACTGCCTCCCGCGGGTTTACATATTCCTGCTCAGCGGTCTCAGCAGTGTGCAAAAATCTATAAACTGCAACGAAGAGTGGAAAGAGGCAGAGAAGCAAGTAAATACAGGCGCACAAGGGAGACCGAAAAAAAAGCACACACACAGCACAAATTACACGCACTAGCAGAGTGGGGCGAGAGTGCCAGTGAGTGTGTGTGCGAGTATGGGTTCTGGGTTGGAATATGAAAAATCAATATTATTTAATAGACGGGCCAGCAAGCGCCAAATAATGCTCCACAAAGCGCACAAATAAAGAGCGAGCATTCTTTTCCTGCCCTCCCTACCACATACCACCTACCCCCTCACCCACCCACACCTACCCCTACCCCTAACACTCTCTTGCACACACACACAAGCGGCATTGACACCCTCTCTCTCTCTTTCTCTCCCACTCTCTCAATCGCTCTCTACACACACGTATTGGGACTTAATGTTGTTTTTGTTTTACTCTACGCTCTCTGCATTCTTATTTATTTATTGTTATGTTTTTTTCGTTTAGCCAAACAAAGAACAATTTTTGCTCCCCGAAATTACATCACGTAGCTATCCTGCTCCCTCCCCACTGGTCACCAGCCCCCCAACCCCCCTCCCACCGCCGCCCCTCTCTGGTTCGCTCCCTCTCTGCCTTACGGCCCACCCGGCAACATCCTTTTCGCGGAATGTCGGTCGGTGGGTGGAGCAAGTGGGTGGGGGGGAGAGTGGCAAGTGGCAAGTGGAAAGTGGAAGTGGCAGTGAGTGCGATGAAAATAACTACGCACAAAGACATCACACAAAAAAAGGAAACGCACAAAGATGCAAAATGCAATTCCTTGGGCCTGCATACTCCCCTTACCCCCTGGGAGGGTGTGGTACTGCTCTTCCTTTTTTTTTTTGCTCTCTTCTTGGGAGTCGGAGAAGCTAACGGAAGTCACTCAAGGACGGGAGCCAGTGCGGCTTTTTATTATTATTTTTCTCTCTACTTCTTCACTGCTCTCTTCTCTGTTTTTCACGTTCCACGAACCCACACAAGCAACTCACGCGATCACACACACTCGCGCACACACACACTGGCGCACACACGCACATATTTATTTGCGAATCGAAGAAGCGACACACACAACACACAACTCACCATTTTTTCCTATCCACCCAGAAAATGTTCACTTTTCACCGTCCCGTGGCACGAACTCTGTCAGTTTTAAGACGTCAGTTTACAGCTGGCTAGCGCTCAATTTCATAGCTGCGCACTCGTACTCTAATCGGGAAACTATTAGTTTGCGAATTTTCTTCGGGGCCCCAGAGAGCTTACAAATCAGCCGGGACGACGACAAAATGGCGAAATGGCGATATTTTTGCCGATCAACTGGCTGACCGGCGGGCCGGTTGCGGTGTGCTGCTTAGCGGGGGCGATGGGATGCGCTGGCCGCGGCTGGATTCAGTTCGCTTTTCGTGCAATATTTAGTTAATTAATAATATTTTAGTTATTTCTTTTACTAGGGTTGTGCAGCAGTGTGACCGCTTATGACCCGTTATAATTTGCCATCCCGGTCGCAGTGTGGCAGCAACTGACAGCCAAACTGCGCATGATAATTAATCCCGCGGGGTCACACTGACCCGGCTGCCAAATAGCAGGTTTGCTATAAACAATTTTATAGGTTTACTATATATTTCTGTTGGTAGAAATTCGGGTTATTAGTACTCGTTTATAATAAAGATAGGCCAAAATATATAGCCAAAAACTTACTTAAAACAAGCCAAAAACAACTTATTTAGATATATAGTTTAAATCTTACTTTTAATAAATTGTATTGTGCATGAGAAATTTAATTCATTTTTTTTTATAAGAAATCTGTAAATAAACTATGCAAAATGGGAACCACACAAGGTATTGTTTTTATTTGTTAGTTCGCGCCACTTGCTTCAAAGTGACTACCGGCCACACTTGAAATGTTTAGAATGGTCTCACTGTCGGTCGCTAAAAACAATAGACCCACTGCGGCGCTCTTGCAGCGTAGAAGATACAAAACTCAAAATAGATTAAATGTATGACGCTCTGGAACGCTGCCCGGGCGCCTACTGCGGACGTTCGCTGCTGGACAATGCCACCTGGAGCACCTGCGGCGTGTGTCCCCGTGGATCGCGGGTAAAGTGATTCCCATGCATCCGATGAATGCCATACGATCTTAATGATGATGTATCTGCAGGTGAACGAGAGCTATGCCTGCTCGCCGTGTCGCGACGAGTTGACCACCTACTCGTGGCTCTACTTGGGCTTTATGACCCTGCTGCCTCTGATGATGCACTGCTTCTTCATCGACATGGACGCCAAGGATCGCAAGTGAGCCAAAGTTAATGCCTGAAGATCTGCTTGAAGTTTTAACTTATCGTGTTCTGCAGGTTCTCCCGCAAGCAGCTCATCCTGACGGCCAGCGCCTTTGTGGAGGTGACGCTCTCGGCCATTGGGGCCACCTTGTTCATGGAGCCGATGTGGGAGCTGCGTTTGTACGCCTGCGAGGTGCGCAAGCTCAACGACTGGTACACCTTGTTCTACAACCCGAGCCCCAACTACGAGACGAGGGTCTACTGCACCCAGGAGGCGGTTTATCCGCTGTAAGTCAACGCCATCTACCCCGTGGAAACCTGTAATTATTTTAGCACTTTTCCCCAGGCAAACCATTGTGCTGGTGTTCTACTTTCTGTGCCTGGTGAGCATGTTTCTCATCCGGCCGCTGGTCAGCAAGCTGGCGAACGTGGGAGGAAAAAGCAAGGCGCCCATCTACTCCGCCCTCTACTTTCTGCCGCTGCTAACCTTCATTCATGCCCTTGGCTGCGGTCTGATATGTGAGTCTCTCAAGTTTATATGGTAATCATGTGATATAGCAGTTCTCCCGGCAGACTACTCCTTTCCCTACTTGAGCGTGGCCATTTCCATGGTGGCCAATGCCATTCACTACTCCTTAAAGCTGGACCAAACCCTAAAGGCCCTCGTATGTTCGTCCGTGTGGGAGCTAAAAAACGTAGTGACAATTTGTAAGTTCTGTGAAGATACCTTCAAAATACATGCCCTGCATCCGCTCGCTTGCCTTTTCAGCTGTCCACTGGCTTCTGCTTGCGTTTGGCATCGCATCGCTGAACTACCACTATGGCTTTCTGTGCCTGGTGCCCTTCCCCACGCTCTTCTACATTCTCACCGTACGCTTCACGGATCCCGGCGAGTTCCGGGAACAGGAGAGAATTTGATGCGGCAACCTGCAAATGCAGATCTTCCACGCCCGGGGCGCCAGGCGATCCACTGTTGTTATCTATGTGTAGTGTACGCGTCGTCACTTAATTTATTTATTCGTAGTGTCTTAGCTGTAAAGTCTGTCCTTCCAAAATACATCATCATCGTCCCCGCATCGGTCTTTTTCATTTAATTATATTTCACATTAATTATACACATATAGTAATATTAAATACAAATCATCAGTTTCCCATCTCTAAAATAGTTTTTACACAATACATATTGCTACATATTGAATTTGGATGCCGCGATACGTTCACGTTCAGATCCGTCGTTCCACACGCCCGCTCTCGGTCGGAGGTGGTCGTGCTTCAGTTTCGAGTGAGAGTTTCGGGAGCATCTTAGTCGTCGTCTTACTGGTCATCGTCGTCGTTACATTCTCGTATTGCAAATCGCAGGAAATGACAAAGTCAATGGGTAGAAGGCAGCGGATGAGGAGCCGAATGTAAAATGATAATCAATACCGTCCAGAAGTGTAAAAGAGGATCCTACTCAAGCACGTTTTCCCGTTTACTTTGTTTCTTTTTTTCTTTTTCGTTTGCTTTTTCTTTTTTCTTTCTTGTTGGAGGGATGGAAGGTGATCGCTGCTGCTGCTGCTGCCTGGCATGACATTCAGTTCCCAGGACCTTTATTCCGAGGTTGCCTGCTCGGTGCCGCCGGCCGGCTTGCTTTTGCGCTCGTCGAGGAACTTTAAGCGACGCTTCCGCAGCTCGCTCAGCTCCGAGGAGTTCTCCTCGATGTCGGCATCGGAATTGGCCAGGCTCAAGGTCTCCGTGGCCGTCGAGGGCACGTCGTCCTCATCCGCCCCAAGGTCCTCGATTGTTACCTTCTCTGTCCCGACCACTGTGGCCACGGGCGCGGAGTTTATCTGATGCGTTTCCAGCTGGGCCCGGGCTGTCGCCGAGGTGCTAGGCTGGTCGTACACGGCTTCCGCAGCAGCGCTTGCAGCTGCAGCCGGAGCCGGAGCCACTGTAACCGCACCCTCGGGTCTTGTAGGGGAATCAGCCAAGGCCGAGGCCGAAGCCGAGGCGGTGGCGGAGGCTGGCGGCGGCATATTGAGCTGCAAACGCGACGACAAGGTCTCGTACTGATTCATCATGACCGCCACAGAGTCCAGCATCAGGTTGACATTGCGCAGCAGCTGCAGGGAGAACCCTTCGATTAGCCAACTGTTGGCGAGCCCTAGGACAAAGCCTCACCTTGATACGCTGCTCGACGTGCTGGCGCTGGTTGCCCTCCATGGCGCGCAGCTCCTCGTCCGTGAGCCTGCCCAGGTCCAGCGGCATCGGCGGCGGCGGCAGAAGCGGGGGCGTGAAGTAGGCAAAGTGGGGCGGCATCATGAACGGCGGCAGCAGGGGCATGACCGGAGGAGGAGGCGCCGCTGGGAGGCCAGCCAGGTTTGGCAATCCGTTGGGCAAGCCATCTAGAGTAGAGCATATAGGTTACCCCCCTGCTGGGTGGCCAAAAATCATCTTGTACTCACTGCCTTCGCTGAAGATATCTGCAAACATTGGGCCATTTGCCCCGGCCATTGCGCGTCCCTGGTTTCCGTCGCCTCCGACAGCCGGAGCCGCTGCAGCAATCCCTCCCGCACCCGCACCCGCTCCCCCAGCAGCGGCTGCCGCATTGGCAGCCCCGCCGGCGGCGGCGGCATCTTCGCCCGCCCGGGGAATGGCTGTGGAGTTGACGGCGGGGGTGCGCAGGATGTTGAGGCGACAGGTGGGACAGGTCTGCTGGCGCTGGAACCACGAGCGCAGGCAGGTGGTGTGGAAGATGTGGCCGCAGGGCAGCTTCTTCGAGTGATTGACCATGTCCTCGCGGCAGATGATGCAAATGTTGTCCGACTGGCGCAGCTCCTCGGGCGTGGCGTCCGGATAGAGGGTGTTCATGTTGCGGATGGCGCGGCGCGACATGATCACGTCGTTCAGCGCCTTGCGGAAGTTCCGAATGGTGAAGAACATGGGCCGGAACACGAACATCGGCAGCGCGTATATCTTGGCCATGATGACCACGAAGAGCAGGTAGAGCACCACCTTGATCAGGCCGATCACGAGCTCCGTGTAGAGCAGAAAGACCGCCTTGTTCTCCCAGGGCGTGTCCGTGCGCATCTCGGCGCCGTGGAGGACATACTTGATGGCCGTGCTGGCGATCACGGTCAACAGGATGGCGTACTCGAAGCCAAAGACCAGCTGCACCGTCGGCCCGCGCACCAGGGTCGAGTTGTAGGCGTGCATCAGCAGTAAGTAGTCCAGGATGCCCAGCATCGTCAGCAGACTGCCCACGCGGATGTGGAAGAGCCAGCCCAGCACGGGCGAGCGTTCCATCTGCAAGGATCACATGCAAAGGTTGTATTAGCAGGGAAAAGGGGGAGACAGCAGGTTGGAGGGAAGGATAGTTTGCTTACAAAGTCCACCCGCTCCTCGGCCAGCCAATGGAATGATTTGAGAAATAGCAAGACTGTAAACAAGGCGACGAAGCGCGGATTGAAGTCGTCCCGGAACACGGTGAAGGCCAGGCACGTCTCCGTGAGGGCGTACCAGAAGCGCTCCAACAGATGCTCGAATTCAGCGGCTCTCAGCGTGCCCAGGAAGATCTGAAAGGGTTCAGAGTGTTAGCCAGGCGATGGAGGGTGCAGCTAGAGATGCCTACCTTGCGCAATAGCTTCCCGAACATGAAGACAATCACAAAGAACTGGATGTAGATGACCTGCAACGGAAAAAAAGTCACAAAATGAGTTCATGGGTGGTGTAAATGGGTGGGCCGGGGGGAGGAGGGAGGGAGTACCCACCGCCATGGAGGCATTTGACTTGGTGATGTAGACAACAGACGGGTAGAACTGCTGCTTCTGGTAGTAAGCATTCCCGATCACCGCGCTCGTGAGCGCCATGCACACGGAGGAGATGAGCAACTGCATCGTGGCGCTGCTGGTCGCGAGTAACGCCAGCAGGCTGACCAACTCTACTAAGATAATTTTGCCTCTGCTCAGTCTCTGCCTCGGCTTAGGCGTCCAAATCTGCTTCCTGATCCTGAACCTGATCCGTATCCGTATACGGATAGCAGCTGCCTATGTCCGGGTCCGGGCCGCCCGTCTGCATATGTGAATGCGAGGGCCTTGCGGGGTCTGGGTCTGGGTCGTCGGGCTCGGGGGCTCGGTCTCGGGCTCGGGCACGGTCTCGGGTTCGCTTTCCAGTTTCCGATTCTTTTTGACAGCGGGCAGAACACAATCAAGTGACGGATTTTTACGCTCGCAGCTCCTGGAATTTAGTCTAAATCAGTTGGCCGAACAATCGTTGTTTGCTTTGCCATCGGAATTTCGGCAACTCCGAATGCTAGACAGCTGCTGTTCGGGCGTATTAATATTTTTAACTACCGATAATTACACGTAGTATTTCCAATTCTCCTTTGCCCGGAGGTGGGGAAACAGCGATGCATCGATGTTTCTCTGCCTCGATTCCTATCGATAGCACGGTATGTCATCGCGCAGTGTTGTACAGTACTTCATGTCTCTAGGGTGGGCCACACAAACAGACCAGCTGTTCTTCGACGCCCAAAAGTATGCAAGACAATCTGCGGTTGCAAAATTAAAATTCAACGGAAATCAAATTGGGTCTCCACTGGAATCTCTTGTTTATAATGTAGCGTNAATCAAATTTGGTCTCCACTGGTCTTCACAACGAATAATGAGATGTCCCAAAAAGAGAAGACTCAAGAGATCCCGGGCATGTAGAGGGATTTATCTCTAAAGTCCACTAATTTAAATGGATTTACCCAAAAAGTAATTATTGAAAATAGGTAAATTTCAACCGACAAAAAAAATCCTGCCATTAAAAGATGTCCCAAAGAGAGAAGACTCAAGAGATCCCGGGCATGTAGAGGGATTTATCTCTAAAGTCCACTAATTTAAATGGATTTAACCTAAAATGAATTATTGAATATAGTTAAATTTCAACCGACAAAAAAAATTCTGCCATTAAAAGATGTCCCAAAGAGAGAAGACTCAAGAGATCCCGGGCATGTAGAGGGATTTATCTCTAAAGTCCACTAATTTAAATGGATTTAACCTAAAATGAATTATTGAATATAGTTAAATTTCAACCGACAAAAAAAATTCTGCCATTAAAAGATGTCCCAAAAAGAGAAGACTCAAGAGATCCCGGGCATGTAGAGGGATTTATCTCTAAAGTCCACTAATTTAAATGGATCTAAACAAAAATGAATTATTGAATATAGTTAAATTTCAACCGACAAAAAAAATCCTGCCATTAAAATATTCATAATATGGCAATTTTAAAAATTAAGACTTTATATTATGGTAATTTGTTTACAAAACACTAGCTTAAAATCTCTATCCCTTCTAAAAATGAATAAGCTATGGAATATACATAACTGTGGAGCATTCTGCAATAACAGACAATAAACCATGCAAATTGTGAAATTCCTAATTGTTTTATAAATATGATTAAAAATAATTGAAAACCTAATTAAACTTAACTGCTCAAGCTGTCGCTATGGTAAAAGAAGCGACTATAAACTATGCAAATAACATAAAAAAATACAGAAGAAATACCGATTGTGTATCCAAATACCAAAATTAATAAAAATTAAAATACTGGAGCTTCCTATTGAAGAATTTTAACTGATTGAGGTCTCGGAAAAACTAAACTGAAACAGGTCAACGTTACCCAATCATTGCTGGAACTAGTTGAGAATTACAGAAACAGTTGGTTGTCAGGCGGGGAACTTATTAAATTTTATTTATTTAATTATTGGTCAGGCGGGACCATTTTTTTTTTTAGGTAGTCTAGAACTTCCTGCTGCAGAATTTCACAACCCACACAAAGTTGGTTATTATTTAAAATAAAATAAAACAAAGTAAAAAACTGAATGAGGTCTCGGGAAAAACTAAACTGAAAATGAAACAGGTCAGCGTTACCCAATCAATCATTGCTGGAACTAGTTGAGAATTACAGAAACAGTTGGTTGTCAGGCGGGGAACTTATTAAATTTTATTTATTTAATTATTGGTCAGGCGGGACCATTTTTTTTTTTAGGTAGTCTAGAACTTCCTGCTGCAGAATTTCACAACCCACACAAAGTTGGTTATTATTTAAAATAAAATAAAACAAAGTAAAAAACTGAATGAGGTCTCGGGAAAAACTAAACTGAAAATGAAACAGGTCAGCGTTACCCAATCAATCATTGCTGGAACTAGTTGAGAATTACAGAAACAGTTGGTTGTCAGGCGGGGAACTTATTAAATTTTATTTATTTAATTATTGGTCAGGCGGGACCATTTTTTTTTTTAGGTAGTCTAGAACTTCCTGCTGCAGAATTTCACAACCCACACAAAGTTGGTTATTATTTAAAATAAAATAAAACAAAGTAAAAAACTGAATGAGGTCTCGGGAAAAACTAAACTGAAAATGAAACAGGTCAGCGTTACCCAATCAATCATTGCTGGAACTAGTTGAGAATTACAGAAACAGTTGGTTGTCAGGCGGGGAACTTATTAAATTTTATTTATTTAATTATTGGTCAGGCGGGACCATTTTTTTTTTTAGGTAGTCTAGAACTTCCTGCTGCAGAATTTCACAACCCACACAAAGTTGGATATTATTTAAAATAAAATAAAACAAAGTAAAAAAAACTGAATGAGGTCTCGGGAAAAACTAAACTGAAAATGAAACAGGTCAGCGTTACCCAATCAATCATTGCTGGAACTAGTTGAGAATTACAGAAACAGTTGGTTGTCAGGCGGGGAACTTATTAAATTTTATTTATTTAATTATTGGTCAGGCGGGACCATTTTTTTTTTTAGGTAGTCTAGAACTTTCTGCTACAGAATTTCACAACCCACACAAAGTTGGATATTATTTAAAATAAAATAAAAAGAATTTCATTATTTAAATAATAAAATTAAATTTAAAAAATACTGGAGCTTCCTTTTTTTTTGTAATTATTTATTTAATAAGGAATATACGGGTAGTCATTTTACCCAGATGAACGCGCCGGCTAACCATGCTTCCCAATGCAGATTTTCACATTATTTAAAATAAAAAAAAGAAAAATGAAACTATTCAAATTGATTAAATAACAAAACTAAATTAAAAAAAAAACGAGCTTCCTATTGATACCCACACAAAGTTGGTTATTATTTAAAATAAAATAAAACAAAGTAAAAAAACTGAATGAGGTCTCGGGAAAAACTAAAGTGAAAATGAAACAGGTCAACGTTACCCAATCATTTATTGCTGGAACTAGTTGAGAATTACAGAAACGGTTGTCAGGCGGGGAATTTATTACACCCGGTTCTTAAAAAAAATGTATGTAACAGGGATAAGGAAGATTTTCCGACCGTTAAAAGTATATATATTCTTGATCAGCATCAATAGCCGAGTCGATTTAGCCATGTCCGTCTGTCCGTCCGTCCGTCCGTCTGTCCATATGAACGCCTAGATTTTGTAGAGTATAATAGTATAATAGAGTATAATATTAACTCTATAGGCACTAAATTTGGATGGTAAATTGGTAGGGCCATTCTCTATATGTATGTGTTGCGAAAATCAGCAGGTCGCGCCTTCTTTTGTTCGCGCAAATGACACAAATGTGTTGCGGCCACAAGCTTCTCCATAGAAATATGCAGCGCACTTCTCATACACACACACCTCCTAGCACCAAATTACGGAAAAAGTATAGATAATTTTTAACTAGACTTTTAAGACTTCCTAATTACATACATACATATATTAAATAAGTAAATAGAAAAAACCTCAATTTAGTTTAGCCTTTGGCAAAATTAATCAAGTCTGCGCATACATCTTTGGGCTAATCTAAGCATGCACCTATGTACATATATTTTCCACTCCTTCCCCGATCTCTTCATTGGCTCTGCCATGGCCAACTCGTGTTGTTAAGACCCCTCAACAGCAAACCTAATTAACTCATTTAGACCCCCTCGTAAAAGCATTTATATTTTCTGCTTTGCCACTTTGCGCTACGCATTTGGCACAAGAGCTACAACCGAAATGAGACACACAATGGGGCATCTCCATGGCCAGAAAAAAGATGAGCTGGCCGTGCAAAATCGTGGCATAATTAAGGCGGCCAGCCAGCAGACTTCTCTGCCGTCCATCTCCATCTCCATCTTCGATCTGTGATTGCCATTCTCCCCCCGCTGGTTGCACAGTTGAACTTTTACTTTCGGCCCGAGCCCGGCTCGAGAATGGATGGTGTCCACATGGCCAGTGGTCAGTGGCCGGTCTGTGTCTGTCTGTCTGGAGATGTTGCACAAGGCCTCGCCGAACAGCTGAGTAGGATGAAGCTATCGGCGGCTTTGTTATGGCTTTGCATAAGCCAACCCCGCTTGGTTAGCACCCAAAGGCTAAAGCTGCGCGCCAGAATGGCCAGCATGCAAGACGTCTTTGCGGAAAACAAATAGACATGGAGCAGCGGACTCGGCAACGTCATCGACACCAGGCCACGGCAGATCCCAGCCAGACTTTGGCGAAAACGTGTCGCGGCAATTTTCCATTTTCATGCATGCGGTTACATCTTTGCCTGCACTCGACAAAATTTACCGACTAAACATATAGATTTTGGCTTCTCAAACTTAAATATTGTAGAATATCTTAGCTACTATATGACTGTCTAAAATCTACTTGACAATTTCTTCGAGTACATGACATGCATTCGCCCACTTTTATTGGCTTGCATTGCAAATGCACTGCATTTGCTCCACCTCCACCTGCACCGGCACCTCCTCCTCCAGCTCCTTATGAATTCGGCCTCTTCCGCCGGTGGGGCCTGCTCATCTGCCCCACTCCGTGGTCTCGGTCTCCGCGCTTGACTTACATAAAGCTAGGAGCACCTCATCGGACTCGCACTCGGAAAACGAGTTTTGCCCGCTTCGAGGAAACGACAGAAGCGTCACTTTGCCCTGGCGAAGAAGCAAAGACATTGTTGGCGCCGCTGTTAAATTGGCTGTTTTATGGCTATATCAATAAAATCTTTATATTTTTGTATTGTAAGGCGTTTACATTTTTGATAATGAGCTATAAAAACCATGTATGAACTGGGATATAGAAGTTATAATTGGTTTCGTACGATTATATCATGGTTGTATCTTCTTCTATTAGTGCTGTAAATATGTACTATACAATTCTTAGGTTTTAACAGATTTATATCCCAGCGCTGTCCCCTATTACCACTTTGATAAATACAACTAATAAAAAATAATATACAAATTGCCTTTATTTCAAAGATATTTCAAGATCAGAAAGGGGGTGAACATGCTACTTTAGTTTGCAAACAGAAATTAAAATTGTTTTATATTAAATATCGGGGTTTTAATTCATATAAATGCAGATTATTAGATTTTTAATAAATATTTGCTGCATATTACTCCGAAAATAACGAAATATCTACAATAATAATTGGTATTAAGTACGATATGCTTCTTGATTCTTACACTTACTCTTTGTATTCATGTCTTTGGGATCTTGCGGCTGTAGATATGTTTTATTAGGGCAGTAAACTCGTACTATTCCTTGGTTTAAAGAGATTTATCAGGAAACTGTGAGTCACATTACTCCCTTATGATTTTGGGTCCACAATTTGGCCATTTTTGTGGCTTGTTTCTAATGGTTTGCGCTGTTGGTAGCAATTTGTTGGCATCACCGATCGCTGCTCAGCTGGATGAGGTTGTTGTTTGGCTATTACCGGCGATGGTTGCTGCTGGTGGTTGGTTATGGCTTTGGGTTCATGTACTGTGTGCTGCCACTGCTGGGAGGGGGATCTCCTCTGCGTTGGGTGCCTTATGTAACCTGTAACCGACCAGCCCGCCCGCCGGCGTGCAGATTTGTCGAGACGATGCGGTCGAGCCTGCGCCCTGGGAATTAACCAGCCAGTCGCCAAACATTTAGCGAACTCATCTTGGTCACCCCAGCAATTATGATGTTGTCGATTCGGTCGATTCGACCGATTCTCCCTCTGTCATCAATAGGCCGGAATGATCGACTCTTTGTCGCGACATCAGCCTCGTATTCAGCTGTGAAAAATTGGCTCCTCTTTATCATTAATCATGCATAGGCTGTTTTTGCCCCTCCAAGCAGCAAAGGCCTCCGTGTCGATTAGCATGTTGCACCTGAAGAGATCAGCAGGTGGGCTGCAAAAACCAGAAGGTTGCTAGGTATTATTGCAAGATCCACGAAAGCGGATGAACAATCCTTTGGAAATATATTAGGAAATATTCTATGCTTTTTATAAGTAAATGGTGCAATTATCTGGCCTGGAAAGAAGCACAAAGACGACCAAACATCAAAACTGCAAAGACCTGAAGAGATCAGCAGGTGGGCTACAAAAAGCAGAAGGTTGTTAAGCATTATTGCTTGAGAGGACGAAGAATATAACTTTAAGCAAATTGTCGTTCCCTAAAGATACCTAAGGCGATTAAAAGAAGCTATCGAGTTTTATAGCAGATATAAAAGTTTCCCAGAAGAGGCTGAAATAGGCTTCTTAAGCCTTGATTATAAGCTTAAACACTACCTATGCCTTGTATAGATCGTGCAATTTAATTTACCCAAAAGACAGGGCTCGCAAGAAACAAAAACACGACTAATTTAAATTCGCGGTTGGCAGCTGTCTGCCATTTCAATTGATTTTGGGGCGGGGGCGTTGTCCGGCTTACAAAGGCAAAGCAAACGAAAACCGGGCGGCAAATCGCATTGCAAAATCCGAATCCAAATCGAAGACGTCTCGAACTTAATCCCGATAGCAAACGAGGCTCGCGAATTCGATTTGAAAATTTGCGCGCGTCTGCCCGTTGGCAGTTTTTTGTCTGTTTGGGCTGGAGTTTGTTTTATTTTTGTTTCGGCTCGCTTTGTTTTGCTATTGCTGGCCCAATTATAGTGTCATAACAATTACGCACGCACACTGCCAGATGCATAATGGGTTTCTGAAAACTGAAGACTGAGGACTGAGAAAAAAGACCCAAAACCGCGAAAACCAAGAGCCAAAAGCCGGAGACGGAGACGGAGCCGTCACTGTCTCAAGCTGACCTAGTGGCAGACGTGTTAATGATGGATCTGCTCAGATAGGCCACGGCGTGTAATAAAGCGGCGCATTAAGGTTGCAGAAACGCCACTAAAAACGAACTAAAAATAAAGCAGCCAGCCGAGGCCCAACCAATATATGAAAACTACCATCCAACTCCCGCCAAATACGGCAATTGAATATTTATTCACCCGGAGAATGTGCTAATTAAATATTAAGGATGGTCGACCAGTTTTTTGGGCCACTCTTGCCTGTGACCTTTTCGCATTACTCCAATTACATGGTTGAAAGTAAGTCCCAGGCAAAAGTGAATTACGACATCGACGGGTGAGAGACCTTCGCCGGGCATCTCTGGGGTACAGATACAGATACATTTACATTCGCAGAGACGGCGGCGGCCACAATGATCCAAATTAACAGTGGCAGCCACAGAGCCAAATACGAGTGCGAGTGCGAGTATATGTAGCTACAGCTGATCAAAACAATTCCGAGCCACGAAAATGATTTAGCGCCCTGTCATTGAGGCAGTGGAGCTGCTGCGGCTGCTTCGGCTGCTGCTGCCTCCGCTGTGGAGTGTTAAGTGTTGACTTTCATCTCATTGTTGCCCCCCAAAGCCATCGAAAGCACAGCAACGGCCAAAACTCCAATTGCAGATCGTGCCCCAGCGCAGGGAAAACGCAACGCAATACGCAGGCCGAGCAAACCCGCCAAGACCAAGTCAAGTCCTTCACTTTGGAGCGTGAAGGTTTCCGAAGACCAGAGGCGCCCTTAATGCACCTAAAAAAATGCTTTAAATATCTTTATTTACACCTACACATTTTCCATCAATTTATAAATAAAAGTTATAATGCAAACAAGCCCCACTAATTATATTCAGCTTTTTCGAAATGTTTATTTTAATTGGACAATGTCTCGCCTCTTCTCGTTGGAGGCATCAATTTTTACCAGTCTTTGCCGGAAAGTGTGAGTGCCAAGATGTAAATAAACCTCATTTACTCCAATTTACCACCAGTCCGATTCAGTTTCATTTTCTGCCGATTGCGGTCGTCTTCCCTTTCATTGTGTTTTTATTTAATGGCACCTCTCCAGACCCCCAGCCACATGGTCGCAGGTGCTCGGTGGCTTGAAATCCACTGACATAATGGGCACAACACGACTCCCGACGGGACTTCTTTCACTTCTGCGCCAGAATGAGCGCAGATTTCTGGTTTCTGGCCAGATCTTTCGAGGTCAGATGGCTGTTGCGTAACCGCAAATCCCCCGATGACTCAAGCTCCTCCTGCGAGCAGTGAATTCGCATTTTAACCCTGGAACACGATCTTACACACTTTGAGTTGATGGGAGAATATGGAAACAATAATTCCAAATCACTCGTATTCGATTAAAAAGTATAATGAATACTTTTGTTATGAATAATTTGGATTCTTTGCCTTCAAGGTGTTGACTTTTTGCATACCTTGAATTGATGAGATAATATACAAACAATAATCTCTAACCCGTACTTGATTAAAAATTTATAGTCTTATGATTAAATTAGAGCTTGAAATGGGGATGTACAATCTCTTTTGCCAAATTCTTTGCCCTCAAGGTGTTACCTTTTTGGGGCTCTTTTGGTTGCCACACTCGTTTGCAAATGTACATTTAATTTGGCTCCTTGGGAAACCCTAATTATACGCCCCGTCGTGCCAGAGCCCTACTGCTCCACTTCGAGATCTTGGCTGCTCTGCCGGAGCTTCTTCCGCCCCACCTGTCCCCGCTTGTTTTTCCCAGCCCATTTCGTAATCTTCGTGCCCCATGTGTCGCTGCTGTTGATGTTGATGTTGATGAATGTACTATACATAGGAGTGTGTATAGTATAGTGAGTTACCCACAATTGAAACTGCAACTGCAGTTGGGCAACGGGAAACGCGAAATGCGAAATCGACATGCAGTTTCGTCATGCCAACTAAAAGGAACCATCCCTCATGGCCAGAAAGCAAAAGAAAAACTGAAAAAAACTGAAAAACCGATGCGATATTCGAAGTTGGATACACGATTGTCCTGGGCTGTCCAAAAATCTTTTTTTCCCGGGTTTATTTACCTTTGGAATCAATCGCGATGCGATGGTGGTGCTGGTGGCGCTGGTGGGAAAATGCACTTCCTGGTCCATGTCGCGAATCGAAGGAAAGTGCCAAAGAAAATTTCAAATACCAAAATCGTTAGCGACATTTTATTTTTTCGGTCTTTTCTTTTTCTACTGTTTTCCATTTGGAAATTTTTGTTTTATTGTGAGAAGCAGGCGAAAACAAATGCAAGTCGGCCCAAAACGAGTTGGAGACGAGGCGAGACGCGACGAGGCTTGGCTTGGTTGGCCATAATGATGTTGCCGAGTGGGCCCGAAGACCGGCGCACTGAGCGGGTATAAAGAGTGGCTCTGCTGGCCAGGGAGATGCATTCAGTCGCTGGTTCCCCACTCGAAAGCAACCAAATTCACTACTCCACTCTACTCTACTCAACTTTCCCCTCCAAACAACACTCTCACACACAACTCGTCGCTATGAACTCCTTCTCAGTGGTAAGTTCGATCCCGCACCCTCACAGGATTACATAAGCTTGGTGGCCAACACCGCAATGGATTTCCACTACACCGGATTAAGGGGATTCCCCCAGCAATCAACACCCAAACTTTGGATTATCCTTGACTAATCAGAATTGTTTTGCGATCTTTGCAGTTCTTAGTGTTCGCTCTGGCCGCCCTGGCTGCCGCGGAGCCCCCATCCGGTTACAACTATCCCCGCGGAGGAGGCGGTGGCGGCGGATTCGGAGGTGGCTTCGGCGGCGGATTCGGCGGCGGCTCTTCCTTCGGCGGTGGCGGTGGAGGCGGCGGTGGCTACCAGGCCGTCAGCGGTGGCTTCCAGACCTCGGAGGGCCAGAACGTGGATCCCCAGCTGCTGGAGCAGGTGCGCCAGATCCTGCTGAACGAGGAGAGCAAGCAGGGCGGCGGCGGCGGAGGCGGTGGCGGCGGCGGTGGCTATCCTAGCGGCCCCTCGTCCAGCTACGGACCCCCGTCCACCAGCTACGGCGCCCCCGGAATCGGAGGCGGCGGCCGAGTGGTGGGCATCGATCTGGAGGGCGTGCGCCAGGCCATCCAGGTGGCTCAGTTCGCCCAGCAGAGCTCCCAGGCTGGCGGCGGCGGCGGCTATCCCAGTGCCCCCTCCGGCTCGTACGGTGCCCCCTCGAGGCCCAGCGGCAGCTACGGAGCGCCCTTCTAGAGCGGACAGGTCTCACACCCGACAGATACAAAGGAAGACCGACACTTTTAGCTGCCAAAAATGAACAAAGACGAAGGAAAAACATTGAAAGAAAAGACGACAACGCACTATCCAATTCCGAGAGCAATTTGGGTAATCTGGACCTAGAGACGAGAGATCCGGAGCAAGCCTATGTGATGTGATCGTGTCTCCTCTCAACATCCCATCCAAAACTCAGCGACTGTACCCATCAGTTCCCCTCAAAAAACACTCCAACACAACACCCTCCCAGACGATCACAACCCAGTCTCGAATTTCGGCTCGTACCCTCAATGCAATGCCAAAATTCGAATCGAATTCGGGGGATTCGTTTTTGGATTCTTTTTGTACTCTTTGTAAATAGTTTTCTCTACCTTACACACAAATACAAGAAAGACCCGAAAACTGAACGCGAAAGCCACAACCAAGACACAAGATCAACACCAACCATCTGGAAAAACACCCCAGACAGTGTTATAACGCATTATTAGCTCGTAAGTGTTTTTATTTTATATGAAACAAACAAAGAAACAACAAAAAAATATGAAAACAATAAAAAAAATAGTAAATTTTGTCACCGTTAAATCACATTGATGTTCTCACTTGGCCCGGGGTTCCACTAGAAGATGGAAAGGAATTATTTGACAATTTCCAAGAGGTAACATACATGCAATGTATAGTAATAACAAGTGACCCCATTTTTGATTGTTTACCTCCAAAATACTCGACAATCGCCTAATGACAATCCATCCACATGAACCAATTCCAATTAAACGAGTTTGCAGCTCTCCAAAAATCGAGTTGTCACTTGGCCTTATGCGAGTTTATTAAATACCAAGTCAAGCATCTTCAAAAAATCCTTTCACTTTTCGACATCGATGCTGTGGTTGCTCAAACCCCTACCCTATCGAGCATACACTGAAACAATAAGATTTCAGAGATTCAGTCTCCGTTACAAGAAGTAATATAACGTATTTAGAGGGATCAACTAAAGTTTAAATCCCTTTATATATCTTGATGGGTTTTATGTGTTTATACGTAGTTTCCTCAGTCATATCTTGCAGAATCGAGACTGATTAAAAGAGATTTGTTTTGCTGGTAGCTGTATAATTTTTCCAGTGCATCCACCACTCTCCTCATCAATGACTGTCGTGCAAGTGCTTGAAATGGAAGATGGAGTTGGGGATGAGGATGAGGATGGGGCCAGTGGAGTGTGGCCGGGGGCTGCTCATTACGCCAAGATTGCGACAGATGCAGTTGTGGAGGCTCTGGGCCAAAATGCAGCCCGGCCGGGTCAAGGGGTGAGGGGATGATGAGTCGATGGACATCTCAGATGTTGCCACAACTGAAGCTGCAGCTCAAAGTGGAAGCTGGAACTGAAGCTGCAGCCACTTAACCAACCTCATCGGCATCATTACCATTTGCCATTGCCCAATTGAATGCGTGCCGAAGTGGCCATAAATGGAGGTGCCCCCAAATAAACCCAGATGCGGCGACGGAGAGACTCATGGAATGCACCGATGACGGCAAAGTAGCCACCACAAGCGCCAAAAAAATGCAGACATCTAATCTACAAAATTATGCATCTTTTATGCCGCATATTGCATTTTGAAAAGATTATGCGAATTTATTTTGTGTAATATTTCTCAAGATTACTGCTGTACTATATTGCATAATTATACGAGTCGTATATTGCAGACATATGCCTGTTTACTACAATAGTATACCAAAACTCTACTAACTCTACTTTAAACCATTATGCCACAAAAATTCGCAAAATTTGATGACTAGATTAGATCATAAGTAACTAAATACATCCATAAAAGACCATCACCTTTTTATAATGGATTCTAATTGCTAATTAAAGACAAATACATGCATAAAAGCCTTGAACCTTTTGAAAATGAATTCTTTATTCCTTATTTAAAACCGTTCATTATTAGATTAAATTAAAAACGGCTTTTCGGTGATCGTGCTAAAGAATACACATCTAAATATGCCTATCTAAATATCTAAAAGTTGACATTAAAAAAGAATTTTTGTGGCTGTAATAATCATAATAAATCTTAGCAACTCCGCCGTAAAATAAACCCAAGTTCTGACCTATAAAACTTTATTAATTACATGTGTAAACATCAACATGAAAACTATACGATTCGAGTATATGGGGGGTACTATATCCATAAATGCTTAGTAAATCTTTAGTTAAATAAGCCAACGATAAGAATCGCCCATTCTGACCTTGTCCAGTGCCAATTCCCAAGTCCCAGACTCCGGATTAGTAAGATTTAACCGCACGTGAACTAGTTTAACCATGACTGGCCGTTTCCTGCCATGACGGTCCAGTTCTGGGACAGTAATGATGAAATGAACAAGTCAACAGCTCCATCAAGCAGATGACAGGGAAAACAATGAATGAGATGGCTCCCGGTTCGTTTGCGGATCACGTTATCTCGCCTGAGCCAGTGCAATGTCAGGAGCTCTTATCTCCGTCTCCAGCGGCGAGAGCGTTAGCCCGGCCGGAGGATTGACGGCGGGGGTCTTAAGATCCTAGCAGATAATAGATTATAGCCCGTCATTCAGATAAGTTTCCGGGCGTGAGAGCCCCGTCAATAGATAATATTTAGAGCAGGCAATTCCGGAGATAATTCGCCTGCTAAAGAAATCCGATATAAAAAGCCTAACCCGTAACCGAGTTGCTCTTAATAGTGTTTCTCCGCCGCCGGAGTCGGAAAGTGCATGTGAAAGTTAGCCTGGTGCATTTGTAATTTGTGAAAACTGTGATCTTCAAAGGATTCTATACAATGGCGTCCTTGTCGAATGCCTCCTTGTTGGCAACCGCTGCCACAGTGGTTCCGGACTCGCAGTTCATATTCAACTCGACGGATTACTTCGTATTCGCTCTCATGCTGGGCATCTCCGCCGCGATTGGAGTGTATTTCGGATTTTTCGCCAAGGGAGCAGACACCACCGAGGAGTACCTGATGGGGGGCAAGCGAATGAAGACCATTCCCATTGCCATATCCCTCGTGGCCAGCCAGCTCTCGGCCATCTCGATAATGACCATTCCGGCGGAGATGTACGCGTTCGGTGTTAATTGGTTTTTCAACGTTGTTTGCATGGTGATTGTGGTGCCGCTCCTGAATTACGTGGTTATTCCGGTGTTCTACAACAACAACATCACCAACTGCTATGAGGTGACCCATTCGCAATGGCTTCCAACCAGAATATCTAAACTTATTTGCATTTTCCGCCTGTGTAGTATCTGGAGATGCGGTTTTCCCGGAAGGTGCGCATCCTGCAGACCTTTCTCTTCATCATGACAATGTTTTTCATGCTGCCGATTTTTATTTTTCTGCCCTCCCTGGCATTTTCTCAGGGTAAGTAATTCGAGTGACCTTTAGATTGTGATATTCAGTATTCAGTTAATATATACAATTTCGTTTTTAGTCACCGGCTTTAATGTCCACATTATCAATACGATTGTCTGTGCTATTTGCGTTTTTTACACCATGTTTGTGAGTACATTGAAATAATACTCGGACTTTTATAACTTGCTTAACGTTTTATAATTTTAATGAGAGTTGTTATCTCTAATTTCGTAACNCCATTCCGGCGGAGATGTACGCGTTCGGTGTTAATTGGTTTTTCAACGTTGTTTGTATGGTGATTGTGGTGCCGCTCCTGAATTACGTGGTTATTCCGGTGTTCTACAACAACAACATCACCAACTGCTATGAGGTGACCCATTCGCAATGGCTCCCAACCAGAATATCTAAACTTATTTGCAATTTCCGCCTGTGTAGTATCTGGAGATGAGGTTTTCCCGAAAGGTGCGCATCCTGCAGACCTTTCTCTTCATCATGACAATGTTTTTCATGCTGCCGATTTTTATTTTCCTGCCCTCACTGGCATTTTCTCAGGGTAACTAATTCGATATCCTTTAGATTGAGGTATTTAGTATTCAATTAATATATACAATTTCGTTTTTAGTCACCGGCTTTAATGTCCACATTATCAATACGATTGTCTGTGCTATTTGCGTTTTTTACACCATGTTTGTGAGTACATTGAAATAATACTCGGACTTTTATAACTTGCTTAACGTTTTATAATTTTAATGAGAGTTGTTATCTCTAATTTCGTAACTACCAGGGCGGTATCAAGGCTGTGGTTTGGACGGACGTAATCCAGGCAACCATAATGGTGATGTCTGTGGTGTTGGTGGGAGTTTTAGGCGCCCATCGAGTGGGCGGCTTATCCGAGGTCCTCCGCATTGCCAGCGAAGGTGGCCGCTTGGATGTGAAGTAGGCTACCCAACGGACTCTTTGAAACGAAAACTAAATCCTTGCCATTTCAGCTTCAACTTCGACCCAACCACACGGTCCACCATCTGGAATGTGTTCAGCTCGGCCACGCTGATGTGGGCAGGATACGTGGGTCTGAATCAGAGCTGTGTCCAGCGAATTGTCTCCCTTCCCTCGCTGTCACATGCTAGAAGGTAAAGTCATCCTACTTTAATACCTTTTTAATTTTTAAGAAATGCTCTAACGTCTGACATACTTCATCTCAGGTCCCTGGTTCTTTTCGGCTGCGGATTCATACTGATTATGTTCTTCAACTGCTTCACCGGCGTTGTGATGTACTCCCGATTCCACGCCTGCGATCCCATCGAGTCCGGCCACGTTTCCAAGGTGGACAAAATGGTGCCCTACTTCGTGCAGGACACCGTGGGCCATCTCTGGGGCATGCCGGGTGTCTTCATATCCTGCGTGTTCAGCGCCGCCCTGAGCACTCTCTCCGCCAGCATCAACTCGCTGGGAGGAGTGGTTTACTTCGACTACATCAAGCCCTACATCCATCACACGGAGCACAAGGCCAACGTGATCATGAAGCTGTTCGTGCTCTTCGCGGGCGTCTACTGCATATTTGGCGGCATGGTGGTGGAGAGGTTCAACTCCATACTCCAGGTGCTCTACTCGATTGGAGGCGTGAGCTTTGGCTCCACCTGCGGGGTCTTCTTGTTGGGCATGCTTATACCAAAGGCCCACGGAAAGGTAAGATTTTAACCACGAATTTTTTCAAACCAGTAGCCTAAATACTTTTTTTATTTGCAGGCGGCCCTAAGCGGAGTATTAATAAGTATTGCCTGCATGGCCACCATTGTGATCCTTAGTTGGGGACGGAACCACTACGACACACTCCCCAAAAGCACCGAAGGATGCGCTGTGCCATTAAATCAGACCTCCACCACGGAACTTCCAACAGCCACCGCCTCGTACCCGCTGCTCAGTTCAACGACAGAGTCCCCTCTCAAGGATGAGGGCTTCAGCATCCTGGACCTATCCTTCAACTGGTACACGGTGGTGGGCTTCATTATCACTTGGCTGGTGGCCATTCCCCTCAGCTACATCCTCAAGGATAACCCCGATGTGAAACGCGATCCCAAGCTCCTTTCACCGGTGGTCCAGCCTTTTGTTAGCTACGAACTGGCGCAAGTTGAGGAGCCCTACGAACTGAAGTTGGAGAAACCCGAAAAAGCCTGAGGATAAGATTGTGATCCGAGAGGCCATTAATTAATAACAATTAAGATATGCTTTATAAGCATCGTGGGCGGCATAAACACAGCGTAAGATAAGAACCGCAGTCAAACCTCTCTAAGCCAAATCAACAAAATTAACTAGATGTTAATGTTCTAAAGAAGTTGTTCTAAGTTTTGGGGTACATTCTTATGTTTACTTGAAGACGAGTCTGCTTTGAATAAAAGGAAATGCATGAAAATTATTCGTTTTTAGCGGTTGCATCCAGGTATTACTAGAACGTAGTGTCCGAAGATCACTTTCAGATCTGCTTATCTGTCTGACGAGCAGGAAACTATAGACACTATAGCCATTATCTTGCCGCAATGACAGCGGCTGTCTTGTTGCGTCAACGGACCAAAAGACAGATTCTAATTATAACGCCATGGCAAACTTCTGCTCCGTTGTTTGATCTAAAGAGCAACTAGAGATGATATCTGGGTGGCACAAAAGAACCCAGTCGCAGTCGTAAATTGCGAAACTCGCGAAAAATTCTTATCGCTGACATTGGTAAATATTAGGGCCTTAATCAGTGTTAAGTACTTTGCACACTCGGGCAGAGGGTCGTATAACAAATGCCATGCCCTCTGGCACAAAACCCAGCGCCCAAGTCTATTTACCACTGTCAAAAAGCACATATAAAATTATGCAAAGACAAACGAACAAACAATATGAAAATGGAAAGTTTCAACAGAAGCGAGAAGAGTAAATAGACATTTTCACAGAAGCCATCCCCCATGTGATAAGCTATCAGACTTCTAGGCGTGATCGTTCAACTTTTTTTCGATGCCATAGAGTGCAAGAAATGACTAAAAGGACTACAAGCATGTCCACTTCCCTGGCAGACAATAGTCAGCATGAGTGATTCAAAAATTCGTAAATTTATCTGGGGCACGCGGCCGAAATAAATTATTCTAAGACCATAAGATTCAGTGGCTCTTGCAGACTCAGATTAATTACTTTTTATGAACTAGGAAAAAGTTTTAATTTTAGGGATAACAGGGGATTTCGGAAGATGTGATATTTGAGTGCTATGGGTTTATAATGAATTAGATAAATAAAGCTCTATTTTTTTAATAATTCTACTTCATAATGATTCCAAACATATTGTTTTTTTATATACCAGGGGAGGGCACAGATTTTCAACTTGGGAGGTCGCCCAAATAAAAACTAAAAGGTCTCCGTTCGATTTTTTGGTTGTACATATTTTGTTTGTGTAATTTCACACATTTCTTTTTTTACCGTCAAATTCCGAGCACTTGCGCATGTTGATTCCCTTTTGATCGAGACACAGCTGTTTAAACCCGGCTCTTAAAAAGAACAAGGGTATATTGGATTCGTGTGAATGTATGTAACAGGGAGAAGGAAGCTCTTCCGACCCTATAAAGTATATATATTCTGAATCAGCATCAACAGCCCAGTCGATCTACCCATGTCCGTCTGTCCGTCCGTCCGTCTGTCCGCATGAACGCCTAGATTTTGAAAACTATGTATATAGATAGAGAAAAACAAATTGCACATTCTCATTCTAAGGATATCAGTTCAGCATAAATTTATTTTATATTACCTCGCCCCGCACCCCCGCAAACCACGAAATTCTTTAGCATCCACAAGTTTAACTCTATAAGCAAAAAATTTGGATGGTAAATTGGTATTACCATTCTCCATCTATGTTGCGAAAATCAGCGGGTGACGCCCACAAGCTTCTCCATAGAAATATGCCGCGCACTTCTCATACACAACTTCAAAAACAAATTACGAAAATTTGTTGCGCCCAAACTTTCTATGCTATTATAAAGTTTTAATCATGTGGAAACTGAGAACCGGGTATTTATAGTCGAGATGCTCGACTATAATCGTTCATACTTGTTGCCTTACTTGTTGTTTTTCAAAGATGCTTTTCAAGCTTTAAACTTTAAACAATGCTTAATACATTAGAAACGTCAATTTACTTTTTCTTTCCGTACTTTTTCCGTATAGATAGATACAAAAAAATTCCAGTGGGTATCCTACGTTATGCCCACATCAATTTCTTTGTAAATCAGGTATATAGAATGTAAGAGGTACGCGTGAGTCGTAACTAATAGGACTTTAGGATATAATGATTCATTTCTAAAATATAGCTCAAACCATTATCTCAACCAACTTTGAATTGTTGCATTGCTTGTTGACAAAAAACATAGGGTTAGAATAATAGTTGAGGTTTTGCTCTAACAGCGGTATACCTTTTTCCAGAGAGCCCGAGCCAGGGGCCATGCAAACAAATAATACAATATAAGAGCGGCGTGCCGGACAGATAAGTGAAGCGCTAAGCCCCCCGGATGATTTATAGCACCAACACCCAAGTTCAGATAAGGAGGCGCCTCCAAACGATATTTAAGTACAAACCAGGCCAGGGTGGCCCCAAGTTTACTCCCAGCATCCGTGCACTGTGAACCAGTTTGCTGGCACAAAAATCCATACCGCAAAAGGATCTCACGGATACCGAAGAGGCAACCCCACCCTTCAGGATGTCTTCCAGTGCCACGACGGTGGCCAGTGCGGCTTCGGCCGCGTCGCAGGATCTGCGATTCGGCCTCACGGACTACGTGGTGTTTGTGATTATGCTGAGCGCCTCAGCCGGAATCGGTGTCTACTTCGGATTCTTTTCCAAGGCGAAGAACACCACGGAGGAGTATTTGCGCGGTGGCAAGAAGATGCAGACCCTGCCCATTGCCATATCTCTTGTGGCCAGGTGAGTGGATTCGTTAATGGCAGGCGGTTCCACTCGGATTATTCCCAGTCCGTCACAGTTTATCTTTACTATCCGACCGTAAAAGCGGCTGGCGTCAATTGCCTTCTAAGAACTACTCACGGATTTTCCTAGTCCCTGGAACTACGATTGTGTAATCAAATGAATTCGGAAGCTTTAAACATGTTTGTTTCCGTTGCAGTCAATTGTCTGGCATTGCCATCATGTCCATTCCCGCCGAGAGCTATACCTATGGATTCAATTATGTATTCGTGGTGCTGTCCATGCTTGCTGTGGTCCCCATTCTGATCTATATCATTGTGCCTGTTTTCTATGAGAATAATGTCTCCAATTGCTATGAGGTGATAATGAATGTTAATTAATTGCCTAGGCCATTCACATTAATTAGTATGTATTGATTAATATTCTCTCATTAGTACCTGGAGATGCGGTTTAATAAGCGCACGAGGCAACTGGTAACCGCCACTTTTGTGATGAACTCCTTCCTGATGCTTCCGGTCTACATGTTTATCCCATCATTAGCCTTTTCCCAGGGTAGGTAGAGCTATTCCTAAAATGATAAAAATCTATAATTACTTATTAACTATTCAGTGACTGGCTTAAATATCCACTTGATCAACACAATGGTCTCCTCCATTTGCATTTTCTACACAATGTTGGGTGGAATCAAGGCGGTGGTTTGGACCGATGTGGTCCAAGGCGGGATTATGCTCCTCTCGGTTGTTGCTGTTGGAGTTTTGGGCACGATAAGATCAGGAGGAGTTTCCACCGTTCTTGAATACGCCACTGAAGGCGGCAGGATGAACTTTGAGTAGGTTTTGTGGATTCTCTTTCAAGGACAAGACTTAATAATCTCTCGCATCTCAGCTTCCGTTGGGACCCCCGCATCCGTATGACCATCTGGAGTGCAACTATGGGAGGCATCTTTATGTGGACGGGTCACATCGGTCTAAACCAAAGTTGTGTGCAGCGGATTGTGTCCCTGCCATCTTATTCTCATGCCAAGAAGTAGGAATCAAGAAATATATTATTCCTCAAGCTCAACCCATATTTGAGCAAATTTTTTTGTTATACCCCACAGGTCCCTTGTTATTGCTGGATTAGGTTTCCTGATCATCAGTTTCTTTAACACCATCTCTGGAATAATCATGTTTGCACGGTACTATGGATGCGATCCCATGGTGGCTGGAGTAAGTAATCCTTAAAGCTGTAATATACTTTATAAAAAAATTATATTTTATATATTTGTAGCTGGTTAGCAAACCGGACAAGATGATGCCCTTCTTTGTACAGGACATCATGGGACATCTGATGGGAATGCCTGGCGTGTTCATCTCGTGCGTTTTCAGCGCAGCCCTTAGCTCCCTTTCGGCCACCTTGAACTCCTTGGCCGGAGTGGTTTATTTCGACTACATTAAGCCCCGGATCCGTCACACGGAGGCGCGGGCCAACTGGTCCATGAAGATCATCGTCGTGGTGATGGGTGGCTACTGCATCCTCGGTGGCTTTATGGTCCAGAACTTCAACTCCATCCTGCAGACGGTGGTCACCATTACGGGCATAAATACGGGAGCTGTTGTGGGAGTTTTTCTCTTGGGCATGTTTGTGCCCCGCTGCAATGCCAAGACGGCTGTGACCAGTATTATTTTCAGTGTAATCGCCATGGTCTGGGTCATTGTCAATGGCCAATTAAACTTTAAGTCCGGGCTGATCAAGTACGAAGTCCTGCCGAACTCTTTGGATCAGTGTGAGGCCCGTGGACTACACATCATTTCCGCGGCAATGTGAGTATCAAATAGATTTAAAATTTTATTATTGAAATAATGGTTGCATATTATTTGAATTAGCAACCGGACTGATTTCACACCCGTTACGGTGAGGCCTCCATCGGGCTTACCGGTTACCACTGCCTTCGACAGCAACCGGGACTTCTCGCTCTACGACATATCCTTTTATTGGTACAAAGTGCTGGGTACGTTCCTCATTTTCCTATGGGCAGTGCCCATGAGCTACATCTGGCGACCGGATGAAACCGAAAAACAGAATCCCAAGTTGTATTCGCCGTTTGTGAGGAGATTCCTCACCCACCCACAACCGGAACAAGAATTAGAGGCAGTGCCTTTAAGGAGTGCAAAGGTCAACGAAATCCCTGATCTCCGGATAGATCCCAGTGAAAAGGAAAGTCTCGAGTATTAAGCTCCTTTATATATTTTAAACTATTGAGGGCTGTAATATGAACAATACTACAAGTATGATGAACCAAAATAAATCAATCAAAACCAAATGAAACTCGGTTTTTGGTCAACCTTTTGCAGAGCATTTAGTCGTTGCATATCTCGGTACTGATTGGTTTAGGACGCCCTATCAAGCCCTCCAACCTTTGGGTTCATCAGCTCTACAAATACATTCGGTAATTAGTTTTCCCAACACTAACGTTCGCGTCACATGTACTACTTACATACTCGTATATTCTGCACGCCGTCCGACCCGTCAATAATTAAACGATCGTTATAGTTTTCTCAAAAAGAACCTTTGAACTGCATTTCCGGGATTGAATATTAATTTGTGATATTGCAACACCCTGTTTGCACTAAATTTAAGACTACATTTTTTATTAGTTCTTTGGTTTTTTGCTGATCTATTGGGGGAAAAGAGGGTTCAAAATAAATAAAGATCATTTTACGCTTAAAACACCACCGTTTGTCTCTATGAGAATGACCCCATAAATAGGCAACATTTTTTCAAGTTTAGCGATCTACAAAGGTGCATAAAGTTCTAACTAAATATTTGTTCGGCTTACACAGACGATAACCCTAATATATTAGTCATTCGCAGCTTTCGTTACCAAATCCCCAGGATTAACAAATTGCATTGAAGGAAACATAATTGCATATAAAGCCTGCGTCTTAAATCCTAAAACCTTTATTAGAAAAATGTAAACACAATATTATACGTAAGGATTCCAGATAGGACCAGTTAAATTGGGATTTACCCACTGTAAGATAGATAAGAAACCGTCCTAATTTATTATATCGCGATATGGTGGCATGATAAAGGTGTCCGTCAACCCGGAGATGGCTACTTAAGCAGAGGATGCCCATCCCATCTCCCCAAGTGTGCTCCCAGCATCCAAACCAGCAGCTCCGCATTGGCGTCTTGGGATCAGAATTTTCCCCATCGAAGAGAAGTGCACGGCCGCCGTTCCTGCGATCTCTTAGTCCAAAGGATCCACAGCAAGGATGACAAATGGTGATAGTGAGTTGGCCAGCACTGTGGCCACTGTGGAGACGCTGCAGTTCAGCTCCATGGATTATGTCGTCTTCACCCTGATGCTGAGTGCTTCCGCGGGAATAGGAGTATATTTCGGGTTCTTTTCGAAGGCCAAGAACACCACCGAGGAGTACCTTCAGGGCGGCAAAAAGATGCCAACATTTCCGGTCGCTATTTCCCTGGTGTCCAGGTGAGTGTTCCGACCAGCCAGCCAAATAATTTAAATAAATTTCCATGTCGTCACCAAGAATCCCAAGCAAAGGCAGACAGGCACACATCCCAGTTCCATAAAGATAACGCCCGATTGTTTTATTATCCATCTATTTGTTTGCTCTGTACGCCTGACCATCTTGATTATCTTATCAAAACGCGTCTGCCACTTAATAGGTCCATAAACACATAGGGTTGCATGAATTGCCATTTTCCCGCGAACCTTGTGAAATTAATCAAATCAGTTCGAGCCCCCTTTTTTTACGGAAATCACTAGAGCAACCTTGGCTGGCTTATCACAAAAATATATGGTGTACAGTGTGTGCACTTGATTAAAATTTGATTATTGCTGATTGTGTCGATTGTGGTGCCATCCTTTCAGCCAGCTCTCCGGCGTGGCAATGATGACCATACCTGCGGAAACCTACTCCTTTGGTTTCAACATGATATTCGTCGTTTTGTCGATGATCCTGGCCGTCCCCATTCTTATCTATGTGATTGTGCCCGTCTTCTACGAGAATAACTTATCCAACTGTTATGAGGTGAGTGGAAACATTCCAAATGAGTTAGCTTTATTTCGGGGAGCTCCACTGATAAAAACATGTGCCCTACTGCTTGTTATTAATCGGCTTTCCATAATAATGTAAATGCTATTTACCCTCGATTGCAGTATCTGGAGATACGATTCAACAAACGGACTCGCCAACTGATTACCCTTACGTTTATCCTTAACCAATTCCTAATACTGCCCGTCTTCATGTTTGTTCCTTCACTGGCATTTTCCCAAGGTGAATTGAAAATACATTTTTATCGCAAGCGCGGGAGTGGAATAATTAAAATTCATTTTAATTTACAGTCACCGGATTCAATATTCACCTGATCAACATTGTGGTCTCCTCCGTCTGCGTCTTCTACACGATGCTGGGCGGGATTAAGGCGGTTGTTTGGACGGACGTGGTGCAAGGTGCCGTCATGTTGTTGTCCGTACTGCTGGTGGCCTTTCTAGGAACCGCCAACACTGGAGGCCTTAGCACTGTTTTGCAAAATGCCTCCGAGGGAGGCCGCCTTGACTTCAAGTAATTTCATAGCACTCGATATTCTACAAATTATTAAATATATACATTTTTCTTCATTAGTTTTAGCCTGGACCCCCGACTTCGTATCACCTTTTGGTGTGGAATGGGCAGTGGCCTCCTCATGTGGACCAGTAAACTGGGCATGGACCAGAGCTGTGTCCAGAGGGTTGTATCCATGCCCTCCTACGCGCATGCCAAAAGGTATAATCGTCTTTTACTCCTGTTTTTCATAGTACGAGTTCCAATGTATCCGAATCTCTATATTTATAGGTGTCTAGCTATGGCTGGTTTTGGCTTCCTGCTGATCATGTCTTTCACCTGCTTCGCCGGCATCATCATGTTCGCCTACTACTATGGCTGTGATCCCATCACGGCTGGGGTAACATTTACTTTATCATAAAAGCGGTACACATAAATGTAAATGAAATTTCCCATTTCTAGTTGGTGAGCAAGCCAGACAAATTGATGCCATTCTTCATCCAGGACATTATGGGACACCTTACGGGCATGCCTGGTATTTTCATTTCCTGCGTGTTCAGCGCCTCGCTAAGCTCTCTTTCCGCCCATTTGAACTCCTTCGCGGGGGTGGTGTACTTCGATTACATAAAGCCAAGAATCCGGCACACGGAGGCACGTGCCAATGGAATCATGAAGCTGGTGATTGTGGCCATGGGGGCCTACTGCATCGTTGGCGGGTTCATGGTCCAAAATTTCAATTCCATCATCCAGACTACGTGGACAATTACAGGAATTAATATGGGTGCTGTCATCGGGGTATTCCTGCTCGGGATGTTCGTGCCGCGCTGCAACGCCAAAGTAGCTGTAACAGGCATCGCATTCAGTGTCCTAACCATGTTGTGGATCATCTTCCAGGGCCAGCTGAACTTCAAGAACGGTCTGATCCGATACGATCCCTTGCCAAATGGTCTGGATCAGTGTGAGGCCCGCGACTTCCAGGTCATACTAAATGCCATGTAAGTCACTTTTGGTTACAAGATATTATCTCAAATTTAATATTTACATCTTTGTGTAGAAACAACAACAGCACACAAATTGTTACCACTCCCGTTCCGGCCGTCGATGCCCCTCCCATGACCACCGCCTTTGGCAGCGACCGCGACTTCTCCATCTACGACATCTCCTTCTACTGGTACAAGGTGGTGGGTGCTCTGCTGGTCTTCGCCTGGGCCATTCCCATGAGCTACGTGTGGCCCACGCCCAAGGATGAGAAGCAGAATCCCAAGCTATATTCGCCTTTTGTAAGGAAGTGGCTAAATCCCGAAGGACCTGTTTTGGAGCTAGAAGATTTGCCCCTAAAAGCGCCGCTGCCGGAAGATGAGGCCAAACCCGCGGAGAATGGCACAGGCACCGTCAGAGAAGCCTAATACTTAAGTCGCTAACAATATGTAACAATAACTAAACTCAAACTATCTTAGAAATTTAGTTTGAATACTCAAAATAAATCCTGACAATAGTTAACTTAACCCAAACGAGCATAACCGTCTTCCCCAAGCCAATTTCACCACAAGATCCAAGCCAACGGCCTAGAGGGTAACTGAAGGTCTAACTTTAATTTGCAGTATAATTAGCTATAATTAGACAAGCAGCTACGTACGACAGTCGCGAGCTTGGAGATTCAAGTTCGCGTAATGTGGTGAGATAGTCATTCATTATGAAATCCAGAAGACCAGAAGTCGAAGCCAACATTTGTTGATGAAGGAACTTGGCATCGGCAGATAATAGACAAGGGTCGTTACACCCTGTAATGCCTTCAAATGAGTTGGCATCAATTTTAGAGGGTGCACCTGACTTCTGAATATCCAGTTGGGAGCAGTTAACTTAGTCTTTGTAAAAGAGATAAGAGGCAGCTTTGATTTACGATGTGGCTGCTCCGATTACGACGAATCTAGACAGATATCGTGACAAGATAAGCGTGCCCAGGGAGCTACTTAAGGCGGGAGTCCAACTAGATGTCCATAAGTGAGCTCCCAGCATCCGGGCCTACAGCTCTGCGGCTCTTCCGGACTCGCCCCCAACTCCTCGCACAACCGCAACCGTCTCGCGCGTGATTTTCAATCCACCTCTAACCTAAGGATACCCTTAAAGGACACCCTACAAGATGGCAAGCACTGCTAGCATTTTGGCCAGCACAGTGGCCACTGCAGCAGAGGCCACCATGGAGGATCTCCGGTTTAGCATCACGGACTACATCGTCTTTACCGTGATGTTGAGCGCCTCCGCAGGAATAGGAGTTTATTTTGGGTTCTTCTCAAAGTCCCAGAACACCACCGAGGAGTATCTGCAGGGCGGCAAAAAGATGCCCACTTTTCCGGTGGCTATTTCCCTGGTCTCCAGGTTGGTATATTCGCGTATATTCTCACTAAGTTTCCATGTCGTCACCAAGCTACGATACATCTTGGGATCGTTAAGATAAAACCTTACTATGATACTACAACCCATCTATTCATCAGAAAAGTGCGCGTATCGTCCTATCTAATCTTTCCAAGCTGCACATGCCAGTTGCTATGTTCATAAAACGAACTTTATAGATATACTGAGAAATCGGCAAACACCATCCTCGCGAATATAAAAGGTGGCCTGTGCGGTTGCGTTTTCTCGATAATCTTCAGCGGCACGCTTTTGTGCAATAAATTTCCATGTCGTCACTATGAACCACATCCCAAGACTCATCTACGTTCCGTAAAGATAAACGTTTGCTCCGATTGTCCCACCTAGATATCCATCCGCGTAGTATCATCTTATCAACCCTATAAAGTTGGCAGCTAAGTTGCAGCTTATTAAGTTCGTGCCCCTTCTATTTCTCTTATTTTTAGCCAACTTTCCGGGGTGGCCATGATGTCTATTCCGGCGGACAGCTACGCCTTTGGCTTTAATATAATATTTGTAATGCTGGCTATGATTTTTGCCATACCTATTTTGGTATACGTCATAGTGCCTGTTTTTTATGAGAACGGTGTTTCCAACTGCTACCAGGTGGGTGGAAAAAATTGCACTGAAAATTTCAGAGATTAGGATGATTGCCTTGTTATCCCCTTGCAGTATCTGGAAATGCGTTTCAGTAAGCGAACCCGCCAACTGGTCACCATTACCTTCGTGATGAACCAATTCCTGATGCTCCCTGTCTTTATGTTTGTGCCCGCCCTGGCATTCTCCCAAGGTATAATGAAAACTGATTTTAATCGCACGCGCGGGAGCGGGATTATTAAAATTCATTTTCATTTACAGTCACCGGATTTAATATTCACCTGATCAACATTGTGGTGTCCTCCGTCTGCGTCTTCTACACGATGCTGGGCGGGATCAAGGCTGTGGTCTGGACGGACGTGGTGCAAGGTGGCGTCATGCTGATTTCTGTGATCCTGGTGGCTATTCTGGGCACCGTAAACACTGGTGGCCTAAGCACTGTTCTGGAAAACGCCAGCGAAGGTGGACGCCTCGACTTCAAGTAAGCTAACTCTCCATAAATACAAGGGGTATCTTAATAATATTCCTGAATTCAATACTAGCTTTGGCCTTGACCCCCGCCTGAGGATCACCTTCTGGAGTGGAATGTTCAGTGGCCTGCTCATGTGGACGGGAAAGGTTGGCCTGGACCAATGTTGTGTGCAGAGGATAGTGTCCTTGCCCTCGTATAATCATGCCAAAAGGTGGGCTATAATTCCAATGAATGTCCGAGGGATTCCCTGACGTTGGGTATCTTTATTGCAGATGCCTGGTTATGGCAGGCATTGGCTTCCTGCTGATTATGACATTTACCTGCTTCGCGGGCATCATCATGTTTGCCTACTATTACGGGTGCGATCCCATTCAGGCCGGGGTAAGTTATCATTTGTCCTATCTTTAGGGTCTTGAAAAATACATATTAGGATTAGATTCTTACGTACGCGTCTACGTAAGTCGTTCAGTTCGCATCTCGACATTTATTGAACTCAAAGTTCACTCTCACACAAGACCTTCTCCTAACCTTTCTGTTTTACTTTTCCACAGCTGGTCAGCAAGCCGGACAAGCTGATGCCGTTCTTCATCCAAGACATCATGGGACACCTGATGGGCATGCCTGGAGTGTTCATCTCCTGCGTATTTAGTGCCTCGCTCAGCTCCCTTTCGGCCAATCTGAACTCCTTCGCCGGGGTGGTGTACTTCGATTACATAAAGCCTCACATCAAGCACACGGATGCGCGGGCCAACGCTATCATGAGGATGGTGATTCTGGCTATGGGAGCCTATTGCATTCTAGGTGGATTCGTGGTGCAAAACTTCAACTCCATCATCCAGACCATGTGGACGATCACGGGCATCAACACAGGAGCTGTTGTAGGGGTATTCCTGCTCGGGATGTTCGTGCCGCGCTGCAACGCCAAAGTGGCTGTTACGGGCATCGCATTCAGTGTCCTAACCATGTTGTGGATCATCTTCCAGGGCCAGCTGAACTTCAAGAACGGTCTGATCCGATACGATCCCTTGCCAAATGGTCTGGATCAGTGTGAGGCCCGCGACTTCCAGGTCATACTAAATGCCATGTAAGTCACTTTTGGTTACAAGATATTATCTCAAATTTAATATTTACATCTTTGTGTAGAAACAACAACAGCACACAAATTGTTACCACTCCCGTTCCGGCCGTCGATGCCCCTCCCATGACCACCGCCTTTGGCAGTGACCGCGACTTCTCCATCTACGACATCTCCTTCTACTGGTACAAGGTGGTGGGTGCTCTGCTGGTCTTCGCCTGGGCCATTCCCATGAGCTATGTGTGGCCCACGCCCAAGGATGAGAAGCAGAACCCCAAGCTGTACTCGCCCTTTGTCAGAAACATGTTGAACGTACAAGACCCCGTCACCGAAATGGAGGAGTTGCCCCTCAAATCTCCCCTGCCCGAAAATGGCCACAAGGAAAACGGCATCCCAAGAGATGCCGCATAGATGCCGCATCACTCATTTCCATTACTATTAGAACATTTTAGGTATAAAACATTCAAGTGGCACAGTAGGCAAATACCTCTGAAAAGTGCCGAAAAGAATGCAAACATATAAATAATCCATGAGAGCAGGTTAAATTGAAGAACAACACTCAAAGAGTGTGTTACTAACCTGCCAACCATACCAGATAATTGTAAGATTAATGTGAAATCTTAGCTATAATCCCGCGTAGAATAAAGCACAATAAGCAGTCAAACAATTTTGGATTCTCTTGTATTTTTTAAGATTTATTTACAAAAGAATATTTAAATGAAGAATGTCTTATACAGAGAAAAGATACATACAAAAACGGTCTGACTGATCATCATTTCAGTTAACGATTTCCAAAACTAAAATATACGCTTCTGTTGCATTTGTTTAGTATGTATATATATTATCATACGAACTTTAGTTTCTCCTTAAGTGTTTTTTCATTGAAAAAGTTTACTCATTACTCTAGCATGTATTTTCGAACTCAATAAGGAGTGATTGCGTAAAAAGGACTTTGATCTCGCACGATGGCAAATCGACTCGTGGTAATATTTAAAACTAAATGCTTCAAATAAAACATGCTCGAAATACAAAAATAATCAAAAAGAAATTAAGGTATGCATACACGTCGTAACTTAATTGCCGCGGAGCATTCATATTGCATTACAATGGGTTAAAATCATTCCGCGTTTTAGTTTTCTTATCTGCTTCTGAGTTTTTCCAAATGGTTTTACAATTAGAGATATTTGTGTCTTATAATTTAAAAACATCTATTTTACATACATTTCCGACAATGTATAATTTGTTTGATTCCAATTTGATTATTTATAGTGTAAAATGTCCTCTACACAGACCTTTTCTTTGAGGACACAACTGCCCTCTGATATATGTCTGTGCACTTTCGGGGAAGTCGGGCTGGCGTGGTGGGTGGGTGGTTATAAGGACCGAAACTACTATCTATACGTTTTGTTAGTCTGTTTAGGAGACGCACACAGTGCTAAATTGAAAATCCAGCATCGATTGCAGCCTATGTGGTCCTTCGTATCAACCAAAAACGGGAAGACACGAACTATCATCAAATTTATGTTATTCTTGAGTAGCAATTAAGTTGTCAAATATAAAAAAATCATAACATTGTATATGGTGTATATGGGTGGTTTTGGATCAAATGTTTTGGATCTTAAATGTTTTCTTGTCGTTGGCCACATCCTCACCAGGCCGGCGGGCGAGCTGAGGATGCTTTTTGTACACATCCGCAACGCAATAGGGTGATGGTTGTCCATCGGTGGATTGATAGGCCTAGTTGACCTTTGGCGCGGCGTTCTCACCCCCGTCGGCGGAACTGTTGATGATCTTGGGCTCCCCTGCGAAAGTCAAGGCGTTATAATTACAGCCGGGAAACCGAGAAAGTCCAAGCCAACTACTCACCATTCACGTCGGGCTCGACCTTGTTGACTTCGCTTATGACAGGCGCTTCCTTGGCGGGACTTTCGACACCGTCCACCGACTTGCTCACATCGTTAATGGCGGGAGTGGCGGCAATATCGGCGGCAAGAGGCGTGGCATTCTCATTCGTTGTGCTTTCGGGCTCCTTGGAATCTGCAGTACTCTCCACCACCTTGGGCTCTTCACTGCTGTCGGCTTCCTTGATCTCCGCTGCCGGCGGCCTGACTTCCTTGGACTCCGTTGACTCCACTGTGCTCTCAGCTTCCTTGGATTCTACTTTGGCCGCTTCGGAAACGCTTTCTTTGGCCTCCTTGGCCTCCGTGGCCACCTCGTCCACAGCGTTTTTACTGGATTCTGTTGGCTCCGCTGCGACTGCGGCTTCCGTAACAGGTTCAGCTTCGGGCTCGGGTGCTGGCGTTTCCACTTGAACGGTCTCCGCACTGCTTTTGGAACTGCCATCCACTTCCATGGGCTCTGGGGTGGGTTCCTTGGCGGGTTTGTCATCGGCTTTGGGCTCTTCCACAGGTGGTTTCGGTGCTTCCACCGTTTCCTCAGCTTTTTCCTCAACCGGGGCAGGTACTGCGGGTGCAGGTTCCGATGCTGTGGCGGCGGCGGGTGTCTCCTCCTCGTCCACCTCCATTGCGGCGGATTCTGAGTCAGCGGGAGCCGCTGGAGTCTCTGTGGTGGCGGCACCATTCTCCGCGGTCTCGCTGCTTTTCGGTGGGACTTCATCCTTTGACTCCTCAGCCGCGGCTGCCTTCTCGGGCTCCTCTGTGCTTTGTTTGGCTTCATCGACATGATTTTGCTTCTCCTCCTCTATCACTGCCGGCAGCTCTCCAACAGCGTCCGGTTGATCGGCGGCTGGTTTGGCATCTGTTTCTGTTTCTTTTTCTTGTTCTGTTTCCTTCGCCTCCTCGGCTTCCTTCTCCTTCACCTCCTTCACCTTCACCTTCTCCGCCTTTTCCACCTTCTCTTTTGTGGTTTCCTCTTCCTTGGCGGGCTTTTCATCTGCCTTCTTCACCTCCTTCTTCTCCTTCTTGGCGGCGGCCTAGAAAAGTTGTTTGCATTATAGATTGAACGCTTTGCTAAATAGTCGCTTTTGTTTATATTTACTTTTCCCTTTGCTGGTGTCTGTACCTTTGCCGGCTCCGGCGCGGGTTCAACTTCCGCCTTCGTCTCTGCTGCCACTGCCTCTGCCTCGGGCTCGGGCTCGGGCTCCTCTCCGCCCACATCAAGCTTGCGGGCACCGCGTCCCTTGCCCGCGCTCGCCTTGGTGGCCGAGGCCGGAGATGTGCGTGCCTTCTTGCTGGGCGGCGGCGTCACCGTCTCAGCGACCCGTGTCGGGGTTCCGCGGGTACTGGATCGCGTGCGCCTGCCGCCCTCCAGCTCCAGGCTGCCGCCCATTGTCCGCACCAGCTCCTCGCTCTCCCGCTGGGCGCGTTCGATGAAGGACCGTCGCTTCGGGGTCCGCTTCTGCAAAGGCAAAACGAATGGATCAGTACAATGCGATCAGTGGAGAGAATACAAGAAATACCGAGTGTGCTCACGTCTTCGAGAGTTAACAACAAAAAATATATATTTATAAAAAAAAAAAACTGGTAAACACATTTTCGAAAAGGCTTTTCTCAAAGTTAACATAAGTTCAGTTCGTGCTCACTGCTCCGAGAGCAAAATATAATACAAAATATATCCTACATAAAACAAAAACTGTCACAATGAAAGTAAAGCTACGGCAACCAAGTCAAAGCTAACTTTTCTATAAACATATTACACTGGTCAACACATCCAAATGGAATATTATTTCCCATATCTCAATTTTTTTTTAGCTTGATTTACACAAATGGTAATATCAAAGGACTACGGACAACACAAATTTATACATCATCATTATAACTTAAATAATAGATTATAAATTAAAAAAAAAAACAGTTCAAGATGAAAAATTATATTCTTGCTTTAAAAAAATAACTTTTCCGTTAGTATTGTTAAGAATACTATATTATAAATTAAAACTTCTATTTATTTATTTTATATTTTTAAGGAATAAGTAATTTAGAATTTCAAAATTTTAAGTGTATTCATTGAATTTATGGAACCTGTTTCCTGGCTTTTCCTCGCTATTATACATGTATTTTAAATATTTATTATAATCGAATGTTTCCGCCTCCCACAATTTACCCGTTTGAAATTTCCCGCCTATTCCCAGCTTTTGTACATATATTTTTAAAGAATATGTAATAAAATATCCAAATATTTGTTTAAATATATAATACAAAATTATAAATTGTATATTTTTTAAAATCCAATGTTCCCGCCTCCCGAAAGTTACCCGTTTGATCTTATTTCCCGCCTATTTTCCGCCTAACCCCGAGCATGCAAATCCGGCAGAACTCAATCAATGCAAACGGAGCCACAACTGGGCAATTACGGGCGATCGGCAGACGAGTTGGGCCATCAATAGACCGCGACTAAAAAATTAAAATCCAATCTGGAGCGAAACGTTTCGCACACACGCGAGTACAAACACACATGTGTGTGTACAGGGCAGGCAAAAGAAAAGCAAAGGCAAAGGCAAAGGCAACGAAAACGAAAAAGCGGAGCGGATGCAAGTGTTTGTGCCAGTGTATGGCAAAGTACAGCAAACAACAAAAAGTCAAAAGAGAAGCAGCAAAAATAAAAACAAACGAGACGCGGCTGCGACTGCGGCAACGGCAGCGGCAGCGGCAAAACGTGAGCCCAAAAGAGAAACGCCGACTGCCTCTTGCTTCGAACGAGTAACCGCCGAATACACATGAGCGGCGGCTTCAATGGGGGAAGGTTGGAAATGGAAGTGGAAGCGGGATGGGGAATGGGAATGGTAGCGGGAATGCGAAGGAAGATGGAGATGGAAACGGGGACTCAAAAAGCGCGCGCACACGAGGGTGGCGCGGCAAAGGAAACGTAAATAGAAAATGGGCGATAAAACGAAATAGGGAAATGCACTCGAATGTGAGCTGGCACATTGCAGTTATTTTGGAAAAATACCGACGGCTTGGCAGCAGATAATTCGGTCCTACGCCCGCAACGTTTGTGTGCGTTCAAACCTTATCGCCGCTGTGAGCTGTTAATTGTCACTAAATACATGTACGCCATCTATCTACTTACGGGAGTCTTCCTCTCGTCCACCACCACTGGCGATCCCTCCTCCACAGAGTCCGGCTTCTGGTCCACGGGCGATGCATCCGACATGATGCAGTTGCTAATTATGCTGGCGCTCCGTTGATTGCAAAATGTATACGAGTTCGAAACGCTATCGCCTCTAACGCTGCTTTCGAGTTTATGCCACACTCTTTTCGTCACACACACACCTCGCCTCTCCTCTTCGCTTCCCTTTCCGTCCCTTCCTTCGCCTCCTATACCGAACGCACACAATTACAGGTAACTCGACACACACGCCACGCAGGGCATACCGTGAACGCGCAACTTTTACAAATGCCGTTTGCGAGCACTTGCCTCGAAATGAACCGGTCGCCTTTGCTTGCTTGCGCTGCGCAATACACTCAGCTTGGGACTGCGAATATTTGTGGCCGTTAACTCGCTTGTATTTATCACTTTTTCCACGACTTTTTCGCGCCTGACCGGAGGTAAACGTAACTGAACTGCTTCTTGCTTCTGCTGCGTAGTGTTGCACAATGCCGTGTCCAGGCGGCGCGGTCTATTTGGTTAGTGTTGTCAGTCACGTTTCCCTGTGAATGACAGTGCGCCAAAAGCGCTAGTTGTTTCAAATTGTATGACTACTTATTTATAAGGAATCTAATCATTATACTACAAAACCTCTCAGATTGGGGCAAAATTAGATTTTAGAAATCCTGCCCAGCCGAAATTTGTTTTTGAATATTGCACTTATCGATACACTCAACCAGTATTGGTAAACGCCTGGGTGCGGTTTCCACGCGGCTTTGTGATTCTTTTTATTTATAAAACGCACAGCCGAGGAAATGGTCTCCCAAGAGCAGATCTGCGCCATTGGCGGCGTCCTGAACAACAAGGAGCGGCCCCTGAAGGAGCGCTTCCGCGCCCTGTTCACCCTGAAGAACATCGGCGGCGGAACCGCCATCGAGGCGATCAGCAAAGCCTTCGACGATGATTCAGCCCTGCTCAAGCACGAATTGGCCTACTGTCTGGGCCAGATGCAGGACGCTCAGGCGCTGGACATACTCACCAAGGTGCTGAAGGACACCGCCCAGGAGCCGATGGTGCGCCACGAGGCTGCCGAGGCCATGGGCGCCATCGGGCATCCCGATGTGCTCACCATTCTGGAGGAGTACAAGAAGGATCCCGTCGTAGAGGTGGCAGAGACCTGTGCCATTGCCCTCGACCGCGTCCGGTGGCTGCAGAGCGGCCAGAAGGTGGACGACAACAACCCGTACGCCTCGGTGGACCCCTCGCCACCTGTTGCCGGCGAAAAGAGCGTAGCGGAGCTGAAAGCCATCTACCTGGATGCCCAGCAGAGCTTGTTCGACCGCTACCGAGCCATGTTCAGCCTGCGAAACATTCGCACCGAGGAGAGCGTCCTGGCCATCGCCGAGGGACTGAAAGACTCGTCCGCGCTCTTCCGGCACGAGGTGGCCTTTGTTCTGGGACAGCTGCAGGAGCCGTGCAGCATTCCGTACCTGCAGGAGAACCTCGAGGATCGCCTGGAGAACGAGATGGTGCGCCACGAGTGCGCCGAGGCCTTGGGAGCCATTGCCACCGAGGACTGCATCCAGATCCTCAATCGCTATGCGGAGGACGACAAGCGGGTGGTCAAGGAGAGCTGCATCATCGCTTTGGACATGTGCGAGTACGAGAACAGCCCCGAATTCCAGTACGCAGACGGGCTGACGAAGCTGGACGGGACCAAATGATTGACGTAGATTGTTTTCATCCCCCGCCTGTATATATTATTTGTAAATTTGTATTGTTTTATCACGTAGTTTGATAACACGGATCTAATCTAATCGGCCTATAAAGGAAATCGGAACGTGACTTTAATGGTATTTTATTTAAAACGCCTGGGGCAGATGACTAAAGACGGGATGTTTTTATTATTATTGAATAAGTAAAGATTCTTTCAAGGAAAAGAAAAAAATGGGTTGCATTTAACAACATGGTCAGCATTGACCATGTTGGNATGCAGTTTTACCTATAGCGATTCATTAGGAAAGATAACAGATTTTTTAAAATGGGATGTTTTTATAAACGTAATAGTAAATTCTTTTAACAAGGACAATAGACATAAAGGTAGTTAATATTAAACCATAATGCAAGTTGAGAACTTTTTAATAAAGAAAATAGAGTTTTATTTTAAATGCTTGGAGAGATGATTACTTATAAAAGCATAATAGTAAATGCTTTTACCAAGGAAAGTCGGGGAAAAATGGGTTGCATTTAACAAAGTTGGTCATAAAGTTGGTCACCTGTAGTTTTAATTGTCAATAGTTTCCTAATGGAAGATAAAATTTGAATTCAACGAGTGATAACCATGTCGCTTTGCGGTATTTTTGATGGACACCGGAAAAAAGCTTCGATCCGATTGCATGGTCGATAACAGTTGTCGATGCGGCACCACCACTAAAATGCTCGGCACCGTTTTGGCACTCTTCTCCATAATTTCTGTAGCGATGGCGGCCAACAAGGAGCGTACTTTCATCATGGTCAAGCCCGACGGCGTCCAGCGAGGACTCGTCGGCAAGATCATTGAGCGCTTCGAGCAGAAGGGCTTCAAGCTGGTCGCCCTGAAGTTCACCTGGGTGAGTGGATAATTAGATTAAAATGCGAAAATCAATAGCGGCGGCGCCGGCCCACGAGGGGTTATCTTCGGATCTAACCTCAAAGGCTGCAGGGTGCCGTGCAAGCGTCATCGCACTTGACATGTGCCGTTGTAGAGGTTGAAAAAGCAATTAGACGATAACGCTGCAACCCCTTGTTGTTTCATAATCGCCGCAGGCCTCCAAGGAGCTGCTGGAGAAGCACTACGCTGACCTGTCCAGCCGCCCCTTCTTCCCCGGACTCGTCAACTACATGAACTCCGGCCCGGTGGTGCCCATGGTCTGGGAGGGCCTGAACGTGGTCAAGACCGGACGCCAGATGCTCGGCGCCACCAACCCCGCCGACTCCCTGCCCGGCACCATTCGCGGCGACTTCTGCATCCAGGTCGGACGCAACATCATCCACGGCTCGGACGCCGTCGAGTCCGCCGAGAAGGAGATCGCCCTCTGGTTCAACGAGAAGGAGCTGGTCACCTGGACCCCGGCCGCCTCCGACTGGGTGTACGAATAAGTGCCAGGATCCCGCGCAGAGTCCGCACTATTGCCTCTCAATCTAAGTTAAATACAGAAGGTTCTTCGAAAGAAATAAAATTCCACAACTCATAATAGAGAAGAATATTGCTGCAGTTACTACTTCACTCGTTTGGGAGATGGCATCACATTTGATGAGGGGTCGAGGGAAGCGGTAGTTCATGGAAAAGAATGTATCCCACTTGGATTACATTTTATATTGCTACTTGAGGTTCAGATTGGGCAATTATAGAGGGTCTTGCAATGGCTGAATTCTGTAAACACATACTAATGCGCGAGGAGATTGCATTACTGAATCGTTTTCTAGTTAGTCATTAAATTTGACCTCCAGGGGTCGCGATAATCGATTGAAAATTTGCACCAAGTATTCACCCCATTTGGACTCTATTGGGGGACATTTTACATTGTTACTTGGGATTTGGTTTTGACCATCACAGAGCTGCAAAAAGGCAGTTACTTGCAATGGCTGAGTTCTGTATGCAGCCTACTAATATGAGAGATTTACTAGCGAATAATGCTGTAATTAATGTATACTATACATTTTATGTACGAGTATATTGAATTCGCTGATGGGTGAGGTTTACTAGAGAAGCCTCCCAATGATTACTAAGTAGTGTTGCAGCTGGCAATCCCCTTCACCTAAAGGAGGCATTTACCTATTCTCTAGTAACAATTATAGAGCTGTCCACAGTTCATACTTATGGGTGAGGTTTACTAGAGAAGTAGTATTGCAGCTGGCATTACATTTTACCCATAGAAGCCTGGAAATGTTCACATTTTCCTCTAACTACGCAGGATATACCCCATTTGGAGTCTATTTTTGTACATTTAATATAATTTTCAGTCGTCTTGAGGTTCAGTTTTGACAATTACAGAGCTATCCAGGGGTTCTGTTGCTTGCAATGGCTGAGATCTGTATACAGCCCACGCAGGTGTGGGTTTTTCTGGAGGCAGGACCCACCCTCGGGGTATGCTGGAGGCCTTCTTGGACTGGCTTATGTAAGAATCCCATATGGAGCTGTGACAATAAGAGATGTTAACATTAGCATACCAATTTATAAACTTTTGCCCACTTACCGGCGGTCCAGAAAGGTAGATTTCTTGTCCTTACCCAACGGAGTGGATGTCCCAAAGAAAACCATATCCCATTGGGTTTCTAAGCTATCGACCTTTGTGGTCCCTCTAGTGGTTGCGTCCTCCTGGGACTCCTGTTGTACCCTTTCCCAGACATGCCGCATTTGGGAGAGTTTCCGACTCAGGGCGGCCTTGTCCCCGCCCCTGGACTCGCAGAGTTTTTCCAGAAGATCAAAGCTGCGCAAGATCGAGGCGGCATCGTGACGCTTTCGCAGGTTAATATGCTGGGAGTGCTTCTCGCTTGGGGCAGGTGGTGGTGGTTCAGGTTTAATGACGGATATGGGCTTACACTCCGATGAGTCTTTGGCTTCCAATTTTCTTTTCTTTTTCTTTTGTTTCTGAATGCGACGCCGGCGTATTCTTCGTTTTTGCTTCTTGGCAGCCGCTTGAGCAAGTGCATCCGCTTGCGAGATGGCGGGGACATTACAGAGATTCTCCCCTTGCTGTGGATGGCCCAAAACATGCTGTATATCTTCCTTAAGACCTCTTAAATTGATTTTATTTCCCGGCATAATTTCATTTTTTGCGGCCAGTGTTGTAAAACACAAAGACAACAGCTGACTTTTGTTTTAAATTATTTTATTTGTAATCGCAACACATATGGTAAAAAAAAGGTGCATTAAATACTTCTAAATTTCGGGACTGCCCTGCATCTATGAGGACTTTGTGGGGGGCTTTCGTTAATAATAAATTGCATTAAACGAGGTATACAATTAAGGAGATTTAAATGCCTTAAGGGAATGTGAGGCTGCCGGGGGATTTTTAGGCCTCCAGGACAGCTTTGGCATCGCCAAGGACTTCGGATGCCTTGGTGTACTCCTCGGTTTCCTTGAGATCCTGCTCGTCCGCCAGATACTTCTGCAATACCTCGTACTCCTTTTGCAACCTGGAAAATGAAGATGACAATGTAAAAGCACATTTGATGAATCACACATGGCGTGTTTTTACCGCCTCTTGGAGTCGGGAATCATCATCTCGCACTCCTGGATGACCTCTTCCTGCTTGCGCAACACGTGCTCGTCGGCACCATCCTTCTTGAACTTGTCCATGCGGTTCCTCTCCGTGGTCACCTCCTTCTCGTAGACGGTCTTCTCCTTGGCCAGGCGCTTGACCACTCCGGTCTTAATTACCAGCTGACGAATGCGCGGATCTGCCATTTCTGTGCTGCTACGGCTCGCTTACTTGCTCGACTGAAGATAGGCCGCCCAAAAAGGTAGCAATTCGGGAGAATTACGACTTGTTTTGATGAAATCGTTGCCAGCCGGCTGAGTTGCTTGTGCTTTGTTGTTTTTACAAAAGCCGACTAGTGACTCACTGCCAGGGTTGCCAGCGCTCGCAAAAGGCTCTCAGTCTACCGAACCGTTACAAAGCGTTAGCTTCAAATTGAATAGGCAAATTTTCAAATAATAAAAGTATTAAAAATAAATAGGAAAATATAATAGGATATTGATTGAAAAAATAGGCTATGTTAGGTTTAAGCTTTAAAGAAATATATGTTTAGCCATAGCATTTCGTGAGCTGATGCACAATAAAATGTATCCAAATAAAAATAAAAATATAATTAAATGAAAAATCAATACCTTCAACGCTAGTTTTGCATTTAGAATTTGTATCCATTAAATCAAAAATAGGCCAATATCCCACACCCCGAGAATAAAAATATATTGCTCCCCAAAGCGTAGCATTTGTTTCTTTTTTTATGTATTTACGGTTAAGCTTCCTTTATTTTTCTCATCATTTAAAAGATCTTTTATCAAGCAACATGTTCTGTATCCATGAATTGTTCTGCTGTCGGTTACAATTGTTTATGACTTCTATAAACTCCGAGTGTGTGAAAGTGTAACGTGTATTCAATGTTTGATTATGGGGGCGATGATGAATGATAACGTATATAAGGTAGAATGAAAATGCAAATGAGGCTGAATCAAACATTTTAAATGTTTTCAAAAACCGCATGATTATGTGTTTAATTGGTGATGTTTTTTTTTAATACTTCTTAAGCATTTGTCTTTTGGTTACAAAAAAATTTAGAATTCATCGCGAATGTAGTCTTATTTTCATTTGCTTTTTTGCATTTTGCATTTTTTTTTTGCTTTTTTTATATTTTTTTGGATAGAGGGCGGGCTTTAAACTAAACTCGGACATTACATCGAATAATAGATTTTAAATCGAATGCCTCCGACTGACTTATCAAAAGTATAAAAAGTGTTTAAAATCCATTCGAGATAGGTGGATGATCACGACAGGATGTGTGTATTGTGGCTGCTAATCAATTGTAAAGTTAGATGAGATATTTAATATTTCGAAGAGGCAGGACAGGCGGCTACAGCTCCTGCAGAACTCCAGCGGATGCTGTTGAAGATTCCCTCGCCCTGGGTTTCCTGCGGAAGGACTTGCGATGGCGATACAAGTTCAGATAGATGCAGTACACTATCAGGGTGAAGACGACGACAACAGATCCGGGATACTCTGCCGAGCCCTGTTGTAATTTTCGGCTGCTGCTGCCCTCCTCGCTAATTGTGGGTGCGATTATTATATATTGTAGTATCTGCTCGAGTTTATTTAATATCTGCTTCTGCCGGCTGCAGTTAATAGTAGTAATTGGTGTATTTGTTGCCACAGAGCTGGGGTTTCCATGGGATCGTCGAAGGAATATAATTATTTTGACATGTGTGGATGTTTTTGATGTTTTTGTTTGTGTTGCTCTAGCCGTCAGTTGTTTTTGGGGTTCTTGGGATCGAGTATTGTTGATGGTGATGCTGATGTTGCCGTTGCTTTTGCTGTTGCTGATTTTGTTGACGTTCTGCTGGCACCCTAGTTATTTCTTCTTCTGTGCCTTCTCAGCGGCTTTTGTTACCTTGCCCGAGGTGGTCTCCTTGAAGTTCACCGACTTGATGACGCCCACGGCCACGGTCTGACGCATGTCGCGCACAGCGAAGCGTCCCAGGGGCGGGTACTCCTGGAAGCTCTCGACGCACAGCGGCTTGCTGGGCACCAGCGTAATGATGGCGGCGTCGCCCGACTTGATAGCCTTCGGCTCAGTCTCGGTGGTCTTGCCCGTACGGCGGTCGCACTTCTCCTTGATCTCGGCAAACTTGCAGGCAATGTGCGCCGTGTGGCAATCCAAAACGGGTGTATACCCATTGGCAATTTGGCCAGGATGGTTCAGCACAATCACCTGTCGAGCAAAGCCATTAAATAATGCAATGAGAGAAGATGGGTAGTGCACCCACCTGAGCGGTGAAATCAGCGGCTCCACGGGGTGGATTGTTCTTGGTATCGCCGGCCACGTAGCCACGACGCAACTCCTTGACCGAGACGTTCTTCACGTTGAAGCCGACGTTGTCGCCGGGCATGGCTTCGGTGAGAGCCTCGTGGTGCATCTCGACAGACTTGACCTCGGTAATCAGATTGACCGGAGCAAAGTTGACGACCATGCCTGCAAGAACACAACAGAAATAGCGTCACAAATCACCATCAATGGACAGGGATGGCTTCCACTTGCACTTTTTAAATTGAGACCACGAGAGTCCTGATTGCCTGGGGTTGGGGGTGCTTTGCTCTCGCCCGGGATGTCCGCTCAATAATGCATACATGCGCATGGAAGCCATGCGGCAGCACCCACAACCGAGCACCCACCCACCCAAAGACCCCCGCCCCGGCGACCCAAATTTCGAGGAGTATACCGCATACTCGTGTATGAATGAAATAGTCAGAGGAGAATCAGAGAGAGGAAGGTTACTAACCTGGCTTGAGGATGCCAGTCTCCACACGGCCGACGGGTACAGTACCGATGCCTCCGATCTTGTAGACATCCTGCAGGGGCAGGCGTAGCGGCTTGTCGGTGGGACGCTGGGGCGGCATGATGGCGTCCAAGGCGTCGATCAGGCACTTGCCCTCGGCCTTGCCCTCCTTGCGCTCCACGGTCCACCCCTTGAACCAGGGCATCTTCTCGGAGGGCTCCAGCATGTTGTCGCCGTGCCATCCGGAGATGGGCACGAAGGCGACCGAGGCCGGGTTGTAGCCGATCTTCTTGATGTAGGAGGAGACCTCCTTCTTGATCTCCTCGTAGCGGGTCTCGCTGTAGGGCGGCTCGGTGGAGTCCATCTTATTAACGCCGACAATCAGCTGCTTCACTCCCAGCGTAAAGGCCAACAGGGCGTGCTCACGGGTCTGGCCGTTCTTCGAGATGCCGGCCTCGAACTCTCCGGTACCGGCGGCCACAATCAGCACCGCACAATCGGCCTGCGAGGTGCCGGTGATCATGTTCTTGATGAAATCACGATGGCCGGGGGCATCGATGATTGTCACATAGTACTTGGCCGTCTCGAACTTCCACAGGGCAATGTCGATGGTGATGCCGCGCTCGCGCTCGGCCTTGAGCTTGTCCAGGACCCAGGCGTACTTGAACGAGCCCTTGCCCATCTCCTGGGCCTCCTTCTCGAACTTCTCGATCGTGCGCTTGTCGATGCCGCCACATTTGTAAATCAGGTGGCCCGTGGTGGTCGACTTGCCGGAGTCGACATGGCCGATGACCACGATGTTGATATGGATCTTCTCCTTGCCCATCTTCAAGTGTTGAGTGTCAAGGAGAGTTTTGTATCGTTATTGTACGCTGGAAAGAGTGAGGGGCAGACGCAAAGGGGTGGAGACTCGATGAATACTGTGCCCGGCTCTGGATATATTTGTATATGCCTCTGTGTCTGTATGGTTGCTATGATTGTGGGTTTCAAAGGGTATGTATGTCGTGTGTATGCTGTGGGTGAGGGTGGTGTCACGGCAGTGTAGACACCAAAAGCACAGATGCAGATATATGCACCAGATAAAATGCTGGCTATTGGGATTTCATCACCAAGTATTCTTCGCAATAACTATATTTACCAGACGACTATATTTATAACACTTTATAGGCAGTTGAATTGAAATAGCCAATTTTCTTGCCCATCGCTGTGCAATGTCTGCTCTATTTCCGGTCTATCAGGACAGGGAACTTACCTGTTTTTAGGGGTTTTCCTAGAGCTGGGAGCTGCTTTGCTAACAAAAGCTGACAACAAATCCTCTGGACGCTTGATCCTGCAAAATGAGTTCAAATGTGTAAAGAAAATGGGAAAAATTAGATCTTCCCAGTGCCAACTGTGGTTTAGACCCGGCCAACGAGAAAGTCTGCTAAAGACTGCCTCCCGTTTTGGGTTTCCCTGCACCGGCCGAAAAATAAAATCAATAAACGAGCCCCAGACGGAAACGAACCGCCGGTGTTGAGCGCGCAGAGAAAATGCACTCTCCAGCGCCGGCAGACGATTAACCCCAAACCCCGAACCCGGGAAATGCGGAAAACATTGCGGTGGTCCGGTGGGGGGAGAGGCGGAAAAGCGCCGGCCGGCTTCTCAGCTACGGATTGAGAGTACAAATATGATATGCAGAAAGATTTTCATTGCAATTTTAATGTAATGGCTTGATAGGTTAGGTTGAAGCTGGGGCCAACATGACAATGCAATTTTTGATGAAAATGGTGAAAATGTAAAATCAATGAAAAGATGACGCCTCAAGCGGCAGGAAAAGCATCGGCATGCGCCAGAAAATTCGCGATTTTGTTTAAAGGGTGAAAAAACTGCACAATCACTCACACATGCAAGGAAGGAAAAGGACAAGAAGATAAGCAGGAGCAGGATAGAGATATATGCCGATTGAGCGCGTAGTGCACTTGCTCTTTTTTCAATAAGCTTGCAGTGGGAGAAAGAGCGAAAGGGAAGACTCGCACACACACACATACAAAGGGCGTAGTGATTTATTTTTTACCCTAGTGACAAATTTTACTTGCAGAATTTTCGCCGCATGTTATTTTTAAATTTCTGTGAGCAAATTGAAGGAAATGCAGCGACCGAGGAAGAGAGGCGCATGTAAAAATACTTTGCCAGACATGCACAACACACGTGCAAAGACAAAATTTGCAAGCGGATAAGGGAAAAATATCTGCACAGCATGTGTGCAATAATTGCTCTGGTTTTTTGCGAAATTCCAATGCAATTTTGCGGGAAAAACGCGTGGGAAAGTAGCCAATAAGCGTGTTTAAGCTTCATTTATTTGCACACGCATGAAAATGCACACATTGCAGGCCGCCATGTTGGAATTTGGAAAATTCTTTAATTTTCACGAAAGAGGAACCTCCGAGACCTAGGAGCACTAATATTCCAAATCGCGGATCACAGGAAATAATTTGGCACACGTGTATTATGCAAAAGGAAACTGAGACACCGGCCGGCATGCAACTGCACACACACACGCACAAATCACGCAGCCAGTGATTTATTTTCCCTTTTTCACAAAAAGCCACGAAAATGGCAAAAAATTACGTTAATCACAAGTACCTCTCACTAATCACACGCTAGTTGGCACTTGGGGAAATCAATGGCCATCAATCGATGCCAATTAAAACTTTTTTCTTTTTAATTTTAGGAGCTCCACTAATTCGACGTCTACTTACCTCGAAACCAGAAACGGAAAGGCCTTTGAATAGTCGAGGACTTAGCTTGGTGATGTGTTAATCAGAGATGTGTGCTATCGAGAATTTATCGAATGGAAGCTTTTGTCATCACCAATTCTGCTCACGCGATATTGCATAGCCCTCTAAACTTAATTTGAAATAACCGGACTACTTCTGTCTATAAACACGTCCTCGTGCGGGCAGGCGAAAAATAAAGCAATAAAAATGTGTGGCAAATTTTTAGAATGACTTGTAAAGCCTTGAAACAGATGAAACGAAAAAAANTTCAAGTATGCAATATACAGTGGCTCACAGCTTATTTGACCCACCTAGTATTCTCGAATTTAAGTGCGAATAACTTTTTAACTAAAGCAGATATTAAAAAAATAAAAACGCAGCTTTTTCTGTGGGTATTTAAGGAATAACAAAGAATTTAAACTTTATTAAAATAACAAAGGGTTTTATTATTATTCAACTTAAAAGAAAAATACTGCAGTTTTCTATGTCACAGCTTATTTGACCCAGTGCTTAAAATAATTGATACTAAAAAAATAACGAAAGATTATAGATATTTTAATATTAAGTATGGCCCCCCTTCTGGTTTATGACCATTTAGAGGCGTTTTTGCATTGACTCCACTTGCTTTTTGGTGGTTTCTGGAGGTATTTTGGCCCACTCCTCCACCAAGGCAACTTTTAGATCATTTTTGTTNTATAAATTTAATATAATTATATTAATTTTTAATTTTTTTAGTATTCCCATCGATTTTACTCCTCGGTCACTCTGGAGACATATTGTAAATTATGAAGAGTAGTAATATTTTATCTTGTTTACCTACGCAAATTATGGGTATATTTTCCTCTACATTTCCTATTTCCCCAATTGGAGTGCAACATAATTACTAGATGCGTCAAATCATATAAACAGACTTAATTCTTATAAATCTGGCTAGTGGTGCATCTTCAATGTTGTTAAAACATAAATCATAGCATGCAAAATCTTAACTCAGTTTTGTCTTAGTTTGTATTTAGGCATTTTATTATTCTAATTACTACAAATATTTGCATACAAGAATCCCACAGAGGAAATCCCTTTATTTCCATTCACTGTCCGACTCGTACTCCTCCCAGTTTGGTTTCACGCCCACCGGCAGCTTATTCTGCTCCAGGTACACATTGAACTGCTCCGGAATGGCCATAAATCTGCGGATCTTCAGGCGGAACTGGCGCCAGGTGCTTTGGTTGTAGTTGCGTCGATCCGCGACCATGGCCTTGTAGTTGAATTTGTGCTTGTTGAGGAAGTAGCTCAGCTCCTTGACCACTCCCTTCGGCAGCCTGTAAAACAGCAATTGCTTGAGTGAATTCTCAAAGGTTTGCCAGTTTTCTTACCTGAATTCCGGGTCTGCCCGCTCGCTGGCAAGCTGTTCGATCTCCTGGACCACATGGCCCCGCTTGGGGCCCTCCTCCACGGGTGCCTTCTTGATGCCCAGCACTCGCAGCTCATCCTCGTCCAGCTCCTCTTCGATGAATCCGTTCACGATCTTGGCGGCTTGCAGGCGGTTTTGTTTGTAGCTGGGAATGCCAATGGCCTTGTTGGGGTCCTTGGCCAGGCCCATTTCACTGAAGTTCGTGCCCACGCGCTGGTTCTCCTCCCACATCTTCTTTAGCCGGGGACTGCAAGGAAACAAGGCGATTAAAACATCATTCACATCCGTTTTTACCAGAGAGCTGCTCCGGGGTACTGGCTCTAGTAGAGACCCAGAGTACTGCCCTGTGTCACGTCTCAGCTACCAGAGTAGCAAAAGAACTAAGTGAAAATAGCACTGTGTGGGAGCAGCTCTACAAGTAATACCAAATCTTTAGACCTATGTAGGATATAGACCGTTTTTTATAAAAACGGACCAACAGGTAAGAAAAAAAAAACGGATATGCAACATGGAAAAAAGCCTAGAAGTAGTACTCGGAATGTTGAGACACTTATCTGTCAATCGCGGGTATAACTAGTGTGTAACTAGTGTGACGGGTCATGGTTCTACCAATATAATATCCGAAGGTAGTGCCCTGTAGTGTTCAAGAATTCTACAGGGATTCGGGGGAGGAAGACGATTTGAAAAATGGTATCACACGAATCTGAATATGCAATAGCCTTTTGTCTATATTTTATAATCTCTAAGATCTCTAAGATCTAGGTGTTCATGCTAACAGACGGACATGGATATGTATGTACATATATACTTTATAAGATCGGACAGTCTTCCTTCTCCTTGTAGCATACGAATTTAGTTCTTTTTTAGAACAACAAGCGGTGTAGCCAAGCCAAGAAGTAGTACTCTGGTCCATACGTCTCTTTAATTTTTATAGGCGGGTATTCCCGGTTTTTTTTTACTTTTGGGAGGGGAAACAAGTGTTTTGAGGAACTCCGGCAAAGGGAGCGAGCGTCTGAGGCACAGAGTATGTAAAATACTCCTGTGTCTTTATGGGAATCGGGTACTAGCAGAGTTTTTTTGAGTGCTGCGAGTGTGATTTGTACTAATACTTTCGATTTGACGGTACACTTGTACTTCAAAAAACAGGCACCCGGGGAGTGGGCAGTACGAGAGTTTTCCCGGATTTGCTCTATAAAATAACTCACTCTTTAATCTTGCCGGTGGAGCTGCGGGTCTTGTTGAGCGTCTTGCGGTTGACGTTGTAGCGGTAACGCTTGCGGGCATGGTTCTTGCGTATTTTCATCTTTAAATTGATAAATTAAGGGAACTCCAAAAAACAAAACAATTTCAGCCGCACGTGTTGCAGCTGTTTAGTGTGACCAAACACCATGCTTGGCAGCCTTGCCACTCCACCGAAAGAAGAAGGCTAGCCAGCCCTGGCGGACAACTATCGCAGCCCATCCACCGGTTTCGGCTGCTGACCGCCACTAATAGTAAACAATCAAGCAGTTGCTTGGAATTCTTGAAACTTGATTTGCAGGCTGCGAAGAGGTAAACAAGAGCAATGCGCGACGAGATTCTGGACCCCAGCAACCTGGTCAAGAACCGGGAGATCCTCTACCGCCTCATGATCAGGTGAGTGCTCTCTTGCACGACTGCCAAAGGGAAATCCTCTCAAAGGGCTTGCCTCTCCCTCCTTCCCGCCCTCCTACCCTGCAGCCAACTGATGTACGACGGCCTGGAGAAGTTCGCCATGGAGCTGTCCATGCTGGTCAAGGCCGACCAGTGCGCGCCCAGCGAGCGGCTGCTGCACGTGATGATCGCCGGCATGCAGGGGATGAGCGAGGAGGAGCCCATCACCAGCGACGACGTGCTGCCGGGCATTGACTTGGAATTCGAGCCGGAAGCCTCCGCCCTGGCCCCCGAACCGCATTCCTATGAGACCGCCTACGTCACCTCGCACAAGCAGGCGTGCCGCGCGGGGGCCTTCAGCTTCGACGGCTCCCTGGTGGCCACCGGCAGCGTGGACGCCAGCATCAAGATTCTCGACGTGGAACGCATGCTGGCCAAGTCGGCGCCCGAGGACATCGAGCCGGGACGGGAGCAGCAGGGGCATCCTGTGATTAGGACCCTCTACGATCACACGGACGAGGTCTCCTACCTCGAGTTCCATCCCAAGGAGCACATCCTCGCCTCCGCCTCGCGGGACGGCACCGTCAAGCTCTTCGACATCGCCAAGCCGTCGGTGAAGAAGGCCCACAAGGTGTTCACCGACTGCGAGCCGGTCCTCTGCCTCTCCTTCCATCCCACGGGCGACTACGTGGCCATCGGCACGGAGCACAACGTCCTGCGGGTGTACGACGTGCAAACGGCCCAGTGCTTCGTCAGCGCCATTCCCTCGCAGCAGCACAAGGCCGGCGTGACCTGCGTCAAGTACTCGCCCACGGCCAAGCTCTACGCGACGGGCAGCTACGACGGCGACATCAAGGTCTGGGACGGCGTCAGCGGCCGCTGCATCAACACCATCACGGAGGCCCACGGCGGAGCGGCCATTTGCTCGCTGCAGTTCACCCGCAACGGCAAGGTTAGAGGCTGATTACTTGAGATTTATACATAAGGGACGGTCAAGGGAGGTGGCAACACGGTCCTACCGAAGCTAATTCATGTTTGAGCTAAGAAACGTCAAGGTTACAGACTGTTTGTTGGGGTNTGACCTGCGTCAAGTACTCGCCTACGGCCAAGCTCTACGCGACGGGCAGCTACGACGGCGACATCAAGGTCTGGGACGGCGTCAGCGGCCGCTGCATCAACACCATCACGGAAGCCCACGGCGGAGCGGCCATTTGCTCGCTGCAGTTCACCCGCAACGGCAAGGTTAGAGGCTGATTACTTGAGATTTATACATAAGGGACGGTCAAGGGAGGTGGCAACACGGTCCTACCGAAGCTAATTCATGTTTGAGCTAAGAAACGTCAAGGTTACAGACTGTTTGTTGGGGTAACTCAGACCTGCCTAAGTTCAATGAATTTATAGCTAAGAAGTTCACACGCAACGGAAGGTTAGAGGCAGATCTCTGAACCTTTATACATAGGGCAAGGAGGGGTAGACCTACCTATGCTATTTGAGTTTAAAACTGAGCAGTTCACCCGCAACCACAAGGTTAGAGGCTGATTACTAATGATTTATAAATAGGGGCAGGTCAAGGGAGGTGGCAACTCGGACCTACCGAAGCTAATTCAAGTTAGTGCTAAGAAAAATCAAGGTTAGAGACAGATTACTTAAGATTTAAGCATATAGGGAGGTGGAGGAAGGTCCTAACCCAGGCCTACCTAAGCTCATTGCATTTAAGTTCACTCTAAACGGCAATGTTGGCGGCAGATTGTTAAGACTTTGTACATAGGGCAAGGTAGGGCAGACCCACCTAAACTAATTCAAGTTAGAGCTAAGAAGTTCATCCGCCACGGTAGGGTTAGAGGCGGATTACTAAACTATTATATATAGGGGAAGATTGAAGGTGGTAATTCAAACCTAACATAGAGTCAGATGCCTAAAACTGTATGTACGGGGGAAGGTAATTTAGACCGAATCGAAAGTTTAAGCCATCAGCTACACTATACATATAATGATTCCAAGTATTAGGTTTTGAGTGTTCTGTTGTGCAAACCGGACCGGTTAGCTCCTAGTAGACTAGGAGCAGTCTTACCGCCCTTACTTACCGCATAACAATGCTTGCGGTAGTATTTGTTTATAAATTTATCCGCAGTGTAAATGGCAGCCAAATTAGCTTAGTCCACTGAATTTAACTGTGCCCCGTAGATTAACAAGGAAAGCAACCCATTGTATAACGAAGTACGATCTGTATGAACCTTTTAGGGTCCTATGCGCGGACTACAATGAAAAATAATTTATCACCTCCAGCTCTAGTCGTAACCACTTATCCCAACAAGATCCTAACTAGTTTCCTTATATCCACACTTCACGATGTTCCTATCCCCGCGACTCGAGCCGTACGTTACACGGCTGCTCCAAACTCTTGTAAAACTCGTATACTGATTCACTTATCCCAACAACATCCTAACTAGTGTCCTCGTAACTACACTTATTCATGCTCAGGTCTATCTCCGGGAAAAACCAGGGAGCTATCCGAACAATCTTGCTAACACCTTCCGATTGATTGACTTTTTCAGTACCTCCTGTCGTCGGGCATGGACTCGCTGGTGTATTTGTGGGAGCTCTGCACCAGCCGGCCCGTGCAGACGTACACCGGCGCCGGAACCACCGGAAAGCAGGAGCACCACACGGAGGCCGTGTTCAACCACACCGAGGACTACGTGCTCTTCCCCGACGAGGCTACCACCTCGCTGTGCTCGTGGAACTCGCGCAACGGCTGCCGCCTGACGCTGAACTCGCTGGGCCACAATGGACCCGTGCGGTACATAACCCACTCGCCGAACTCGCCCGCCTTCCTCACCTGCTCCGACGATTTCCGAGCGCGCTTCTGGTATCGCCGCGCCAACAATCAGTAAGCTAAGCGAGATCGAGATCGATATCGATGAATATGTAAGGATAAAAGTAGATTAAACAACTTCAGTAAAATTCTCTTTATTCAATGAACTGCTTATGGTTTCCCTCGTGTAACGTAGGTCTAGTTATCGCCACTAAAGTGTCTAGTTTTTGAGCGCAGTGGTGTGTATGTTTAAGTCGTAGTTGCGGTTGCGTTAAGTAAACTGCTGGAGTCGTAATACATAATACCAGATTGGGATATCGTATAAATATCAGTTGATTTCTGCTCACTGGAAGTCCGTTGCGCATTTTGTTGTACATTGGAACATGCTTCGCTCGTCGTACGCCTTACGATTTACGCCTTAATGCTAGTTAAGTAGTCGTTTAAGTTTAGGTTTTAAGTTTACAACATTGTGTGGGGCCGCGGAACCCGGCCGTAGCATCGGATTTGTGGGCGGGCCGCCAACGCGTTTTGATGATTGCACAAATAGCCAATACGTTTTGTTTTCAGCTTGTTGCCAAGGAAATGAACAAAAATTATACTACGGACTTTGAGTATTAAACAAATTTATGTATGTATGTGTCTCCTTCGAGCATACATAGAGCCTATATACAACAAAAAACAAAAATACTAGGTTAAAACGAAGGTGTCTACAAAATAAAAATAAAAAAGGTTCAACAAAATCACAAAGAGAAATGAAAAGTCCTAAAAGTTTGCCGCCGTCACCGCCGTCTCTCCTGGAGATTGCAGTCAAAAAGATCCATCAGGCGGTCGGGTCGGGGTCGGTCAAATTGTTTAAAATTAAAGCCGAGAGTCGTTAAAGTTCACTGAACTGTGTGCGCGTTTGCTTTAAAACTTAGGGTTACCTTAAAAACATAAAACTTAGGGCCTAGGAAAGCATATTAAAATCTAAATACAATATTGCTTTAAATGGGCTTTCTGGACGGAGCGCGTATTAGTGTAAATAATTGCTTACGGGTGTACTAATTAACTAATGTTATTGCGTGTCAATTAATTTAACTAACCATGTTTGAGTCTGCTGTTAATTGCTTTTTGAGTGCCACAATTGCTTATCCGTATCGTGTAATATCCTCTAAAGTGTGGTCTATTGAGACCCCGAATTAAGGTAAAAGGTTGTGCGCTACTCTAGGTTCCTTCCAAGTCTTTACGTTGCTGTTTGTGCGGTGGTGGCCAGGGCCAAGGACTTGCCCTCGGACACCGCGCACGAGGCGGGCGGTGTGGGCGAGGGCGATGGCGAGATCTGTATCTCATTCTTGATGATGACGTCGTGCTGCAGGCTGAGCATGGCAGCAGCAGCGGCCGCCGGATTGGAGGCATCGTAGCCGCCCCCGTCGCTTAGTTCGGCCTCGTGCTCCGGCTCCTCGATCGGCTCCTGCTCCAGCTTTACGTCGGACAGCAGCAGCGCGTTGTCCTGGCTGTCGAAGGAGGCGTTCTGCTGGTCCTCCCGATCCTTCTGCTCCAGATGCTCCGCAAACTGGCGCTGGAACTGGGCGTGCTCCTGGTGCTGCTGGTATATGGAGGCGTGCATGTCCCCAGCGGCCGCGGCACTGATCAAATACTTCAGCGGGCTGAAGGCACCCATGTCCTTGGGCGGCGTGAAGTTCTCGTGCGTCATCTTCAGGTGGTTCTTCATCTTGTCCGGACGCGAGAACTCCTTGGAGCAGACCGGGCAGGGGAACACCTTGCGGTGCTTGCCCTCGTGGTAGAGGAAGGCATGCCTCTGGAAGCTGTACTTGTTCTTGAAGGTCTTCTGCATGTTCTCCTTGGCGCACTCGGTGCACCGGTAGACGCCCTCCACCACGCTGGCGTATCGGAAGAGGTCCAGTCCTCGCACGGACATCTCCGTCAGGTGCTCCGCCTGGTCATCGATGGTGGACTGAGCCTTGCGGCGCACTCTCCTCCGCTGAATGGGTCGCTTGGCGCCCTTTTTGCCGCTTCTCGGAGCCGGTGGAGTCGGCGCTGCGGAGTGCGGTGTGTCCAGGAGGGACGACTCCTCTGCCGGAGACTTTGCCTCCGTGTCATGGCATTCGTAGCCGGGCAGGCCGGCATTCTCGTCGGCCAGCGTCAAGTGCTCGTGGTCCGGCTCGTCGCTGTTGTCCTGCTGGTCCTCCAAAAAGGACCCAGCCCCGGAGGGAGAGGCCTGCGGATGCGGTTGCTGCTGCATGTACGGATTGTTGGCGGCCAAGTGCAGTTGGTGCAGCAGCTGGTTGGTCACCTGTGCCGCCTGCTGCTCGGCTGCCGTGGCCAAAGACTGCAGTCCACTGCAGACACCCACGTCATCCGATTTGTTCTTGGCCACCTCCACCACGACCGTCTCCTCGACCCCCAAGGCGGGAATGGGCGCCACTGCCACTGTGATCCTGCTGGGGGGCGGCACTTCGGGGTCCCTGGCTCCGCCGCGCAATTGCTGCTTGAGCAGCGAGTTGCTGTTGCCGCCCTGCTTGACCTTCGGCTTCGATTTGGACGGGCACTGCGGCGGCAGCTGCTGCTGCTGCGGTTGAGCGGACAAGGTGGTGTTGACGGCGCGTATCTTGAGGCCCAGGATGGTGGGCAAGTGCACAGGGGCGGCGTCGCGGCTGTCGCTGATCTCCAGCACAGGAGAAGGCTCCGAAACCGAAGCCGAAGCCGAGGCCGAGGCACTGCCGCTGGCAATCGTGGCCGAGATGGAGGTGGACGTGGAGCCAAACAGCCGCTGGGAGAGCTCCGAAGTAGCCACTGCAGGAAGAAGAAATCAAGGTTTATATAGATTAAGCTTGGAAGCAAAGTTAAAGTGGATAATACCAGAGATCTTCCCCCGTTCAAATCAATAATAAATAAGAACATAAAGAGTTTTTGTTTCATAACTGATTTTCTTTCGAGTTGTGATTTTTTTGTATTTTTTTTTGCATTGTGTATTTTATTTTTCTTCTGTTGGTCAGTTTTAAACGATATAATATAAAGGTCTGCTTGATTAATATTGCGTCTGATTCACTATTTTGTAATTATGTTTAAGGTATTACATATAATAAAGTGTGTGTGTCTCGTAATTAGCTATTTTTAACGGAAACCATGTTTACCAACAATTCCAGACAATTTTCTCATTTTCACATGGAAGTGTAGTTTTCCTTGCATTGTGGAAAGATCTGGTGAAATATATGCGCGCATATATCTCGATTTTCTTTGGGCATCAAAGCATGACTCTCTCAATATATATATTATTTAGTATATATATTCGTGTGTATATCTCTAGTTATGTATTTGCATACATTTCTCTCGTGAAGATTTCGAGATTTGGACATTTTGTTTTTGAAAGCGAGAAAATTGCCGAAGGTTTTAGTTCGTTTGAATGCAAAAATATATGTAAATATATATCCATATAAAAAAGTAGACTAAAAATAAAAGTAAATATAGTACAAACAATGTATTGATTGTTTAAAATTAACGCCAAAAGAGAGGTTTGGAAGATTGAATCGGGTGGAAAAGTATCGCGACGATCGTTAGTGGTTGGTTGGTTGGGTGTGTATGGTGTGTGGTGTGTGTTGGGAGACGGCGGCTTACTGACTAAATTGCACTAGCTACCACTAAATAAAGAATTAAAAACAAATATTATTTAATAAATTAGCGTACGCAGCTTGTTTATTATTGAATTGCGCATAATTTTGTGTTTGTCAGTTTTTCTCCTGCAGTTTGCGGTTTTTCGAATGATTTTATTTCAAAACCCTTTCTTTTTTCTTTTTTTTTTTTGAATAGAAACAAATTTGAACGTTTTGCATGACTTGAGGAATAAATTGCTTTGTTTTTCGATTGCGTATTTTAAACCCTTTGATGTGGTTTTTGCATGTTTTTTTATTTATTGGAGATCGTTTTGCTTTAACAATTTTTTTTTCTGGTTTTCTGTTGGCTGCTGCTCGTATTCTTGTGTTGGATTTCAACTGCATTGCGTTTAGGTTTTGCTTTTGATTTTCATTTTCTTTGGCGATAATTTAAGCCTCCGATATACAACATAAATCGTTTAATAGATTGATAAATTAGGTTTACTTTATGCTCATTAATGTTACCGTTATCATTACAATTATTATTGTTGCTGTTACTATTTGTAGTCACAATCTATTAATGATCGACACACCCGGAAACGGAAGCCGCCCCCGCTCTCTCGGTTCGTCGAAACATTTGCAATCTTTCGACGAATCCTGCGGCTTCCCGGATCCTGCGGTGTGCACTTACAAGAGGGTGTGGGGTGTGGTTGTGGGTGTGGTTCTGGGGCGGGGCGGGGGTAGGTGGATGCAAGTGCTGGGGGTCCCAGAGACCTCGACCCAGACTCGGTTTTAACTTTTAACTAGCTTCATTTGAAGGCAACAAGGTAGATTTGCGCTCCCTCTCGCGTGATTAACAATATATTGATTTTCCGCATTCCGTTCTTAGATTTCGGGTGTTCTTAGCATTAACATTAGCATACCGAACATAGTGATAATCATAAATTAATCAATAGAACTACAGGCTAGACATACCATTCAATGTTTATAGATATTCTGTGTAAAATTATACAATAACATATTTTCTCTTCTGTGGGGGTGTATATATATATATATATATAGTTTAATTATCTATAAGTGCAGGTTTAGTTTCGGTTCTTTTCCATTCTCTTTTTTGTTTTTTGTTTTTTTAGTGTAACCCTTGCCCGGATACACTCTATTTTACTTAATAAGGCCGCTCTGGTGTCCAATAATATACTTAAACGGAGGATAGTGATACAAAATTGTCAGCCACAGAGATGCATATACATGCGTAGACGTCTCTGATTTTGGGACTACTTGCTAGTGAAGAGTTATCGAAATTATCGATAAATAGTAATTATTGGGGAAGGGTTGGGTTATCGGTGAGGAGAAATTCAGGTCGGATATTGATTATGGTAATTGTAATTGAAGAAAAACATAATTGCACAACATAAAAATGGGGTTGAGGCCACTCGTTTGTCTGGATCTGGAGATTTCCATGTTGCCGGCGGCGGGCATGTTCATTTAAAAAATATTAAATAATAGTCAAAGCCAAGTAAAAAACTAAAAAACAAAATTAACAAAAAATCTACTTTGCTTAAGCTTCCTTCCGCAACGAAAAATATCCCGAAGAGCGCTTGGCGCCTGGCGCTTGTTTTTCCTTTTTCCGGACTCTGACCCTCTTTTGTTGTTACCCCCTTAAATCAACCTCCACGTGTTTTTCTTTGAGTGTATTCTGCCGAACGTTCGCCTCCCCTGCCGAACCGAGATTACTGCGCCGCCGCGGCGGGAGCTGCTGGTGTGGTGGCCGCCGTCAGCGGTCCCAGGGACCCGCTGGACGACGACGTCGACGAGGAGGAGGAGGTGGACAGAGCATTGCTGGTGGCGGGCAGCGATTGGTTCGAATTCTGACCGCTCAGGTCCGGCGGCGGCGGCGTCGAGCCCGCTGACACGGCCAGCGGTTGGCCGGCCAAATTCGCTGCCGCCACCGTGGCCAGAGCTGTGGATGGATTCTCGATTTTGTGGATGATCTTGACGTGCGCGGTCATGTTGTCCTTGCGCGTGAACTCCTTAAAGCAGAACGGGCACGGGTACACCTTCACGTTGCGCTTGTGCGAGGTCACATAGTGCCGGCAGAAGTTGCTGATGTGCGTGTAGACGCGCGAGCAGACCTTGCAGCGGTACGTATGCTCGCCCTCTTTGGTGCAGTAGTCGCGCACAGATCCCTCCGTCTCGCCCTCGCCCACGTTGCTGCTCAGGTTGAGCTTGGTCTTCACCGACGGCGAGCCGCCGACTCCGGTGCTCAGGTTCGGCGTACTGCCACTTAGAGAGCCCGCCTTGAACTTGAAGCCATCATTGCTATTGTACAGGTCGAGGTATTCCTGGCCGGTGTACACCGTCTTGACGTCGCCGTTCTGCTTGTTCAACTTGGCGCGCTTCTGGACGCGCGACTTGGGCGTTCCCTGCACCGACGACGAGGCCGGCGAGACCAGCGGCGTGGAGGCAGCGTTCACCTTGCCGATCGGCGTCAGCTTCGGTATGCTGACCATGCTCTTCACCTGCGCCCCTCCTGCCGCCATCCCGATGATGTTCAGCTTGAGTCCTCCGGCCGCCGCGGCTGCCGTTTCCGCCTGGTGCTTGCGCTGGGCGGCGATGAGGAAGGCCTGCTGGCGCGCCTGCTCGTTCAAGTGCTGGTTGCCGTCCGTCTGGTCCTGGGTCGGGGAGCTGTTGTCCGTCAGCGGGTTGTACTTGAACTCCACGGGCTCGTCGTACTCGTCCAGCATCAGTTGGGGCTCCATGTAGGATGCGTCCATTGCCTCGCCATCGCTGTCGTTGCCATCTAAAAATTGCATACGAGAAATAGGTTAGCCTACAAGTCACAAATCTCTCCAATGCTCCGTTAATACGCAGCCACAATATTTGTTATATCTTGAGTCGTTTTGGTAGGGCAATGGTTATTTAATCATTTGCTTTAACTTATACAAATATCTGGCGTATTAACGTAGCATATGTGTGTGGTGTATATTCATGAGTGTGTAAAATGTGTGTGGTTTGTGCAGGATGTATGCGAGAGAAAGGCAAAACACATGACGCGGGCGAGTGAGCGAGAGAAATAGTTTCAAATCGGATCGGAAAAGCTATAGGGATTTCAAGCCATTTTTCAACGCGTTGCGATTTCGAAAGGTTCTCCTCCTCCTCCTTCATTTAGCAGTGTTGTTGAACATTTTCATGTTGTTTGGGTTTGTTGAATTTTGTTTCTTTTTTAGTTTCGAGTAGAAGATGAACGAAAATGGACAACAGAGATCGGCATTTCGGTTTTGTGGGTGGTACTGGTGATGGTCAGGTCATGATTACTTTCTTTTTTCAGTTCTTCTCAGTTCTTCTTGAGCTTGCCCCTGGCGCGGTAAATTTTGGAAAAGGTTTTATTTGAATTTCTCGACTTGCGATTATCACGTCGGCCATGAATCCCTGTGAGCTCAACCCGATTCTCAACTTCACAATTAATCTCTTCGTCAGCTTGTGGATTTGCATTTCTTGGGCATCAAACTGCATTTGCTGGTTCTTGGGGACACTCACCTGCCGACGGTGGATGCTGATGCCTCGGACATTTCGTTGTAATTTCACTTTTCATATTTATTTTTTTTTCTTTTTTTTTAACATTTCTTGACTCGTATTGGGCACATTGTATTGATTGCACTACCGACGCGCGACTTTTTTATTTGCTACTTTTCAAGATTGCTAGATTGATAGATTGCTACTGTTTGAAATGCGTAAAATCCCTTTTAGCTTTTCCGATTTTCGCAGATGAGATTGCTCGAATGTGGTTATGTAACTTCAGCCTGGCTCTGCATTGGATTGAGTTGCTATTTCGATATACACGTACATAGGTATGTATATGTCTGTTTTACTCTGGGTGCACATGATGATCGACTTAAGTATGAGAGGTATCGATATTGGTATTGGTTGATGGTGCATTGTCTTAGGGCTAGCAATGATCTTAGAACTAGGCGGCACTGGTTGTGCGAAAATGTACGGAATGGCTCTGCCCGACTCACCGGAAGTGCTGTTATCCTCCTGCTGGCTCACAACTCGGTGATCCTTGGCGCTCTTTGATCGTTTCGTGGGTAGGGAATCGTGGCTTTCCTGCAGAAGACAAAACAACATGTATTTAGTATAACAATTTCGCTTGATCCACCCACTGCACTTGATGACTTACATTGAGGTCGTCTGCGTGGCCCCCATCCTGTTGATTGTCATCGGAGGCGTCATCGTTGCCGGAGTAGGATTCGTTGCCCAGTTTGCCGTTGCCCAGATCGGAGGTATTCATCAGATTCTCGCGCTCAAAGTCGTCGTAGTCGTTGCCCGTGCCATTCGAACTGCCCGACAGTTTGCGGGGCCTGCCCCGCTTCCGCTTGGGCATCAGGGCTGAGCTGAGCAGCGAGGGCTGCACCGGCAGGGCGGGCGTGTTTCCGGCTGTGGCGGCGCTCGCCAGCAGACCGCCGGCTTGCGATCGGTTCCGCTGGGGCACCAGGTACGGCTGGATGCGCTGCAGCTGCGGGGGCGTCGGCGTGTTCTCGGATCCCGCCGCTCCCGCACCCGTGGCCGAGGCATTTGCCGCCGGCGAGGGTTTGTCGTCGTTGACCTCGGTGAGGCCCTTGATGCGCAGGCTCTCGGCCACGCGCAGGAATGCGGTGAGTCGCTCCTGATCCACGGACACCTCGCCCCTGTACATAAAGTCCAGCAGGGACTTCATGTCCGAGTAGGGCACGTCTTTCAGTATGACAATCGGATGCTTTTCCGGATGATTCACAAACAGTGCATTGAAGTAGGGACTGCAGGCGGATAGCACCATCTAAATATAATAAACAGAGCCATTAATACCAGGGTAGGGGCTTGGCCTAAGGGGGCTTCCTACCTTGTGGGCCTTCAGGTACTGGCCCTCGACGGCCAGCGTCACATCTGTGAAGGTCTCTGCGTGGAGCAGCTGATCGAAGACGGAGAGCAGGTTGGTCTGATGGTTGTTCCACCGCAGGCAGAATCGTTGAGATGCCATCTTCATTTGGAGGCCGTGGTTGCGTCAATAAGCGGTGCGAGAATGCGTGGACGATCGCTGTTTATGTCCGCATGCAATTGGACTCTTCTCTCCGCGGGGGCCTTAATTCATTTAGGGTCCTTCGAATATCCTGGACTGGACGCCTGACAGTTGCTTTTGTGTATATTTAAAATCCAGGGCGTGCTGCAATCGAAGGAAATTCCACAATTAATAAAATCCTAGGAAGTTTGGTATTTTCAATAGGCTGCATCACTCAATCGGATCCCCCCTCCCAACTAATCTGACTCAGCTTAATAAAGCTTTACTGTATTCCCCCGTAATCGCAAGTCCTGAAAAGCGCTCAGTTGAGCTTAATCAAGTTTTACTGTAATTCCCCCGCAATGTCACGTCCTGAAAAACGCTCAATTGAGCGCGCGAGCACTGGAATTTAATTTGTAAGGCGACCCGAAGGGTCAACCGGGCACATTATGCAGGCCAGCGAGGAAAAGTCAACGAGCAAATGAGGAAATCCAAATGGAAATTTGAAATGTGTTTGGGCAGCAACAACAACAAAAACAACACAACGAATTAGGAGCCGCACGCATTAAATGAGCCAAAGAGAGATGGGGAGACGAAGATCGTGGGCCAAAGAGGGAGAGTGCTTAAATGGATCGCATACATACATATGTACATATGCATATGCATGTGCCGTATGTGTTGTAGGTTTTGTATGTGTTTGTGTGTGACTTGGAAACTTGCCAAAGGGTGTGGAATTAGGAGGAGAGCAACAAATTAAAGCTAACGAAGGCAACAGGCACGTAACAAAACGGAATGGAAAACTTTACACGCCTGTCGTATAAAAGAGAAACGAACACATATCATCACTCAAAGCCCTGGAAACTGGAACACACGCACACACACACTCGTTGGCGGGGATTTCGATTCCAGGCAGGCAATCGCCTTGGAATGTCACGAAATTCGTGCCGCGTTATCACTGTCCACGATCCGCGTTCTCAGAGAATTCCAACAAAAAAAATCCTTGTGTCGCTTCCTCTTGCTTCCTCCACTTGCTAAATATTTGCGCTCGCCTCTTATCTTATCGTCCGTGCTGCTCTGCCGCGCTGCCTTGTACACTTAATTGAAAATTACTCCCGTCCGCTCCAGAAAATAAGAAAACAAGAACGAAAAGGCCCACGACGTCGTCTTCCTGGCACAGTCTCCCCCTCGATCGGCTACGTTTTGATTCTCTAAAGTTCCCTGTCAGTGTGTTGGCCTTTTGCGTGCTCTGTTTTTTCCACGCTTCCACTTCGTTGTCCATGCTTTGCACTTTTCGTTTGTTTGCAATTGTTATTGTTTTTAATGCACTTGTTCAAATCAAATTTTGAATCGCTTGAAAAAGAGAGAGCGCCATCTCTCGCACACAGCCACACATATACGCGGGGGGACACACACTCGGGCGCAACAGTTATTAGAAAAGCTCTGGCCAAAGCTTTTTTTTCGCCTGCCAAAAGAGCACGATCGCGTTGAAACGGTACCCAGCGTTTTCACTTATTTATGCTTGGGTTTTTCGGATATATTTTCCCCACTACTATCATTTACTGCCTTGGGCATTTACCGTTTGGTTTTTTGTTTAATAAACCAATTGGTTTGGCTGAATTCTCAAAACTCTTCACAGCAGCAGTTTCACCAAGTCCTGTATAGGCGAGCGCGCACCGGACACGTCCTCTCGCGGGGAAAACTGTTACTGTTATAGCTCTGTTACCGCTCGGATGCGTTGTTATATGGATTCTCTGATCGCTGCCGGGAGCGCGAGAGAGCGCGCCGGAGAGAGGCGGAGAGAGGCCAACGTCAAAGTCCTCGACGCAGGAAAAAAGTCGACTGCGCTGCCCGCACACTCGCGCTCACACATACACGCACATACACTGGGCCGATAAGAGTGGATGTTTTTTAGGGGTGGCATTCGTTTCGTAGAGAAGATCACCTTACAGCCCCCACACAAACACACACATGCGCCTATTTATACACCCCTTTCTGTGTATGTATGGGACAAAAACGTGTGCCCGGACATTTTGGAAGAACTCTCGAAAAGCGAATGGTTTCCCATTTCCAGATGCCTGCCTGCCTGCCAGTTGCCTCCCCCAAAGGAACCTAAGCTCAACCAGTACGAATAATCTTTCAAGATTCTATAAAATCAGTAATTTTCAAGGCTTTAATTCTTCAGAGGCTCTAGTGGAAATATCCAGCTTTAGGATTGGTCCCTTTTCCTTATATTTTCTAGGGTTATTTAGTTGGGAACTTTTGTGGGCACCTTTTTGAAAGTGCTTTATCCTCGGCACTAATTTTCGTATTTCAGGGCTTAAGGCGTTGCCCGCAGGTGTGTTGAACCGTGTTACGGAGCACTGGGCACCTTGTTTATCGGCTGCTCTGCGCCTGCTGCTTCCTTTGCACTTATTTCACTTTTTTTTTTCTTGTTTAATTTTAACTTGTGGAAATTTTCACAACGCGCCGGGAAAGGGGAGCGAGAGCGCGTGCGGGGCTGGGCGACGGTGGGGGAGAGGGGAGCGCGGTGATTGCTGCTCGATTCGATTCGAAACGAAACGAAACGTAACAAAACGAAACGAAACGAACAACGCCGACCGGGAAAAGGGCGCGCGATTCAAATCAAACACTCGGACCGTGCGGAGCGGCGGCAAAACAATATCAGCGGGAATCGACGAGAGAGCCCCAAAGAGCCCCAAAAGAGCTCCAAAGAGTGAATGACGGGCCGATCCTCGGGCGATCGCCGATCGGGCTCCAAGCTCGCGGATGCGTCGACGTCGCTGCCGACGCTGCACACACACACACACGCGCGCGCGCCCAATCCTACATCCGTTGCTCTCTCGTAAGGAACGAGCGGACACGGGTTTGGAGACTTTTCGCACCGAGTCCCCGAGGTCTCCACGATCGAGGGACCGAGTGAGAGGCGAGTGCGAGCGAGAGAGGCGGCGCGCTGCCTTGGCTCTCGCTCTCCCTCGCTTCCTCTCTGTGCCGCTGCTTGCGCCTTTGACTTTTTGAATTTTTAATTTCCTTTGCACGCGACGAGGGGCGGGGTAGAGCGAAGAGGAGCGGGCGGGTCGGGTAGAGGCGGGGCGGGGCGGGGCTGGGCAACGAAACGGGGTTAAAAAGAAAAACGCGCTGGAAAAAAGCTAGGAGCAAACAGCAATAGCAACAACAACAACAAGAGAACAGCACTGGGTGTGCAACAGTCGTTGATTTTCTTGGTTACTACTCGCTTACATGGGAGTGAGTGTGTGTAATTGTGTTGTTGTAAGGGCAACAGGCGGCGGCTTTTTGGGTTGGGCTGTTTTTTATTGGGGTTGGGCCCCCAGCCCCAGCCCCAGCCGCAGCGCCAGCCCCGGTCGCGACTTGCTTGGTTTTCCAGCTCTTTGGTTTTTCCAGGGCCGCTGAAATTGGAAAAACATGTGGAAACTCGAGCCAGCAACGCAGGCGTGCTTTGTCCGTGGGATACACAGTAAAGCTTGTCTACGGTGAACTAGCAATGCACTTTATCCTTTAAATTTATAAATGGAAAAGTTGCTTATAAAGCTAAATTTCGCTTGAAACATGTCCCACTGTACTTGCAGGAGCGTCTGACTGGGTTGTTTTTTTTTTTTTTGAGAGCCGGGGGGTTACGTAAGCGGGGTGGAAATTCTACAANCTCTCTCTCTCTCTCTCTTTCCATCGCTTCCATGTTGTTTCAGTTTTATCCTACACACCTTGGTGGCTTTTTGTTGTTGTTGTCTATTATTAACTGGCTGAAGGCGTAACGGCAACAACAAAATGGGAAAAAAAAACCAGGCAGGCCCCCACCGCGCACCCCTGCAACGGAAACGATCGTTTCGCCTAATAGGCTCTCACTCACACAAATGCCAGACTAGAGCTCCCCAGCCCAGGTGAAATAGCAACAAACAACAACAACAACAACAATAAGCTAGTCACTGAATCGTAAATTCCTGTTGCTGGCTCGCCGCCGACGTCGCAGTCGCTGTTGTTGTTTGCCTTGCCCTATTGCGTGTTGGTGGTGGATGTGGATGTTGATGTGTTTCTTTTTTTTTTTTGTTCAGTCTGTTTAATTTTTTTTTTCCACTTTTGAGTGGCTTTTGTGGAGCTTTGCCTGGGATCGGATTTGGAATCCAACTTTGTGCCTTGCCTGCCAAAGATCAAACCCAGTTTTATCCCGCCCACAATCTAAAATTTTAGTACATCAAATGGCTGATAATGGGAAAGCCTCCTATGATAAGATATCAATTTCAGCTTCAAATTATTTATTTATTTAATACAGTTAGGAAGTCCTAAAAGTCTAGCCCAACTTCATAAAGCCCTGGCCATCTGCTAAGTTCAACTTCACTTTAGCTTTAAGTTTAATACCAGGTAACTTTCTCATATAAAGCCCTAGGACCATCCACTTTTGAGCTCTAAGGTTTCCCAGGGACCGGGGGAGCTAGGGCTACTACATCTGCTGGTATTGCCTGTGTGGCTGCCCGGGCCATTGTTGTTGCCGTTCTACTTAGTAGCTACACATTTAGAAACCGCTCTATCTACGCTCCATGACTTCCTCTCTCTCCATTCCCCAGCAGATCCACACAGAAAAAAGCAAAAACAAAGGGTAGCGGTAGCGGTAGCGGGGGAAGTTTATGGGGGGAGGCTGCTCTCCTGCTTGAATTTTATCAGCGAAAAAAAGGTTACAACAATAACTAGGCAGAGCGTGGAGGTTGCAGGTTTGGGGGGGGCTAGGGAAGTATAATCGGTGACAGGGCTCACAAATTAACGACGCTTCCTCTTCTTCTTTCATAGACGACGATGATGATGTCGAAATTTCGGGGCTGGGAGTGAAAACGGAATTTAACAATCTGACGGAGGAAGACTCGTTTGATGGGCATGTGGTAGAAGACCACTGAGGATGGGCAATTATAATGAATGATTTTCTCCCAAGCCCATGGGATTATAAACGCAACTCGGCTCTCATTGGACTCATAAATTCGTCTGAATCCTGAACATAGCAGGTTTTATAATTACATGCTTTCCATATAATCGTAGTGCCTGCAAACTTGGCTCACTGATCATATTTATTTGTGGGTCGCCCTTTGAATCTATGTATAGGCTCTGCTGGTCGACAAGTCCATTCCTATGCCTCAGTGGCTGCCAATTGTTACTCAATACCTTGGGCCAAAGTGGGTTTCTGGCTCTGGCCGCCTTGGTTATGGGATCTCGGTGTTGTTGTTGAGTCAGTGGATGTGGTTGGTGGTGGTGGCTCGTCTGGCGGTGGACATGTTTCGGAGTGTGCGTGACACTTGGCCCACACAATCGGCGCCCCCGCAATACAAAAAGCTGAGTCGAGGTGCGCTGAGCTGAGCTGAGCCACCGAAAACCGCCAGAGCCTGTGATTGCGGCATAGATACATAGATACATAGATACATATATGCGCGTGTTTCTCCATCTCTGCTCCCTGTGCGTGAAGGGGGAGGTGCGGATGCGGCCGCGGCCGCGGAGGGTTGGAGGATGGAAGATCGGGGGGTGAGAAGGTACATAGCTCTCTTTCAGCCTCTGTTTGGTTTCCTCTAACGCCATTTGCTGTGTAAACACCGAAAGCCACTGAATGAGTTGGCCCAAAGAGAGAACCTCGCTGTGTGACAGAGAGTGCGGGAAACACACCTGAGGGTGTGCTTGTGTGTGTGTGCCTAGCTGTATCTGTGTTGATGACTGACTAACTGAGTAACTGCTGCTAGCTATGTGGCCGGATTCTGGTGTTCCGACGTCGCCAACAGCGGAACAGGTATCGCAGGTTGGCACCAAACACATGTGCCGACCGCCCCGTTCGCCGCTCCTCCCCTGGCCCCTCGCCCCTAGCCCCAGGCCCCCCTTCAAACCCCTTTTTCCTGCCGCCGGCGATCGCCTGCTTTATAAATTGAAACCTCCCAAGTCCCTCCTGGTTCTCTACACTTGGAACAACAAACGAAATCGCTGGTCATTAGCGTGTTCCTACCTATGAAACCTGGAACACTTTAATACGTAAGATCTTGGAATCTCTTACGATACACATTTTTTCGGGATGTTATTATTAATGTATGTAAAAATCTTTAACAATATTAATGCATGAAAACTTGGGAACTGGCGTTTTTAATGGGTCTACCATGAATCTTTGGAAACATTAATGCAGTTTCCATAATTCAACGATATGATTGTGGGGATCTTTTCATATTTTATAACAAAAATCAAAGATATAAATACTTTTTGGGATATTTTACCTATAAAACTTTGTTTTTATATTCAATACCGTTTTTTGGACCCTACCTAAAGGGGCTTACGATAGTTTTAGGACTCAACTATTAGACTGAATTCTCTAGGACTGCCTGATTCTTCCAGTGTTCCCCCACTTTGCCCCCTCGGCTTTTTTCTCCTTGGCACACAAATTGTCGCCGTCGCCGTCTCTGCTAGAAGCTTGCTTTGTACTTTGCTTACATGCATAACTTTTCTCCTCGGCCCGGCTCAGTCTTCCCGCCCGGCCCCGTCTTCTCTTCTCTTCCCTGCCCTGGCCTGCCCTGCCTTGCCTTGCCTGTTGCCACCAATTCTTCTCACTTCGTTTTCTAGCGACGAATGCTGGGGCTGTCATAAAGTCCCGTTGTTGTTG